>VXAV01000317.1:7706-38108 GCA_013399715.1 Alectura lathami
GATTTTTAGTTAGTTTTAGGTTTGTTTGTTTTTTGTTTGTTTGTTTTAGTTAGAAGAACTAAAGATTTTATTATTTATTTATTTATTTTTAAGAAAGGACAGATTCCTTTCTGAATTCATGCCTGACCTGCCCATGGCAGGGGGGTTGGAACTAGATGATCTTTGAGGTCCCTTCCAACCCAAACCATTCTATGATTCTGTGATCTGGCATGAGAACTACCTTTCTGTGGTTCTTCACAAAACTGTGTAGCTTCTTGCGTGAACCCAAGTTTAGTTAAGTAGCATGCTTTTAAATAGGTTGTGACTGACAGCATTGTCACATTTCACCTTTAGTGCCTCCAGAGAAATGACCAAGATTGATGAGATACCACCAGGCCCCGTTTTGTAAAGGTAGAGTTTCATTTTAGTAATTCTTTTTTCTTAAATAAATATTTTTTAAAAGTTGCCAGCAAGTCTTTGTATCACAACTAAAACACCTAAGCTACAGTAGTGAGCTCAGAAGTACATCCATGATTTCAGTCATATAAATGACTTTTTGAGAGGTAATTCACAGTGCCTGTCTCCCTTCTAGCTGTTCTATAAGATCACCTGTACGGATTGCTAATAAGAGCTTTTCACTCTGCTGGCCAGTACTGGCTTATTACACACAAAGATCTATGAAGTTAATACTACTACTGCTAAAATCCATACAGTATTCTTGTCTTTAATTCCATGGGCCATTCCTGAGCCCCAACGTCACTATATTTTGTTCAAAATAAGGCACTTTTCTCCCTTTATTGTTGTTTCCTACCAGTGGATGACTGTTCAAAAATAGCTAATTAAAGTGATACAAAATGACCCAACTAAAAGCTACAACTGGCATTACAGGGAACCGGCAGGCTTCAAAGATGCAGCTTGAATCTAAATACTTGGCAACTGTCTGTGAGTTGGCTTGTCATTTTTGAGTTTGTTTCTAAAGCCGAACAAGCAGGTGCTTCACCCTTGAACTACAGGATATTTATGTTAAGTCCTGTTCTTCTCAGTCTTTCCCCTTGGTATTGCAATTTCTGAAAAAACTGTGCTTCTGAAATCTGATTCCTTTGTTGCTTGATGGTAGAAACCCAGGAAGATGGGGATGTTAAGAAAGCAGTAATACTTAGGAGGACTTAGAAGGGAGTACCAGCAGAGTGAGGAGGAAAGTATGCTTTCTGAATGGATGCAGTACTTCCCTGTGTCATCTTCAGCCTTTGACAAGGTCCAGCCCCATGGACGGACACCTGGAAGAATCCTAAAGGCTAGACAGAAGATGGCATGAATTGGTAAGAGTCTTCCCAGATGGTCTCTACAGGAAGACAGTAGCTCTCAGACAAGGCTGTGCTGTTGCTGCACCTTTTCTAATACACCTGGGAGGAAAATTGCATTAATAATTTGTCCAGGAGACCTGATAAACTAAGAAAAAGTGATCTTCCTTCCTTTGCTGCCAGCATTCAGAAAGTGTACCTTGCATTTTTCTCCCTTGTTGGTAATTCTTACCGCTCTCCTCTGACACCAGATTAATTACGAGTTCAGCACAATGTCTGAAAAAACAGAGAGCAGTGCAGTGACACAGCACAAAAAAAAAAAAAAAAAAAAAAAAAAAGGAGAAAAAAAGAAGAAATTGATCCTCTTGCACCAGCTGAAATACAAATTACAATGGAACAAAACAACTGCACCTTCAACGCAAGCTGTTTGGACTGTCGAGTTTGTATCTAAAGGTAACTCAGTCTAGAAATAGCTACTTTTGGAATTTATTACCTTAACAGGAACATCCTCTGCCAACAGCAGAGATAAGAATCAATTTTTTACTGGAGATATGACAAAGGAGGGACAATAAACGACAACAAGCATGATACAGCTGTCCTAGAGGAAGGAGCTGCTGCTGCAGCAGCCACCCCTAGCTGACACGTGACACGAGTTAGAAGCTTTAACGCGATATGTCCCTGAGCTCCTTATCCAAATACCAAGTACTGCATATTCATAATGAACTAGGCACCATGTGCAACAGAAGAGCTCTGTATCTAAGGGCTGTTCTCCTTCTGCTTCAGGACACCTGCTTCTCCTACATTTAATTTAAACACTATTTTAGAAGGTAAAGGACTTTGTAACTCTTTCACTGCTGAGAGAAACAAAGTCCCAAATACAGGCCTACAGTTAATGCAAGTGCAGCACACAGAGTGGGGCCTGTTTGTAGGAGTGCGTACATTCCGTCAGCAGTGAGATGTAAGCAGAGACTGTGATAAAAAGACAAACGAGCAAGTGACAGCATCTTGCCAAATGATGAGCTGTTTAACAGAGAGAAACACAGCCTGGAGATTTCAAGGAGACCTGAAGTGAAGAAATTGGGTTTCTGGTCTTGTCCAGCCATGGATGTACACGAGCTTGATTATAATAGTGTCTTGTGATATACAACACAATAGTGTTGTAATAGTGTACAAGCCTCTGCATAATTCAAGGTTAATGAAATTGAAGTACATCAAATTTAGATCTGAATTCTAATTTATACATATTTTTAATAGAAGTAAAGTGATGCTTAGCTGTATCATTAAAGCCAGAGCTGTTACACAAATATGATGATTTTATGTGCTTTTAGAGAAGAGTCAAATGCACCAAGTATACACCTAAATTTATGGGAGTAACCTGTCTTCAGTGCAGTTAAGGTATTTAAAAGACAACCTGCATATGGAATGCTCATTTGCTTAAAAACAACAGCACCAAATAAAATACGAATAGCCTAGGCCATTTAGCATTTGCAGGGTTAAATTTTTTTGTCAAAATGACATTATCATGCTCTTCCATCTGTGAACCTTCAGCTGTTTTCAGAGGCCTGCTTCTGAGGTGACCAACCAAATAATTCCTATGATATGCATATAGGAATTAACAAATTGACATCAAACAAATCGCACTAATTGATCTCCATTTTTTAATACACACTCGAGCTGACATTCCAGTCAGTGTTTTTCCCCAGTGCAATTAGGAGAGAGAGGCTTTTTTTCCAAAACCTCTCCAGACAATTAGGCACCCAGCTGCTCCTGAGTCTCAGCAGCCACAGGCAGCCTAAATCCCTCAGCTGATGCTGGGATTCATTACCTGCCCAAGCTCTGCGTTATCACCCCTCAGTTACATTGGCAAATTTCACAGTGAAATGAATGTGGTATGTCACGCTGAATACTTCCCTTGGCTAACTGCAATGTCGTGTACAATCCGCCACTGCTCTTCAGTTTAAAAAGCAGATCGAGAAGACCAATGCTTGTTGAGAAGGGGCAGGAGGAGGGCCACCAGAGAGATGGCCTCGCTGCCCACCCAACCAGGGCCTCTGCCATGTTGTTCCCACTAGCACTCCTCCTCTGACAGCCCAAGCTCCATCTAGTCAACCGAAACATCTCCTTGCCTTAAATTTTCTTCTGCAGCAGCTTCTGTAGCTGCTTACACCCGAAAATGTGATCACAATAAACCTAGGTTCAGGGGAAAAATGAAGCGAGGCCCACACAGCCCTCCCGCTCTGTCAGGGCATGGCCTGCAGCAAGCTGCCACTGCTGGCAACAGTAGCGCCAAGTGGGAGAGGGACAAGAGCCCTCCATACCTCTCTGTCTGGTGTGAGAGAAGGCCAAGCACAACAAACCCCGTGTACGTGGAGGAGGGAAGGAAGCAGTCTGAGAGGAAACACCACCATGTGTATGTGTAACTGGTTTTGGTCCAAACCAAGCCATCTATGCAGGGGTAAAAGAGCAAGACTGGAAAAACACATTGCAGAATTATCTTGTGAAGAATTTGCACTAAGTCAGTCCTAATGCACTCCTTAAACATAGCAGCTCCATGAGGACCAAATTCGGCTTGAGATACTTACAGAAATGCATACATAACTGAAAGAAGAAATGTAAAATACTCTCAAAGGCATCCTAACAGGCGCTCTTTACTTTAAACTTGCTAATCTTTTTCTAAATTGAGTGGACATGCAGTTAACCTATTAAGATGGCTGCATGCTCCTACAATATCTCATTAAAACGTTTACTTTATCTTTTTGAAATATTTCCATTAACAGACATGTAAGAATATTTCAGGTCCTCCAGGGGGAATTTATGACTTGTTATTATGCAGCTTTAATAATTTAAATGCCAATGTAACAATCCAGGAATGGAAACAGCATGTTCCAGGAATGTTGCAGTGAATTAGTAATTGTGATCTGCTTGTAATTGCTGATTATCCCAGCGAGTTCTACCCAGACTAGTAAGGTAAATGGCTTTAACCAAGGAAAAGAAACTTGGGACTAGTATTAACAAAATTCAAATGAGCAGTGGCCTGAACTTTCCAAGTGTTTCAATCTCTTTAGCAACTGCATAAGTAATTGCAGAGGTTCAGCACATGCAGCAAGAGACCTCACTTCTGGAGCAAAGCAAGGGCAAGAGCCGTGTACAGCTGTACATGTAAATAAGGGATTTTGTTACCAGGTACTTACAGTACAACGTCAACACAAATACTGCAGCTAGGGAAAGGAGAAAAGCAAGCAGAACTACACAGGAAATCAGTTGGATAGAAGGCAAGGTAGCAGAGTGATGTATCCTGGGCAGTTTTTGTATATGCCAAAAATATTTGAACAACACATTGGACATGCTGCAAAACAATATGTTAATTTGGATGTGTTTTTCCTTCTGATTGTCTCACTCCATCTCTTTTCTCCCTTGATAACAGCCCTTTCAAGGAAAGAATTTGTGTTTTGGAGGAGGTAATAAATGTAGGAGCAGCGTATATTTGAATGAGCAGATGCTGGGTTTCTTGCAGAGCAGGCTGAGAGATCAGATGTAGTCATCAAAAAGTACCAGTAGGAAAGCTTGTGAAAGAGGTATAATTATACAGGAAAATGTTAAAAGAGGAGACAAAGATAACAGATGGTTAAAACAGAAGATGAATAAACAAAACTGGAGAAGCAACCTAACAAAGAAAAATGCGTGCCATAAGTAATGGTGAACTGCAATGCAGGTTAAAGGAAAGACAAAAGGTAGAGAAAAGCAAAAAGGAAAGAGGAAAGCAAAGGCCCTAAGACTTCGTCAGGCAGCAGTCACTGTAGATGATGGAATTAATTTCACTGAAATGAAATGGATGTCTGTAGTGAATTCAAGAGATGATTCATGAGCTAAAGACATTAGATAGGTCAGCTCTTGCAGATGAGCAGGTCAGAGCACTGACAGGCTATCAGCGTGTAAAATAGTGTTTCACTCAGGGAAATCAGGAATGTAGGACAGAGGTAGACGAAGGTCCTGAAGGAAGGTGAATAGAAGCACAGATGAGCGGGAAGTATTGAGAGAAAGGCTGTACAGAAAAAGATCACTTTAGTAAAACTCACTACAGATCATGCTGGACAAAACATGCATTTTGGCAGCCCCAGCTGTAACACCAGAAGGCTCACACCTGAGTGTGAATCCATAAACCATACTCGGTGCCTTTTTCTATTCTACCTCTGAGCCACATTCAACCACACTTGACTGGTGCCGGGTATCTTCAAGCCTGACCATGAAGTAACCTCTTGAGGCATGCACAAAGCTGCCTGGAAGTCAGCGGAGCACTACAGGCTCATTTGCATCAACATGCGAAGGACCACATGTGCAGAGTACCTTATCGTGAAATTACAAATAATTTCTTACTGTAAAATTATGAACCTTGTTCTCCTCTTTTGACACAAAAAACAATAATACTATTGGAGCAAGAGTGAAGCAATTCACATGCCCTTCTAAGCTGCTGTGGAAGTGAAAATGTTCGCTTTCAAACATCTGTGCTTAGAACCAATGAAGTCTGTATGTCTTAGTCACTCTGCTGACACTCAGAATCAGTTTGGCAATCACACAAGCAAAAGATCTTTGTCTTTCCCTTTTTCTATTACACAACTTGGTGTATTTGCTTAATCCACCATTCAAATCACTGCAGGGGCACAACAGATTTGGCAATATATTTGACAATATACTTAACTAGGAAGCCACTTTTATTCCAGTGCACTCTTCCAAGTGCACTAGTTGCAAAACCGTTTCTACACGTATATCTCTTAAAATATCCATAATGAGAATTTGGTGTCCTCTAAAAAGAATAACAATGTCTGGCTCATCCCAGAACTGAAGAGAAGCAAGGACCATATTCTTCTTTATCACTTTTCTAGTCTTCAGATGGGGACGTGGATCAAGACAGCAAGGTCTACAAATTTAGCTGCCATAAAGTAGGAGATTAAGTGCTAGTATGAAGAAACAGCTCTCCTGTTTGTAGGCTGGAAGATGCATGAGTGCTTCTGAAGGGAGAGACAGATTTGTCAGGAAATAGGTAAGGCCACATTAAATTGTCCAAGAGAAAGGCAGGAAAAATCACTCCAGAAGGAGACATAAGGAAGGATGCACTTGGTATGTGGGAGTTAAAGGGAGAAATGACATATGACTTACCGGGTTAGACTTGGCTGGCAATATTAGGAGGTTCTACCTGAATATTGTTACACTTCTGCTATTGCAAGTGTTTTTCCTCATTTGAATGAATATGACCAAAGGTATCAAATCAACCGTGGCTTTGAGGCAGGAATTAAAGTCCTTCACTAATAAGAACGCTTCCGTATTCTTGCAGCTGAAACTTTTAAGTTTATGCTGAATAACTGAGTTTTCAGAGCATAAGATGATAAGGAAAACTGCATAACCTTCCCTTTCAGACTCTAGTTCAGCTGTAGCTTGTCCAAACAGACAAAGACAATGGAATGGAAATTAAGGTAAGATGGAAGAAGTAGTGTGGACAATGCCTCTGTCTCCTGAAACTAAATTTTACATGAAGTAGGAGAAGAGGAGGTCATCTTTAAGAGATGTCAGCACCATGTGAGTCATGCCATGCTAATCAGTGGTTTGTTAATTGTTAAGAATGATTTGTTATTTGAACATGTAGGTTTACATATTAACAAATAGTAAGCTAAAATCTGACGCTGAAGTATCAGCAGTCACTGATAACATCAGCATGTGAAAGACGGAACAAATGAAAAAACGGGCTTATAGATTTGGATCTATTTGTTGTCACCCCAGAGCTCCTGTGTGTTCAGTCAACTTTAATATATTAATTTTTTTTGTTAGCTGATAATACAGAACATTTTCAGAATTTTATGCTTGCCAGAAAACTGTTCGGATGAGGACCTGTATTCATATTTTCCCTTGGTCTAGAGTACCTCCAGGAGCCAACCTTTTTCACTCTCCATAGACACTCTCCCTGAGACATGTTTCTTTCACACAGATTCAGGCTGCTAACATATAGCAAAGTAGAACTTCACAGTCCAAGTGTCCAGTCAGAGCTGTTCCTTGTTCCATGCAACCCCACATGCCTGCCATTACACACTTACATGTGCAAAACCACTCATATTTGTTTAAGCATTTGACTTTCCACTTTCTTTGCATTTGCTGGTTCGTGGTTTGTAAAATCAGGAGCAGATAATGCTTGAGATATAGCACAGACATTTTGCAAACGTTTCTATTACAGTTGCACAAGAAATAAACAGAATTAGGTAAAACAAGTATTGCTGTTTGCATTTTCTAGCTTTGGAAATTTTCCTTTTCATCACTGTTTGCTAGGGAATTTGGGGCCTTTGGAGTATTTAGAAACCTTCACTGACATAGCTTTGCCTCCTGTATCTCTTTTTTGAAAATGGCTGGCAAGATAAGTTCTCTCTGATAACCAAGAGTCATCAAAGTTTAGTGACCTTGCACAGACACCCTTGCAACATGACTGCTTGGAACTCCATCTAAATGTGGAGTGTGGGCGTAGTTAAGATAGCAGGAGGCAGACAAAATGGAGCTTACTGTATGAGTACAGACTGCATAACCTCCAAAACGGAGCTCACCATTTGCATTTGCCCCCAGCACCCAGAAGTCCTTTCTTCAGTCCGCAGGTGTCAGCATTCACGTTCATAACAAGGAAAGAACAGAAAGTGCTATGGTGTTTCCCCATATTTGTCTGCCACCGTCAGATGCAATGCAAACATCAGTCTTTCTTTTTGGCATGGTGGGTGAAGGGCGGAGGGTGGCATTTTACCTCACATGCTCCTTGGTAAGCTTTCTCTTTAGCCTGGAAAAGCCCCTCAACAGCAACATGAGCACATCTTCCGTGGGTCATCAGAGCGGCACCTGGCACACAGCTCTGGGCCGTGGTGGCAGTAGGCCGCTGCCTCTGCCCTCTGTAGGTCAGGACACAGCCCCTGTTTTTTAACTGCAGCAGCCACAGGAGGGTATTTGCTTTAAAGGTGGCACATTTTCTTAATTCACTTTGCTACTTCATTTCAAAGGCACTGACTTGATTTCTGGCAAAAGGCAGTTCTCACTATGTCAGTGAAAAGCAGGAGTCTGCCTGTCACAAATCATAAAGAGAAATGTAAGGGGAACAAAAGAGGAAATGACACTCTTATCTCCCAGTGCATGTTTAAAATATCTTATTTATATTCTGCCTTTAAAGATCCCTTCTGTTGTCAGATATAGCCTCATTCTGCTAGCAGCAGCCAGAAACATAAAATGGCCTAGAGTTCAAAGCGGGAAAAATCAATACACATATTTTATTTTGTTACACATATAAAAAAAAATGGCTAAATCTGCTTCTATGTAACAGCCTGCAGCTCGAGCTTAGTATTCACATACTAATTGTCATTCATTTTTAAGTACTTATTGAATGGGGAGGAAGAAATTGAGCACAGTAGCATCACACAGTACAATTCCAGGTACTAGACAGAGCAGCTGAAATGACTGTCCCCCTCTGCTCTGCCCTCATGGGGCCCCACCTGCAGTGCTGCATCCAGGCCTTGGGCACCCAGCACAAAAAAGACGTGGAGCTGTTGGACCAGGTCCAGAGGAGGCCACATGCTCAGAGGGCTGGAGCACCTCTCCTACACAGAAAGGCTGAGGGAACTGGGCTTGTTCAGCCTGGAGAACAGAAGGTTCTGGGGAGGCCTCATTGCAGCCTTCCAGTACTCGAAGGGAGCTTCGAGGGAGAGCGACTTTTTACACGGTCTGATAGTGACAGGACAAGGGGGAAGAGTTTTAAACTAAAAGAAGGGGAATTTAGGCTAGATGTTAGGCTGAAAATTGTCACTCAGAGGGTGGTGAGGCACTGGCACAGGCTGCCCAGAGAAGCTGTGGGTGCCCCATCCCTGGAGGTGCTCAAGGCCAGGCTGGATGGGCCCTGGGCAGCCCGATCCAGTGGGTGGCAGCCAGCCCAAGGCAGGGGTTGGAACTGGGTGGGCTTTAAGGCCCCTTCCAACCCAAGCCATGCTGTGATTCTGTGATTCTAAGTGGCGACAGTAAGTAACTAACAAGGACAAGAAATCTGAAAACAGAGTTCTTAATCGTCGCAAACTTTCAGCAGTGAATTATAATTATCATTCTAGCTGTTTAAAGTACTCTGGTTTCTTAACTTTTAATTCCTCAGCTGATGACCTACCAATTGAAGCAAGTGTTTAAGCAAGAATTAGTTTTAACGCTAACAAGCTTATTCCCACCAAGCAGCAGCTGGAGGGGACTGTGCTGTTGCTAAGCCCTCCTCTGTCTGTTCCTGCTCCCCAGATCAGAGATGAACTACATTTTGACTGGGTTTGCTACACACTTACATTGAAGTTGCTACAAACAGCTTTGGGACCAAGGTGAGAGCAAGACTGTCAACAAAGTGAACATCTCTCAGTGCTTGGGTGATGAGGAAGGGGAGAAAGGTGCTAGTTGAATCAGAACTCCTCAGATCTGGCAAGGCAGAAATGTTTCTTATGGAAAAGAGGAAATTTCCTTAGGACTGAGAAGTTGTCTGAGACAAGCGCTTTATTCATGTTCTCTCACATGATACTGACCACACAGCTATGAATTACTATAGAGCTGACACCTACACTGATACTACAGCAGCACCCCAACTCACTCAGATCAGCGCTACCCAACTTAAGCCAGCAGTGAATAGATGGCGGTTCAGTGGAATATCAGGTCAGCTTGATATTTAGAGGATTCATTACATGTTTCCAAAGAAGCATGACTCAGATACATGTGATCAAGAGCATCTGCATAGAAATTGGAGGCAGCTGTTTGCTAGCAGGCAAAGCACAAACTGTAGAAGCAATGAACTGAGTTGAAAAGGTGGCTCTTTGGGTTACTGCAGAAAACAATCTTTTTCTACTACAGTTGTAACAGTAAACAAGGGATTACAGTTTCATGTCTAATGATCTTTTTTTAAAAAAAAAAAAAAAAAAAAGAGAGAGAAAGAAGGAAAAAACAACTTGGACTTTCCCTGGTTCTTTTTAATAGAAGATGCTGGATTTTCAGATAATAAGAAACAACAGTCTATACGATGTAGAATGAAACATGGCATCAACATACAGAACACTGTCACTGAACCCCAGCAATGTTTATTTAAACTCAGAAACTGCACTGTTTTCAAAGTCTAAATTCTCCAGATACAAGATATAAGTCAGCCAAGATATCATAATGAAATAATCCTCTCCTATGCATAAGAACACTTCTTAATTCTTATGTTAAGCTTGCTTTAGTATCTGTAAATCTGCATGCTGACTACTTAGACGATACTTTTATTCTATAGTAACAAGAAAAGGCTGAAATACAGACTCATTAAATGTGGATGGATCAGCACCTGAATTGTACAGTGGAGGTTTTTTTCCTTTTCTTTTTATTTTTTTTTCCTTTTTTTTTTTTTTTTTTTTTTTTTTTTTTGGTTTTTTTTTTTTNTTTTTTTTGAATGGGACTGTGCGTTTATTCAGCGTTATATCTTCTCATCAGCAGCAACTTTTTCTTCTGTTGATCTTTTTCTTCTGAAACACAGTATGGCAACTGATACTATTTGTTCTCTGCAGCCTTTCTGATTTTGAGCTGTCTGAGGTTTGCTCACGACCTTTTAGTAAATTTGGCTGGATTAATCCTGTTTTCTGTTCCTAATATTAGTTTTATAAATATAACTGAGGCAATAAAATATTGAAACATTGCTTCCTTATCCACCAGGAGAAAAATGTTTTTCTATAGCTTCAAAGTAACCTCTGTCATGGCCCTAACTAGTCCTCCTCCACAGTTTAACATCATTAAGAATGGGTAATAGTCAGCTGTATGTTTTCTTGCTCTTCTCTAAGTAATTAGCATTTATCTGTACAGAAAATTGTGGAAAACTGAGCTATTCATGCAAAGTAGTTCTCAAAATATAATTTCAAATAGAAACCACACACTTCCCTGAATCACTGGCTTAAATTCTGTTTTCATGGAACTAAGATTAGGAGGGATCAGCTTTGAGCTTCATTCTCAGGAAGCATCTTACACTCCTGGATAGTGAGAATTAGTTTTCTTGTTGCTCAGCATGTCTGAGCCTGCTCTCCCCAGCTGCCTCCACCCAGTTCCACCAGCAGGCAAAAATGACTTCCTCTGCAGGAGGCACTGCAGCCAGCACACGCTGGAGACCCGGTGACAGCAGCCGCTGAGAGCTCTGCACCTTACTGTAATGGTAATAATGATTTCTCCACAGAGGCAAACTTCTATCACAAAGACCAGTCACAAAGAGCGGTAAAAACAAAGAACACGCTTTGCCTCATTTTGTTACTTTCACTAAAATCTGTGAGATTTTGCTACTGTTTCCTACTACAGACATCATGCAGCCTCATTAGGATGATCTGGTAACTCTTCATTAGTAAATGTGCCTTTTCGCACGTTGCTGCTGTCTTCTCTTGTGGTGAGCATTGGCTAATTTTCTCTTCATTACTAAGTTCTTGGTCTATGGCAAAAAAGTCCTGGTGACAGAGTCAGTGCAAGACTAAGGCATTTTTGAGGCAGTAATATAATGACAGGCATTTCAACTACCAGTTTTTCTGTTCTCTCCCCTCCCTCCCTTCTGAAGCACTACGAATATGCAACAAGCACTTGGTAATGATTTTAGCTCCACACTACTGGAAGTAAACGAAGCTGAACCATGTTACATGAAGAAACACAAGTTCCTTGCTCTGACTACGGCACAAACTTCTGAAAGACATTGCAGAACTGAACTGTTAGAGCCAATGGCTCGGATTGTCCAAGAGAAAATGTAAGGGAACAGATGGTGTAATTCCCTGTGGGTGAAAAATGGTGGACCTTCATCCTAAATCCACATTGGTTTGACTGGTTAACACTGCCGCACTGCTGTTTGAAGCCTTGCATTTGTTCCTCTTGCCTGTTTTTTTTTTTTTTTTTTTTGTCTGAGTAAAGAGAGGGTTGCTTATTGGCAGATCCCAGGCTCTTGAGTTTTATTCTGCTTTTTACATAATAAGTTCTTTGTCCTGAAAGCAAAGAAATGTGATGACCATAGCTTTTGTTCCAAGATCTGGGCTGAGTTTTGGGCCATTAAGACTCCTTCCAATTGTGAGATGTCACTCCCTCAGGCTTTCTATGTAATGGGTGATAAAGGAGTTGGAAAGCAAATTTATTGCCTCTCTTTGTTAAAGGCCTATTTTTTCATCCTTGATGTGGTAACGGGACCTTTACTGCCGATGCTATTGGGTTTCTCGTGAGTGTCTTATTCTTCAGTGTCATTAACAAGATAAGCTATCCTTTCCAAAATCTCCTCCTCCTCCTCACTTTCAAGGTCATGTTTTTGCATGGCTTCTATGTTAATGTGCAGAAAGTTCCCACCAAGCATATGGAAACTCTACAGACAGTTTTGGATTAGGACTGCATTTATTTGTCATGGATCTTGAGGTATTTTTTTCTGTAGCAGGCATTACAGACAGCCAAAAATTTCCAGTGAGCCTATAAGAACTGGAGCTGCTTTTATGTCATGTGATATTCCACTGCTTCCTTTTTCCTAGACCTCTGCTTCTCTGTTTGCAGTTTGGAAGACCACCACTGTGCATGATACTCACATTCCTAGAAAGGATTATTTCTGATGATCTCATAGTTTCAAGATGACTTTGAGCAATGGCTGAAACCTCTTTGCACAGGCTGCAGCAATTTCTATTTGCAGACAGTCTTTATTCTGCTTAGTCAACAATGACACAGCAAATTTCTAATTGACTACCAACAGTGAATTAAAAAGATCACAGTCTTTTTAAAAGACAAGAAAAAAGAATTTTTTTTTCCACTTTCTAAGGACTTTGCTGTCTACCTATGGCTTTCAGAAGGGCACATATTCAGGGAAATGCCAAAACTGCACCCATTTTCCCATGCACACAGTCTAGCAATGAAGAGTGATCATTACAGATGAAAAGGGCACAGCTACACTGCAGAAAGATTTCAACTTTACTGACTCTAGGAAGTAAACAGTACAGTAAACAGATCTGCCACTCTATTTGTGGAACAACAAACTCTGCTCCGATTAACAAAAATATGAAGGTCAACAGCCTTCATGTCTCATGCGGACCCAAGCTGACTGCAGCTGGATCCAGGTATTTTCCCCATGGGACTGAATCTGCACAACTGAGCTCAGTGTGGGGATTACAGCTTCCTTCTGAGGAGCTGGGGACAGTTGGAGACAAAGGCTACTACTAATTAGTGCCAACACTAATTTATCCCAGTGAGTTCTGAGGACAGGAATCCTCTCTTCGCTGTACACATCCAGTCCCTTGCACACAGGCCAGGGCCTATGGCCAGTCCTGCAATACAAATGTCCCTTCACAATCATAAAAGCATGGGATTGCAAAAGAGTCCTTGAGAACAACAGTGGCAGGAGGATTCACCTCTCTGCTTGCATGGCAGGAGGCAGACCCAGACAAAGCTGTTGCCTTGCCCTATCCCTGGCTGTTCCTCCTTGGCAGCGTTGAACACAGAGCAGGGGCAGCGCAGCCAGCAGGCTGCAGCGGGTACCATGCACCTGATGCTCTGGCTGTTTGCTTCCATCTGCTGTAGGCAGAGTAATTGGACTGTGCTCTGTCAGCACTGTGATGCTCGCAGATATGTGATATAACCAAAAAGAACACAGGAACATTCTAGCCAAATACAATTCCCTCCTCCCTTAGCCTTGATTCAGCCAGACGAGAATGCTAAGTTCCTGAGACACAGAAGCAAGCCTCTAATGTTTCATCATTTGCTCTTCTTACAGCAAACATTCTTCTATTCATATTACAAAACCACTTTAAAATCTCATTTTTAGTTAACTAGAGTGACACAAATACGGTTTCTTGGTCACAGCATTTATGCAGACTCCGACATATCTAATGCCCTTGTTTCTAAAATGCCACATTTCTGAAGCTACTGCAACTTATAGAATTTGTGATGGATATTTTCCCTGTAATGTATCATTACTGCAATAGTGGTTGCTTTGGTTTCAGAAGGACCGAAGCAGCATAATTCAAATGGATAGAGATGCACAGACGGTGATTTTCAAAGTGGCCTAAGGGAGTTAAGCAGTTCTCTCTCGGTGTAGTCTGGATGCTTTCCCCTCCAATGTTCTTTTGGCTCTTGTGTATTTTACTAAGAATATGCTATAGCAGTGATGTTTAAAAGGATTTTAAAATCAGAAAGCTAGCCTACTATCTGGAATGTCAGGACAACACATAAGCAAAGAGCAAATGGGAAGGTATTTCTTGTTTTGAGGTTGTCCTAAATCAGGCTCAATGGCAATGACAAAGCAAACACTGAAGCTCGGCTCTGATTTATCATTAGCATGCAAAACAGAAGAAATGAACAGATAAGCTACCCTGTGAGCAGTGATAAAAGTGAGCATTGCCAAACCCTTGCAAATTTTGTTTAACATGTTATCTTTGAAAATCCTTCTTTATGAACTTGAATCTACATTGTCTTCTCTCATTACATTTTTCCTCATGTGACTGAGCAGCCTCCATCCTCAAGCTCATCCCTCTCCTGTCACCCCCACCCCCACGCTCATTCTGCTGGAGCACAAAATGAACAGAGCTTCGTTTGTTCACCCGCGCCAGCACCAGCAGCAGTGTCAGTGCCGCAGAAGCAGCAGCCCTGCCTCCACAGCTCTGGGTGAGGGCACATCTAGCATTTCCGGGCTCTGTGCATCCTAATTAACTGCTGCTCCTTGGGGAGAATGGCTCGTGGTTGTGTGTGGGTCTCCAGTAAGCAATTACTTCTTTTAAGGAAAGGAAGTCTTTAAAAAACAGCATCTTAGAACTGCTGCATATTCAGAGAGATTAAAAAGCATGCTATGAGGAAAAAAAAAAAAAAAAAAAAAACTTCAAAATTAGGCCTTCAACTGCACTGGCAGGTTCTCTTAGACAATCACTGAAGCCAGAACATCTGCCTTCCTGAAGCTCCAGTCAAGGACTCCCATTCTTTCACATGCATATGGATCACATACTGGATATGTGTATGCCTATACAAAAAATAACAGTAGTCCATACCAAGTTCTGCCTTCTCCCTTTCTTGCTATCATGAAACTTCCAGGAGCATAAGCTTCAGTTCTTTGCTGCACTCTGGAAATACATGCAACACGAGTGGCTTTCATTAACTCACTCTTAAAACCAAAAAGCTGTAGTTCAGCTTGCCTGTCCCTGATCTGTCCAGAGCCTCATTCTTCTGGTAGCCTGGAGCCTTCTTTGTTTCCAGCATATAAGTATCGTCTGTTTACGCTCAAAAGTTGCTACCTAGTCTTCTCTTGTTTGTGGGTAGGCAAACACCTCACCCTACCTACCTACAGAGAGTAGCCTTATTCATGCTCTGCTCATCTTTGCTGGGATACAGAGATCAAGCTCTTTTAGTTTCTCCTTCCCAGTTAATAAGAAATGAAGAAGCTAATAGCTGGAGAGTTTTTTGCCTAATATTTTGAACAAGCTTGAATTGACCTGCCATATGTCCGGCCACACCAGTGCAAAGCACCCCACGTGAAATCTCAGTTGAAGCATGTATTAATATTTTCTTATCTCTACTGGGAGGCAGGCCATCAGATAAATCCACGATCTTCAATTTTCTCTCCTTTATGTCATGCTCATGTATTTCATATTCTTCTTCTTCTTCTTCCTTTTTTTTTTTTTTTTTCTCCAGAGAACAGAAGCCCTTTGTAGTAATATTTCAAGCAGTTTGCAGTGTCTAGGTAGAGAAACACCCACTCATTTTCATTAGGAGATAAAGCTGCTTTGGTAAAAGTAGAATTCTGCAATCTGAACTCTCGGGAGTGCAAGGCAAGCCAAAATCTACCTGCTTCTGAAGCTGTTGTTTCAGTAACTTTTTTTTTTTTTTTTTTTCTTTTAGAGTACTTTCTCTTAGCGGAATGTTTGGATTCCTTCCAGTATACTAGTTGACTTGTTGCTTCTTTGCTCTCCTCTACTCTTCTGCTTTATTTCTTCTTCATTATAAACCTCTGCAGAAATGCTGTCATCAGTTTCGGTAAGGTGGGGAGATTTTCACAGAGTCTTAAGATCAACATTGGCTCAGCACAAGCTTTAATTTAGAACAGGTAATGGGTCTGACTCACACCGTGCTATTCATGTCATTCATCTCTGACTTGGAACAAGCTTACTAGTTTACTTATGACCTAAAAACGAAAACCTAAAATACTTATAACCTAAAATACTTATAACCTTAAAAAATAAAACCTAAAATACTTATAACCTAAAAACGTCTGAAGCCAAATTGTAGATAGCAATTTAAAAACATTTATAATATTAAGAATGGCTATAAACATCTGCAGAGTCCCTCAAGATGAAATTGTGATGCACAAGTTCACAACGGATACATTTCTGTCAGAAACCTACACTGCACACCTAATCGCAACATCTAGAATGCTTCACACAATGTGTTCATGACATTTACAAATGCCTGAGTTTGACAGGTTCTTCTCCCAGGTTTCCAAAAAGGACTGCTTTTAAAAGAATATGCCTGAGAGCAGAACTACTGTGAGCCAGAAGGGGCTTTGAAGAGATTAGATTCCCTCGGCACTTCAGCATCTTTATCTCTGACCTTGCAGGTAAGAAAACATCACTGGTCAGCTGCAGTAATGAGACCTATATGGCAGGATGGGCAGGCATGTGAGGAATGTAGGCAATGTTATTCTCGTCTGTGATCCCGCAATTGGCTTTAGGACTTAGTGAGAGAATAATCACCCTGACCTTCACTTGCAACGTCTTAAAAAAACAGTGAGGAGAGCAGGCATTTACCACATGCCACCAGACACCAGCATGGATAGAGGAAAATTTCACTGCTTCCCCTACACAGCATCGTGCTGAGCAGGAATCCAAAGCAAGCAGTTGGGGTGAGGACAAGAGGGAGCCACAGGCAGTGGCAGAGCAGTCGCATCCGCATCTTGACAGCACTGCAACGTGCCTGCTAGGAGAGAGAAAGCACCCGAACCAGACTGACCCAGAGCTGGCTCTGGCACAGTGGGAGGGGGAAAGAGGGAAAAAAGTAGCTGAACAGCAGGTTTCCTGGCACCACAACTGCATGTTTGCAGGAACAAGAGGCAAGCACGGATCGTTTGCTAGATAAAAAGTCTTATAGCTTGGCAAAAAACACATTCATAACTTGAAGCCTGGCTGTCTCATATGAGATAAATACCTGTGCATTTGCCACCTTAGGCCTATAATCAAAGCACACAAGTGTCACAAAGATGTCAGTTAAGCACTCCTCTTGTGGAGCTGGGCCTCGTTTACAAGGTGCTGAGCATTGGGAACCTCGTTGCCGTTACGGCAGTGGCAGTGTGCCTGCAAACACAAAGGGAACATGCTCTGGGGGGAGCCCCTGGAAAAGGCACAGAAAAGGACAGTTAGACTGACAAGAGGACAGCAAGTTAGCAGATCCCTGAAGAGTACAGACAGCTCTGGAGAACAGGGCACGAGTCAGTGACGCTACGTGAAGGGGCGGCAGCAGAGGAGTGGCAGCGCTGGGGAGCTCAGGAGCTGTCCAGTGTCAGAGCCAGCGCGGCGCAGGACCCGCCGGCAGGCTGAGCCCACAGCCGAAGACAGGCAGCGTCGTCACTTTGAGACGAACGGCTGTTAGCAAATAAAAAGCCCCAGCTAGGACATAAAGGATTAGAGTGATGATGCTTGGTCCTTTGGGGTCTGACTTGGCAGGCTACGGACGCCTGTTAGTGCTTCATCAGTGCACTGCCATGCAAGGATTCAGTGGAAGGAAAAAAAGGACTGAATGATGTGCAGGGCTGCCTATTTTTACTCCATTTCTCTTACTCAATGGGATGTTTTCTTTCTTTCACAAAGGAATAATGAAGCAAAGGGACAGAGACAGACACAGAAGACTTGAGGCTTACTGAATCTTATCGAGCCACAACAGATATGCAGAGGTATTTGATGCTAAATGTCATGAGACAGAGGCACTACTCCTTATGAGGAGCAAACGAGAGATGCTCAAGCTTGGAGCTGCCTTTGAAACCAACTTCCAGAAGTTGCACTAACAACCCCTTGCAAAATGGCTACTAATCCTTTTTTGTAATCACTCCAAGCTGTTTGTGCATCACTCCCCACTACCCTGTGTCAACAGCAAAGTGAAACAGTGTTTAGAGTCCCTAGTGCTATAAGCCTGTTACGAGTGAAAAAAACTTCAAGCACCCTTTATTATTTTGGCTGCAGACATGCATGGGCAATTTGCTTATTTCTTGCCGTGGAGCTCATACTCAGAGTTTTCAAGAGAAGAGCCAAACTCTTTGAGATATCACTGTACTGCTATATAATGGTTTCTTCTGGGGTACAGCTACTGTTATTATCTGCACTTGAAAAAAGGTCAGGGATATTAATGAGTCATGATTTTCCCTCCATGTATTTCTACAGTTCAGGGCAGATTATCCTTTATTGCCAGTTGGACTTGTACTGCTAAACATTCTTCTCAGTAGTGGTCATAGAGAACCCAGCTGCCTTCTTGTTAAGCTAAATTTATACTGGCAAGCCTCCTTTGCCTACTTTCAACTTAGAGTGGGATGAGGGAGGAAAAACCATCTAGTTTGTTATTCAGTGAGATACCAGAGATGAAAGCATGGCTCTGCAGCCACCTGGTATCTAAGCATTTCAGTCATTTGGGGTGAAAAGCTTTCATGACTCCAGACAGGCCTTTGCTGGACATTGGGACTGCTGGGAAGTCCTGGTGCTTCTGACGCAAATGTTGCCAGGCTGCTTTTGTTTCCTGCAGCTTACCCCTTTTTCTCTTACCACTCTCTTGTCCCATTTCCCCTTTTAAATTAGTGGATACAGACCCAATACAGCAGACTCCACATCTGCAGATTACTGCAAGCCTCGCCGAACCCTTGGAGCTCAAGTCACAAGTACGTAGCTGAAGATCAGGTCTCCTGACAAAGTCCTGAGGCAACGATTGTGCCTTTGCTAGCTGCATTCTCTTCAGTGACACAGCTGCCCGCAACATGATAGGAGCTTGCAGGCGACAAAAAAGACACACTGTGGTTTGGAAAAGCTAGCCCATAACTGTACAGGCCATTTCCAGAGACTGAAAGCTCACCAACAGGTCAACCCTAAAATAAGAGTGTCAAGCAGGCAACCTGCTGTGTTTTCTCATAAATTTATTAAAGACAGAAATGCTGGCCTCTGCACAGTATCAGTAGAAAAAACCTACACTGTTTATACCAACTCCAGAAGGCACTGCTGAAGAAAGCTCTTCCAAAGATGATTACAATGCTGGAGCATGTCCTAACCAGTAGAGCGTTGACTGCATCTCAGAAAGCTCACATAAGAACAAGCCGGTGAATGCCGAAAGGTCGTCATGCTTTCCTGCTTTGAAGTAAAGAGCTCTGAAGCAAAATGACTGCCCACAAGTATGTAAAGAACACTGACGCAGTGATCAGGAGTGCTCTCAAGGTCATATTTCAAGAAGATGAGATCCATGTAGAAAACCAAGTATTCAAAAATAAAGCTGCATTTGCACATGCAACCACCATAATAGCATGTAACCAGAGCTGTCTCAAGCTACAAGGGACAGCCAGGCACACATGAAAACACCCAAACAGCTCCATGCACAGCTTTTGTCCTTTCTGTAACCACCCCACCTCACACGTGAGCTAGTGAGTAATCAGGACAGTACTTAGAACCACTTAGTGCATAACTGTTATTATAAATGTATTCTTTTCTCATGCTCACAAATCAGACACTATCTACACATTGAAGTGCATTCATCTTTTGTATTAGAGAAGCAATTGAGAAATGTATTTACCTGTGGCAAACAGCTTTTTGTGGATGGCTACCTTCAGTGTCTTAAGGAACTGAAAAATGTTTTGTGGTTTGGACTTCCTTTCTCTTCGAAACCAAATGCTTCAGACTGTGAAATTGTCATGCCTCAACACAAACACAGGGGAAGCTGATAGTGCTGACATACTAAAGTTGGGGCCCCACGTTATCATTTTTCTTGCGCCACTGAAGTGCAGAGAAAAATGGCCAAAGATGGCTCCGTGACTGTGATAAAACTGGGGTTGCTTTAATGGGCTTCAAAAAAAGTGTAAGCAAGAGATGGCAAAAATTAAAATTTGATGGAGAAGATGATCCAAACGCTTGGGTTGGAAGATTTATTCCCCGCCAACTGTGAGGCAGTCTACAGACTCTGCACTGGTGCTAGTAAATGGGGAAAACCAACTATCCTCCCAGGCACACCCCACCGTATGTTTGGTTCTGCCCGCTGTCATTGGCAGCAAGTTTGAACTCCTCTCCTTAATCAGCCTCTTCGGGCTATGGTCAGTGGCCTGCAAACAGCCCTGGTGTTCCAAGCCATTTCCAGAATGCCAGAGTGGGCGAGGAAGTGGGACAGGCTGACGGAGTAAGTTACAAGCTAATAACAGGGCGAGCGCCAAATGGACTGACCGACCGAGACAATTGTGATGTGACCCCTCAAGGAAGTCAAGAGTTTGAAGGGGAGGAAAACCAGGGGAGATGCGCTAGCCCACATGTCCCCTTCAGAGGCTGAGACTGGAACCAGGGCTCTGAGCCTTGCCATCCCTCTGCTGCCAGCCAATCAACTGGGAAATCCACGTGCACGGGGCTTTTGTCTGATGTCCCTGCCTGCCCAAGTCACACAGAGATTGGTAGCTACCTGTGAGCAGGTGGGATGCTTGTGTAACTAATCTGCTTCAGTAACTAAGAGACAAGCAGGCAAAGCAAATGAACCACAGTGCTGAACTGAAAGGACTACTTTCAGGGTACAGGGCCGGAAAGCAATGCATGTGTTTTACGCCATCACAGCACCCTCTGTGTTTGCTGAGTGTCTTCTCATGGCAGCTACACCTTTAATGCCTTTAAAACACTCAGTAAGCCTCCATTGTAAAAGGAGAGGAGAGATCTCTCCTACTTTCACACCGAGGTAATTCCAACACTGCATTTCCTTCACATTGGAAGGCTCCGTGGATTTTGACAAGCTCTAATTGTTTGCATTTTTTTTCCCCAGCTCTGCCAGCAAGACCCCAGAGTTGCATATTGCTTACTCAGATAGCAAAGAACATGCTGTTTCCATTACACACTTCTGAAATGAACATGACAGGGACTCACAGGCAATACCTTAATTAAGTACATACCTGATTTCTCTCCTTAGCAAGTCATCTCTGCACATCGAACTTGGGAGGTGTTGTGTGAAAACCAGAATGTCTGTTTTTTTTATGATACAGAAAACTGTATCATAATCACAAAAGCCAAAGTGGCTGAAATTAATATCAGAAATTCTGAACCTCTGAGTTGCAGCTTTTGTATATTCTGCCTTGGTGTGTGCAAGGTGCTAGGAAGAGGCCATGCTAATGCTCCCCACATACATTCCCCTTCTACATAGCACCGAGCGTCCTTGAGGAATACATGGCTGCCCAGCTGCTTGGCTCCCTCACCAGAAGGCATGGTCTTTAGGTTTGACATCCCACGTGCAGTACGTTGCATTGATCACAAGTCTGCTTTGCTTTCAGAGATTCGCTGAATTTGAGCCTACGCAAAATGTCACCACCATCTAATGCCATCTAACGCCCAGCACTCTTCATGCCAACATATTTTAGTACTAAGTAATGTATGAGATGGAACAACTCCTGCATTTTACTTGGAAAAATTATCTGGAAACCTTTTCAGCCTAAATTATATTTAATTGCCTCAATCTCTGTTATTGCTCCGGGCCACGTTCCCTTTTACAGCACTGACCTAGCTAGCACTGGCTCCTCTCCTCCCCGATCACATCGCAGTTCACACAACTGCAGACAGCTATCCAGTTCCCTTTTTTGTCCAAGCTATAAATGCTTCATTTCTATAATATTTCCTCTTATGTAACTGACATTTTATTCCATGTTAGCAGAACTGAAAATGTGAAGTGTCGTCCTGCCCTGTAACGTTGCTAACTACTCATTTTCTCTTCAAATGCGCTAAACACTTTTTAATTGGTGACAGAGGGAATGGTAACGATGGACTTGTACAGGTCTGACTTTCATCTGCAGAACTACAGGTTCCAGATCAAAGGCTCCCAACTTCTTGGAGCACACCAAAGATGCCTGAGGCTCAAACCACCTTACCTGGCTATGGCCACAGAAGCTGCAGCTGCCACCCACTGACAGAGAGGTTATAAAAAAAGACACTGGACACTGATCCGCAGCAGAATGAAAGAAGTGTGAACACAGGGTGGGTGGGATGCAAACAGGGAAAAGAGCCTAATATAAACATAAATCCCACATTTTCAGGGAAGTAAATGTCAAATACTGCCACTGAAAACAAAACAAAGGACAAGAACAGTGGACGCAGTGAGGTTTTGTCCCTTGTACTTATGCATTTTACCCATCTGACTCTATTCAGGAAAAAAAATCAGTCTCAGTTGGAGTGCATCAACCCCTTCTTGGGCCCATGCATGTCAAAGCAATGCAGCTGTAGAAACCTAAAGCCAGCATAAGAAAGTTTAGACATTATCTGCATCTCACTTTATTCACTGATTCAGTATGAAACACAAGTGAGAAGGCAAGAAGAGAGACCACTCCCCTGCCAAAAGCCATTCAGATGTATTTGTCAGTAAACATACAGACACGTGCTCCAGTGGAGTGAGCGTTCAATGCACGGCCCACAGAACCCTCTAGCGAAAGGAGTGGGAGATGGATAACTAAAAAAATGTAAACACAGATAGGCTATCCAGCTTGTAGGGATGTGAATTCTTTCTGCACCTCCACTGCAAGATTTTCAGAGCTATAAAACTGAAAAAGGTTGGCAACGATTACTGGTGCAATCCAACAGCAATGCAAAAGAGCTGTCTCAAGCAAATCATTTGAAAGCAAGTTCTGCATTGCAGTTTATTTGTGCCAGTTCTAACAATCTAAGTGAAACACTTCCCACACTAAAAGCTGGACTCCTGTTGAACCACCAACCAGAAACGGTGCCACATCAGCAAAGCAAACCGGGCCTGTCATCAACAGCCATCATCCTTGCTCCAGCAGTAATATCCTGCAAACAATAAACGGTGAATTATTTGCATAATCTTGGGGAAAATAATTAAATATGGTTTCATGCCATTATAACACTATGCTTTATTTTTAGCCAACTGCTGTTTACTCTCCAGTATTTTTCCTTTGTCCTTTTCCAGTATGCTGTTGAAATGGGTATGGAAATCAACTGCGTTCACAAATAGTGATGCTGTGCTTCAGTGTTCCTTGGAACCAAAGGCCTGTTTACACCTTGAATTATTCCTAGTTAACATTTTATGCAGTAGCTTCTGCTTTACAGCATATCAGAAAGGAACTAATCAAGAAAAACTGCATATGCAAACAAACTCTGAAGCGGGGTAACAAAGTTCTGTGGAAAATCTTCCACGGGAGTGATACCACAGAGCAGACAGAAGGTGGAGAACTGCAGAGCTTTGCTGTTTCAGACACTGAAGTTCATGGGTCATTCAGGTCTCTTGTTCTTATGGCTATTCTGTTTTAATTCTCAGGCTAATGGTTATCTGAAAAGGTGGCAACAGATCCTACACCGTAGCTACAGGATCATGTCAGTAGAAAATCAAGCATGTAGAAGGAAGTATAATCTGATGATCTAGTTGCATATTAACACCCCTGCTTCAACCGTCCCACCCCGGCCCCCCCCCAAATCCAGAGGTTTCCAAGTACAGAAAGGACGAGGCATCAATACCTAGTTAGATTAGCTCATTAAAATGGGAGGTCATTACAAACTCTCCTTCATACTTATTTTATTTATTTGTTTGTTTGTTTTTTTTACAAATGCACGTTCTGACATGCCATTTAAACTGGAATTGAGCTTAGTGTAATATATGTTGTATAAGAACATCACAGATTTCTGAAAGTAGCTACAGAGCAAAATCTGTTTGGAACTGCTCAGTTTTATGCACGGAGGCTTCTGCATGAGCTGGCAGCTATATTTACATTTTCTATTTATACAGCAACTTACATCCATGTTTTACAAACATGAAGGAACAAACTTTGTAACTGCCTTGTGGAACAGATCACTATTTTAGAACTGACAAATCTCACACAAAGAAAGGGATAAATGCCTTGTCTAGGATCAAGCCAATTAATGGCTAGAATCTATACTTTCAGAGCTGGAGCCTTGCACCTGTGCCTTCTTTGCATATAAAAACAGTCACTTATCTTCAAACAGTCATAAGATTGGTTGTGTCATACAACATCTTGTGTACAACCAGGTTATCCACGCAGCAGCAAAATGAGCAAAGATTAAAAAGAAATCAGTTCAGACCAAATCAAGTGCAAACAGAAACCAGCTTGTTTGTTTTTGTAAAAATGCAACTGAAAGAAATGAACAAAAAAACTGGAACAAATTGAATGGTCACTTCAACTCGGAAACAGCAGTTTTGCCTTGGGGATTTCTTTCTGTGATGCAGAGAATCATGATTCAAGCCCCTCTCAAAACTTCAATTTTGAATCTATGTGTTAAAATTAGGCTCAGGGTATTTTCATATTTCCTTACCAATGCTGTTTTAGTCTACTGGTCTTTCACTGAAGAAGGGGGAAGAACCCAACCTCTCAAACACACAGCTCAAGTGCTCAGCCACAACACTATCCTTTCCCAGTGAGGGACTGGGACACCTCCAGACAGACCCCTCTGCCCTAGGGGCTGGGACTTGGGAGCGCTAGGCAAAGTGCCTGCTCCCCCACCACATCGGCTAATCTTCTGGCAGGGAGAATTGTTTCCATGCCACAGACCTAGAACTTTTATTTTACAACACCTTACTGGGCAAATGCCATCTGAACTCACGCTGCTGAGATGAACTAAACTGCTGAGATGAACCAAACTGCTACAGAAACAGGTTAATGCCTGCCTGGTGCTGTGTGGGGTTGTTTCTCCCTCCCTCCTTCCATCCCTTCCTGGAAATAGGTTAGCTCCACAGCTACGCAGCTAGCCAGCTACTTCAAACATGCTTAACAGGCATCAGCGAGCACAAAACCTGCCAGTTCTTAACAGGAATGTGTAAGAAAGCCTAGAGAAGTCATCACAGCCGTGCTGACTGGGGGGTGGGAGGCAGTGGGGGTGGGAAGCAGGGAGCTGATGGATTTTGTGAAGGAAGGAGAGGGTAGGATGAAAAAAAGGTACTGACAAATGAAGCATACCACAGATCCTACATCTGGGTTGGATATCCCACAGTATGGCAGCACAGAGCACTGCAGGGGATGGGCTCCTCATTCTGAAGCAATCTTCAAGCAAAGTTACAGTCTCACTGCTCTTCATTACCTTTTATTTTGTATCCTATGCACTACAAAATGAAAATATGTCTTGGTTTAGTTGCTGGGAGTATGAGTCTCTGTTACCTTTAAGAACATTACTCCGCTGCTGAGATCTGGTTTTTATCTGCTGATGTTTTATTGGACCTTTGACTTCTTCCCAGATCTCACGGTGCACTGCCTGCTGTGAAACTCGAGCAAAACACTCTGTATGACTGGCACGTCTGGTATCCGATGCCCACCGCCACTAATGTAGACACATCAGCATAACGCACCACACATGCAGTCTCAAGAATCATCCATGTGGTCTGCAGACCACTTCGCAATGGCTTGAAACCCGCAGTGCTTGGCAGACAACTGTTTGGGAGCTGGGCCTGTTGGGCTCCGGCTGACATGTAAGAGGACGTAAACATGCTTTGGTTAGAAAAAGAAAGTCTCTGGAGTCAGTGCTGAGATTGAAATCCCGCAAGTTACAACTCTGTGTGTGTTTGGTTCAGTCTTTGGTTCTATATGCTGCCTTCAGATATGGTCTTAATTTACTAATTTAATTTAAAATATCACGTAGTTTGTGTTAATTCAAAACAAACTGGGTATTTCCATCAGCATACCATACTCGCACTTGTCTGTCGGCAATAACATACCGCCGTCGCCTACACCAATTACAAGATCTCACTGGGTTCCTCACTTACGTGGTACTGAAGTCCTGCAAGATTTAAATGAGTCGCTGACCTCTGGCAGCAGCCGTAACAGGAATACTTTGCACTCGCACGGCACCTTTCATCTCGGAGCACTCCTGAGACACGCGTTCTCATCACGCCCCTGTGACACACAGGCGGGCCTCTGGGCACACTTCAAAGCCAGGTGAACTGTGGCACAACGAGGTTATGAAACCTGGCCCAAACGCCCCAGGAACAGCTGGCAATACGAGCTCTCCAATTGCTTGTTCTGAACGTCCAGACAATAACACTCGCCCCAAAAGCGAGCTTCGCAAAGCATTAATCAAAATGTTTAACCCCCTACCAGTTTGCAAATGGCATGGACAGAAGATAAGCTCACTAATTCTTTTTGATACATTATTCATGACTTGTTCTGCTTTTCTGGCAATGCTTTTTAGTTTCTTAAGGAAAAACAAAAAGAAATCCATTCAAATACAAAAAAAAAAAAAAGTTTGTTTTTCCAAAAATTATTGCAAAAGAAAAACAGAATCCAAAATCTTTAGCACCTCCTCTGTGGCTTGCCTGTTTGATCCCAGCTACTAAACTATGCCCAGCTCTCTGCAGGACATGAACAGCCCCGTGACCTCAGGAGAAAGTGGCAGTCAGACTCGGCTTGTCTGGGTTTTGTTTCCAAGCAGTTGCATGCCACTGAACACGGTGTCTGCATGCCTAATGGCTATGTTTGTAAATAAAATTGCCCAACCAACTGCTAGTGACATCAGGTGAAACCAACAACTCAGGGCCTGGCTATATTACAGCTAGAAAGGAAAAAACTCCCTGTTCCAGCAGCTAACTGAGATAACTAAGGTACAAGTGCGGGTTCAGATACTTGCAAAATGTTGCCACCCATCTGTCCTCGTCGATTGCGTGAGCAGCAGACAGTCACCAGCCGCGCTTGCAAACTGAATTTCATCCTGCTCAGGGCTGACTGGGCACTTCTGGGGAAGTTACTTAAACAATTTGCACTTCATTTTTCCCCCTTTGTAATAACACTAATTCAATACAGAAATTACAAATCAGGCCATCACGATATTTGTGAGCAGCTCTGAAACTGTGTTAAAAAAAAACTGACAGGGAAAGTAACAGATTTTTGAGTGCATGGGGTAGCAGTGGTGGTATTTGCTGAGTGAGTTGTTTGAGGCTGTGCTCCACTCCAGCATACAGGAGCAGTTAATCTATTTACTTCCAAGCAAGTACACCTAACAACATCTTCCACAGGAGCCAAGATTTTCAACGCAAAATCTGATCTACAGCAGCTTGTTATAGTGAATCCAGGGATAAGATTCTGAGAGCAGAATGCTCTCGACAGCAGATTGAAGGGATGAATCTCTCTTGTGGGGGTATTAAACTCTTTGGATACATGCTCTATTGCATGTATTTGTGTGTACATGTAGAGGTAAGTAAACAAATACATGCCTGCATGTGATGTGCATGCATACACACAAACACACTGTGCAGAACATGAAAAATGAACAAAAATAGTCAGGATTATTTTCATGAAGGCCTTACTCAAAAGAAAATGTTATAAAAGCTATGCAGTACTGTAAATAAATTGCAAGACAAATGGGCTTCAGAAGGGAATAATGGAAGTGGATTACAAACAGTTTACTTCACTAGTCTTCTGGCAATTTACACGGTCATACATCAGGATTACTTTTTTAGTAGAAAAAAAATAATCAGTTTTTTTTTTAGAAGGTTTTATGAGGTGAGCAGATGAGGCTAGATGACTAGACTGGAATAACTCTGTAATACAGCCTTGGCCTGACGTGCCGCTGGACTAGGGTCCGAGGGTCACCAGGAGTCTCTTCACTGGCTACAGTGGTGCTGAACAGACTGCAAGAGATGAGCTCACCAGTTTTCATGAGCACTGCTCCAGCATTTTTCACTTCCTATAAACTAAACAAAATTGTCACAGAAGACATATTGTATAGGGCAAGGATGACAGTCACACTCTATGTTCTGCAAATATTCTCTATCCTTACTGTAAATTTCCCTTAAAGTTGCAAGAAATCTAGAGACAGCAGCATACCAAAGATCTGGCAGCTTCCTACTGCTGTTGGCTGTTGAACTAAACTATTCAACACCTAGAAAAGTCTCTCAGGTAAAAAACCTGAGACTTTCCTTGTTCCTCACTCCCCAGTCCCAGGCTAATATTGTTAGGCTTTGTTACGGAGGCTCTGCTTTGAACACTGCTTCCAAATACTCCTCCTGCTTGAGAGAGCAACATATGAATACAAGTTAAGGAAAGGGTCCATGTCCTACAGTAATTTTAGGCACCCCTTCCTCCCTGTTCAGGCTGGGCCATTCTCTGCCTAATTTTTTACAGTCATCTCTTACTTCTGACCTACAGTTCTCCTGTCTCTCTTACAGAACTGTCCTCAGGGGGTAACTTCAGTTCATGATAATTTGACTACCATTATCATTCCTAGAAATCGTTTTTATCCGAAGCATACATTCACAGAAGGACGTACTGTAGCTTTTTCAGAGCTATCAGTTGGCACACCCATTCTTTCATGTTGCTTCCATTCAGGCCTGTTGTTAAAATTATTAACAGTTTTGGAGAGCAGAAAGGTGACTGCCTCAGCAAGTCGCTATTTTTTCAGCGACACAAGTCTGAATGTCCTATATCAATACTACAATACTAATGTTCTATGGGTGTAAAAAATAACTTCATGTACTACATACATGCAGTATGTAATTACTGTCCTTCTGTCTGTAAGAGGATTTCTTCAGACCTGGAGTACCTTTGTCCCTGCCTCAGTTCCCAGATTCCCATGTAGGTGAGCCTCCTACCAGGCAGGTACAAAAAGCTTCTTTCCAGTTCTCACTCCTGATCAAAGGTTTTCTGCAGAAGTCTCCCTGCTGATTAGATTTTTCCCTCTTTAACTGAGCACCTACCCAGTCACCCATCTAAGACAGCACCCCGACTGCCCTGGAGGGCCAATGCCTACATATGACCCAGCCATCAAACAAAACCCACTTGCTGAGGCATTTTGTCCCCAGTGTTGTACAAGTTAGAGAAGATAGATAAGTAACATCCACATACGAACACACCCCTGCTGCCTAACTCATTCCAGATCAGACAGAAGAGCCCTTGGCTACAAATCCGTAGCCGCTTGCTTGCTATTTTTTTCAAATTCTAATCCAGAGCACACTGAAGTCAATGGCAATTTTCTAACAGGTTGACACGGGTTTTGAATCAAGCTGACCTTGTATGAAGTAAACTGTATACACACACCTGTCACACTGCATTTGCCGAATGAACCATTTTCAAATTAACTTCTGCTGTATGCTATTAACGTGGCATAGTTACTAGCGTTTAAGTCACCTTTTCCCTTGCAGTTTTGATCTTTATGTTTCCATTTTTTTTTCCCCCAAGTATGATTTATAGAAGGCTGACTTAGTAAGAAAGCACTTATTTGTTAGAAAAGGATGGGACTGTATTTTTTTAATATCACTGTTTATTTACAGCACTAGGAAGCAAAATGAAATTAAGATAAAATAATAAACACATGATTGCAAATAACTGTTTTTTTCCTACCATAATACGTACCCTTTGATTTTCCTTTTTATAAACAGGTGAAAGTATACACTAATTTTCTGGTATCTCTGCTTATGGAGCGTGGGAGCAAGTGCCTACTGTGGTTAGAAAATAAGTGCTTCTCAGCAAAACTGAGTGATGTAGGACAAGGAGAAGAGCTATATAAGATGCAATACTTATTTTGGCTGCCAGCGTTTACACTGGCGAGTGTACGGTGTCCTACAAAAATGTGATGCGATCCCTGTACCCCAGCTCGACACATGACTGGGGCCTTACCGGTCATAAATACCAAATGGAGAGACCAGAGCTCTCAGCATCACGATGCTGTGACAAACAAGCATCCCTAATGAAAAGCTCAGGCAAAGGAGCAGAGGGCATGTCAAGTACAAAACCCGATTGTAGTGCAAACGTATCAGGCTGGGGTTAGAAGGACAGCCTCAGATGCCCCAGCCGCTAAGGTACCTCAGCAGGGCTCAAGTGCATGTACCTGCCCGCTGCCCAAGCGCGGTGCCAGCGGCTGTCCCGGCCCTCCCCGCCGTCCGCCCCGCAGAGCGGCAGCTCGCCGGAGCCCAGCAGCGCGGGGCTCACCCG
>VXAV01000317.1:39472-56043 GCA_013399715.1 Alectura lathami
GGCACCGTGCCCGCCCTTGCGCCGGCCCGGTGCCATTTTGGGGCGGTGGGCGTCGGCGTGGCGGCTGGTGCGCCGCGGGCTGGGGAGCCCTGCGGGTATGCATCGCGTCCTGCGTCGGCTGCAAGCCGGGCTTCGCTGTCTTTCGGCTCTCACAGGCGCCAGGCCCAGTGAGGGCACCGCAGTGCTGCGTGGGAGCCTGGCTTTGCACTGCATGTGTGTCCTCTGGTTGTGAGAGACGGGCAGCCCTCCCTGCCCCGCACCTCACGCATGCAGTTGTGTTGGACCCTAACCCTCCTAACGCAGCCGGGTACAAAGAGAGCTGGGGCAGCGGAGGGCTCCTCCTAGCTTCTCCCCAGCTCGTGCAGCCGCACTTGTGCAGGGGCAGAAAAGCTGTGTGGAGGTCCTCAGCGAGTCATCAGCCAAGGAGATGTCTGACCCGTGGCTTTTCATCTGATAAAATGCCCAATGTAAACAAATGGAAAATGTTTGCCAATACTCTCTGTTCATTTTTGTGTTTCTGCTGGAGTTCTGGACAAGGGGAATGTGTTTGAGGCGCAGCCCTGGTCCTTGCTGGCTGGGAGCACATGTGGCTTTCTGACCCGCAGCCTTGGAAAACTGTGAGGCTCTTTCAGTTCGAGAGGTGGGAGGAAGAACACAAAGCCCTTCTGAATGCTCTGCGGAAGTTTTTTAACAGTTTAAAACTCACAGGGGGATTTTGGGGTTTTGTTATAATTGAGTTTCTTGGTAGCATTTAGCTCGATGATGTCACATCTCCAGAAGTCAAAGGTTAAAAAAGGAGGGCTGGCAAATTGTTTGGGAAGGCCAAGTTCATGTGACAACAAAGATGGCTGCATCTGATCCTTAGAAGCCACCGGAGGAGAGGCGGGCAGCCATCCTGGACCAAAGGCTTGTGTGTCTAGCTGCATCTGAAATTCGTCTCACCTGGTAGCCCTCATGCAGGCACAGGGCACAGCCTTCCTTGTGGGCAGGAAGGATCCAACTCAAAATGCTTACAAGTCTTGCAAAGGTGCAAACCTGCCTTTGTCCTGTGGATCAATTAGCATGCCACAGGCATGGTGTCATGGGGGTGAGGCAGTGGAGCAGTGTGAAGCAGGAGAGGACAATAAACTAGAATTGTCTGTGATTGCGTAAGTGTCTTTGAATTAACAGCACCATTATCTTCCTCTTCCATAGGGAGGTCCTCCTGGTCGTGCCTGAAGCGTAAATGAGAGTAGATCCTGAGCTCAGTGCCCCCAGCACGACCTGGGGCTGCATGCAGGGGAATGTTGTGTGATTGTTTTTCAAGGCACTGTCAAAGTGCAAAGTTGTTTGTTTTCCAAAGAAAGTAAACTGTAAGCTCTGCTCTAGATAAGTATCTAATCATGTCCAGTCCTTGCTGGGGATCCTAAGGCTTTGAACCATTGGTTGCTCCAGAGCAAAGCTTTGAACCGAAGCTGTGATGAGGAACGTTGAGTCCAACCAACTAGACCGAAGTTAGACGCAAGTAGGTAAGTGTGCTAGTGCCAGCTGCCTTGCTTCACTTGCTCACGTGCACTGAGCTGCCTGCCAGTTTAGGCATAGCCTGTGTCTACGCTTATGTGCAAAGCTGCAAAAGATCCATGCAGAAGGGCCCTTTCTCTGAGAAGGTTTGGCATTTGAAGACAAGACCAGATGTTTCTCGAAGCATTAATTCAATATTTTATTCTCTCTTCTGTATTTGGTTTTAGATAACTGTATTGCCAGTAACTATTTTGTTCCTGATATGACTAGATTTTATTTTGAGTGAGGTCATTCCTCATTGTCATGGAAGAACATTTTTACATATTTTCTAGTTAAAACAACACAATTTTGTTTCAGTTCAGAGGGATATTTTTTTAGGGGGAAGATACCATTACTGCTGTTCCTGAGTCAGAGAAAAGTGAAAGGGAAGCCCCAAACAGCTTGTAAATATATGATTTTAACTTGCCATTTGGAATTTTCGTGTGTGCTGATCTTTGAGGACTGCCTCCTGTAATGCCCGGTAAAAACAAGCCACCACAAAATTAAAGCTTCCTTAATCAAAACATTTGAACACTGTACTCGTGGCTTGCTCACAGTACTAATTATAAAGCATACATGGTGATTAATTACTTTGTCACAGAATGATGTCCAGGCCTGGAAATACTGGGACACCTGAGCGGTTCAGTGGAGTGTGACAGAAGCATACAGATTTGGGGATGTATTCAGAAGGTAGTTGATACTTCTCAACACCAGTAGATAGTGGATCAGGGCCCTTACATCTGTAATTAATTTCCATCTGACTAGGACACTTGAGCGCTCTGATTAACTTTTTATCTTCCCACTGCTTAAAGAAGTAGAATAGTTTCATTTTAAGAGTAGTTCACTTCATAACCTGTACTGGAATGTCCTGGGAAAATGTTACCGTAACTGATGCTTTCTGAGTCCCAGATATTAAAATTGTTGAACTTACTGAATAAACTGTTGGACTATCTTTCAGGTTTTTTTCTGGCTTCTTCTTATTCATGTCTTCTGTTTATGGGATGAATGTGGTCCTTGTGTGCTTCTCCTCCAGTCCAGATCATATTTACTGTCATAAAATGCAGTCCCTCAAATGCATTGCAGAAACAAAATTGTGTTTGGAACCAAAGAACAAGGATGGTTTCTTACATCCTGAAGTCAGTCGTTTGCTCAGCTGATGAGCTGAGGAAATAGGTCATTTTAGCTGTCTTGGGCAAAAAAGTGTGATTAGTAATCGTTTCCTTTCTAGCATATTTTCTGTTACACTACATTTCTTACTCATATGCCAAACACTGTCTGTTTGTTTAATGGAATAATAAGACACAGAGAGGACAGCAGGAAATAATTAGACATAATATCTCTACTTTTGATAGGAAAATAAGCTAGCCCAGGAATATCTTGATTCAGTCATTGGAGATGGAAGTCCATACGGATCATGTACGGTTCTGTAACATATATCATAAACTGTAATCCTCTGCAGTGGATTATAATACAAATGATGAAATGTGTCATCAGAAAACTTCCTTGTGCCTGATAACGAAGTGTGCCTGTAATTGCTGCTTAAGCAACAGGATCAAAGTCTGAAGCTGTCCACCTCGCAGATCGTATGAGGGCAGTGCACTTTAGCTTTACTAATGCTGTCTGAAATCCAACGTGCAGGTCAGTGCATGAGCTTTAACGTGCCTTAAAGATTCACGGTCCTTTCCTGAGCTAAAGGAAGGGCCCTCAGCACAGCTACAAGGTGGGAATCCTGAGGGAACCCTGCTATGGTATTGCCTCTCTTCAGAAAGATGCCTTTAGTTCTTCATTAAGAATAATTAGCTATGAGAGAAAATGAGTCTTGTGACTTTTAATCACTTACCTTGGTCCCTCTGTCCCCAACTGGCTATTTAGCTGTCACCTGTGCTTTGTGAAGTTACTGTCGCTCTTCCAAACCTGATCTTCTACCGAGATTTCTTTTTCCCTTGTAGTTCAGTGATTGAGAAGCATTCAATATATAAGGAGTTCAAACTAGTGGTAGACAAAATTTGTGAGCCCGTTGTTCCATGGAGGACAGACAAACTGTGTTTGCCAGCCAACAGAACAGCTGATGGTTTTGGTCTTTGAATGGCCTTGGACTGGAAGAGAGCAGATGGCAACTGTCCTTTGCAGTCTGTTGTCTGAGAAGGTGGAAGGACTTCTCTATAGTCGTGTTCTTCTGTTGTCCTCAGTTATGCTTCCCCCTGCAGTGCCTGCTTCTTGCAGACACAACTTTTAAGTTGAAACTGTGTCCAGTGTATATTTCCTGCTCTTTCTACAACAGTAATTAAAACAATAAGATTGTTGTATAAAATGTTGATAAACTATGAACATTACTGTGGGAATGTTCGGGATGTGCATTTATTCTCAGTGGAAAAAATCCTCATTCATATTAATATTGAGAAATAAAAGCAAAAAATCATCTATCTACCCACTTACTTTTTATGGAACTGGGCAGACCCAAAGATTTGTTTTAAGGAATCCCCATGACCCAGCTGGAGAATGATGCAACCCTTATTCCCTCGGACCCCGGTTCTGCAGGAAGCCTGTTCCGTGGGCCTAGGAAAGAAGTGTGCTCAGCCTCTGATTTTCCTGCAGGGCAAAGGAGAGTCATATGCAGCTTCTCTTCTTAGGTGTGTATCACTGCAGTTACTGTAAGCTCATTCTCCTTCCAGAAAGGTTTTGTCTCACAGAGTTGGTAGAACTCTCCTTTTCTTACGGGCACTGTGCTCTTGGGCTGTGTGTCTGGCGGTGTCTTCTAGGCTATTGCAGCTCGTAATTAGAAAGAATAGAGAAATGCTGCAGGAAAAGGCTATATATATGAGGTTGTATTCCGTGAAGGGATAGATCTGAAATAAAAGACCAGAAAACAGCCAAAGGAATCCGGGTTGCCAGTCAGACAAGTGTCCAAGTAATCCAATTCCAATTTAGCTGCAAGCTCTGTGTGAAGAATAAAAACGATCTTTCCAATTGTCCTGCGTCCCCTCCCTAAGGCCAGTCTGCTCTGGCCTCAGCTGGCTTGTCAGGTCAGATGATAAAGATGGCGGCCCTGCAGGAAGCCCATGTCTTTTGCTTTTGGCTGACAGAAGTGCACGCGGAGCTTCAGGCAAAGCCATTTCCCAGCTCATGAGGCAGGAGAGGCTTGCTATTAATACTTAATAGACCAAGATAAAGAGAATGGCAGTTTTCAGCGGTGCGGGGAGGCCTGGGTCAGTCAGAAGTGCCTGACTCATTTTGCAAGTCAGAATAAAAACGCTGTCCTGTGTCACCTGCAGCAGGGGACCAGCACAGAACGTGCCTTCTACCACAGGGCAGCCAGGAGAGTTTGCTCTGTACCCCTTGTCTTCACAGCAGTGTCTGCTCCACTGCTCACTCAAGCTCGTAGCCTAGGGTAATCTCTGCTTTATGTGTGATCTGTGGTCCTGCACTTAAAAGTCTTATTTGACTTTTGGGCTTGTGCTGTGAGCCCAAAGCTGTATCTTCTTCTGAGATGACATCAGGCCTGTGACTCTGCAGCAGCTCCAAAATGGGGGAACTGGTGGGAGCAGCTGGTGTAAAGCTGTGGGCTGTCAGCGGAGACGTGCAGCGATGCGCAGCTGCAGCACCGCTAGTGCGATGCTGTGCCTTGTCTTAGATTAATCTCAATGGCTCCTTTCTCAGTATGAGAGTTGCATAAACGTTAACACGGCATTGCAGGAAGCTGTCTGAACTAGGCTCTGCCTGAATTAAAGATTTTTCTCTTTCAGGTTCATGTGGTGTGGCATCTACATTCCTTTGGGACTTTGGTGCTTATGAACCTTGTGCACCACAGAGGGGGCTGCATTGTCCTTACATCATGCCTGAGGCTCTGGCGTTGTTTCATGATCAGAGCGAGAGAAGGAGGAGAGAGATCTCCTCTTTAGCTTTCTCATAATCAAAGCGCGCATACAAATATTGCTTTTTGTCATCACAGGGGAAATTAAGCCTTTAAACAGAGGGCTTTTTTGTTGTTGTTGTGTGCACGGTTTCACTCCTGTAATTTCCGTAGTTACTGAGGAGTGTGGCTGGGTTGCAGGTAGCCGAATAGGGTTTTATGCTTATCTGAAATTACGTAATTAGAAGGTTTTTTTAATGGTTAAAAACATTTAGATTTTACATCATACTGTGTATTTAATGATTATGAACTATGCATCCAAATGTCTCGAAAGAAATGCAAATAATAATTTAAAAATATTTTCCAAAACTTTTTTCTAGTTAATAAGTTAAAATGTATCCATACACTTAATCATCTTTGATCTACTAGGGATTCAGAATCTATTTTTATTTACATTTGGCATCTTTGGACCAAGCATCAGGTCTTTTTCAGCCTGTTTACTTCTCTCTAAAACATCTCCATCTTGCACAGCAAGGGGTGTTACAATCAAATGTATCAAATGTAATAAATTATCAAATTGAATAACCACAGAACATCACTAGTATGATCAGAGTTACAAAGATCAATCTTTATGGCTTTATGTATTTTTAAAACAACAATCAGTATGAGACTTTAGCTGTCGGTGGGGTTTACAGGCGTAGCCGAACACCTTTAGCTAACACTGGTAGGAGAGGGTGTTGAATCTGTGTTCCAAACCTCTCATATTATACATCCTTTTATGATGCTGAGCTCAGTAATCAGATTAATTGTTGAGAATATGTTTAAATGTTTCAGAAATATGCATTTATGAGCTTGTGATACTTCATGCTCCCCCATTTTTCTGTAAGAAGGGGTCATTCTATCCTAAATATGTGTCTTGCCAAGTGCAGGTTCTGTGTTATTGCAGCTATCATGAAAATAGTCTCTGTACAGAGTGTACGGTAACGTAATGAATGAACTAATGCATTTCTGAATAGACAGCAATGTGAAAACACATAGGCATTATTTATTAGTGTTTATATTACTTAAAATGCTATAGTATATGCATGCTTAAAGACTATATTCCCAACGTACTCTAGGAGTTAAAAATAGTAGTAAGTTTTATCTTTAAATGTGCCGTATTGCCCTTTGACATCTTAGACATTGCTACTGTCTGGCCATCTGATATTTGATAAAATGTGCTTATTTTAGAGAACTGTGATTTTGTTCCTAATTTCTTTTTACCCTCTGGGAGTTTCTAATAAATATTTGCTTTTCCTTTTTGGAATGAGGATTCTGTACTTTTATTATGTGGATGTTATTAAAGAGGATGTAAGGAAATGTTAAGATGCCAAAGTAGCTAATTTATGAAACTGTACATAAACAATTTTCAGTGCTTTCGTTGCCTGCCTGCCAGACCCAAAGTGTTCTACAGATTTGAAGTTGTCCTCATGTGATATATGCTGCAATACCAGAAGTAGCAGTGGCAAAAAAAGTTCCCTCTTTGTAGATGGGCAAGCTACAGGGCAATCAATGTCTTGTGCAGATTTGGTAGAAGGATGCATCCCAAATCTGTAACTGACCCTGTTGCATTGTCTGATTTATTCCAGTTCATCTGTTGATCCTCAATGGGGAAAAAAAAAGTTTGCTCACAGGCAGGGAGTCCATTCTGTCCAGTTAGTTTATAAGTATTTTGAGAGCAGAACTTTTAAAACCAAGTACAGTCAGTTATTTGTGTGTGGATGGTGTTCTTATCCAAGGTCCCAGATATTTATTGTTCTTTTGTAGATAAAGTTGCATCATTGTCTTCTCCCACAAAGAACTAAAAGAAAAAAAAAAAGCTTTCATCTGAAAGCTGAAAATGTTTCCTCCAAGGCCTGCATATTTTGGATTCTTGAAAAAATAAAATAGAAGCATGTGTAGTTGATATGCAAGCTGCTCCCACAGTCTAGTTAGTCTCTTGTGCTACTTTTCAAAATGCTTACCACTGAGAAATAGATTGACCCTTGGTCATCTCTCTTCTGTGCTTGCAAGGTGTTCCCCTCCTCTTCTAATAAGGGAAGGGTAGATACTGGATAATTGAAGGATATCTGTTCAATTTTTGTTCTCTGATTAGAGAGACAAAGTCAATATGGCCAAGTCAAGCAAAGGCATCTGGTAGATAAAGGTGAAAGAATAAATGGTGAGAATCTGAAAGCAATTCAACTTCAGCTAATACAAAAATTCCTCTTTATAATACTATTTTTAGCTACCCAAGAGAGTCAGGGTGGTCAGGTTCTCTGAAAGTTGTGATGAAAGATGAAAGAGAATTCTGTTTGCATGACCCTTAATTATTGGAGTTGTCTAGTAGCTGACAAATTCCAGCAGAAGATCTCTCAGTGATAAATTCTGTAATTTTGATCAAATGCATTCCAACAAATAAAAATGAGTTTGAGATTTTAAAAATGTTCACCACTTGCACTTTCTTTCAAATCTAGTGGCCCTGTAAGCCTGCTGAAAACATGTGGAAATTTTCTTCTGTGCTGATGGAACTGTGCGGAATAACATAACTATTGGCATTTTTCCCTCTCTCAATGTTTTTGATATCCTTTTCTTCTCTAGTTGCAAAACAGTGTTATGGAGGGACAGGAAAGATTAGGCCCAGTACTGGTCATTGCTTGCATGTGGGTATGAAGTATCTTAGGTTCTGCTGGAATTCTCTCAAAATCCTCCAGCATTCTCTTCTGGGGATTTCGTTAACAGATTTCACATCTTTATAGGATGCGGAAAACCAAACATTTTTAGTTAGATATTGTTTATGCTTATAGGAGTTCAGACTTCCATATTACTCTCTTAAGTTGTGTTTGTGTGGCAAGAAAGGTTTGTCATATCAAATGGAATAAAACAGAACTGATCTACTCAGTTACTACTTCTGTTAGGAATGTTAAAATCACAAGCTGAATGGATTCCTTACTAAAACTTACCTAATAAGAATGTTGTCCCAGTTCTTGATAAATCACAAGGAATTTGGTGTTGGCCCCAAGAGAAATTCCAGACCCACCAGTATATTCAACAGTCGATCACCAAATCTTCCTTTCCTTTCTAGAAGAGAGCGTTCCAGCTATAAATAGTTTGAGAAGTGGGTTAGGTCTTGGGTAGTCTTGAACAAAGATTGGTTCTATTAATGAAATTCCTTAGTGATAATCAGTCTCTCTCACATTCAGGCTACAAGATGATTATCTCTGACTAAAATACCACAATACGAGATAAACTACATGAGTCAAAGCTCCTACAAGCAGAATTCACAATTCCTAGCTGCCAAGGCCTACTCTGGAAGAGAGTGGTTCAAGCTGCCTTAGTGCCACATGTGAGGGAGGATGAAGGAGGAGATCTGCTGTCTCTTTTGGGTCACACACTGCTCTTTGTGACATCTTGGTAGCTTTTAGGAGCCTGGACAGGACTTTCACCTGTGGAAACAAAGTACAGAACTTGCTCCATGCTCCACCTAGCAGCCATGCTATGGATTTGTGGGGAAAGTAAGTAAAAGGAAGTGATACAGAAACCATGTGTGTCAGGGTGAGCTTGGCGTGTTTGGGAAACCCTTGATGTCATGGAGAGGGGCCAGACACTCCAGGACCAGTGCAGCTCCTTTCCAGATGAAGCCAGCCAGCTGCATCCAACCCTGCAACACCACAGAGCTGCACAGAGAGCAGCCACACTGCTGTGTGTGCACGGGAACTGGGGTCTGCCCAAAGTGGCAATGTGGAGCAAAAAGGGAGTCAGAGCAAGCCTTGCACTTAAGGCAGGACCTGATGGGTCAGTGGTGATGATAGCAAAGGGTTAGCTTCAATTTCTGCCCATGTTGGTAGTGCTCAGTGTTGAAAGCAGCCTGAGCTATGCTTCCTTGCTTTTGCTTTAGGAGATGTTGTGAATTTATGGCATGACACCAAGCCAAATCTTTGATTTTCCCCAAAGGCTCTCTCCTTTGCTGGATGAAATGGAGTTGCATCTCAAGGTTTAGGAGCTGAACCTGAGTAGGTGATGAGGCTTAAGGCCTGAAATTTTGACAGCCTGGCAGAGAGAGGAGCAGCAGCATTTCACAGGGCTGCAGGGAAGACAGGAATTTGTGGGCATCTGTCTGTTGTGGTTTAACCCAGCAGGCAGCTCTGCACCACACAGCCATTCACTCACTCCTCCCTGGTGGGATGGGTGAGAGAATCAAAAAAAAGTTAAAACACATGGGTTGAGATAAAGAGTGTTTAATACAATAGAAAAGGAAGGGATAATAATAATAATAATAATAATAGAAGAATATATAAAACAAAAGTGATGCACAATGCAATTGCTCACCACCCACCAACACATGCCCAGCCAGTCCCTGACAGTGGCTGTCCTGCCCCAGCCAGCTCCCCATTTTATTGTTCAGTGTGTCACCATATGGCATCCCTCTGGCCAGTTGGGGTCAGCTGTGCTGGTTCTGTGCCCTCCCAGCTCCTTGTGCACTGCCTCCTCCGCGAGGCAGTGTGAGAAGCTGCAAAGTCCTTGGCTCTGTGTAAGTGCTGCCCAGCAACAACTGAAACATCAGTGTGTTATTGACATTATTTTCACCCTCAATCCAAAGCACAGCACCATGCCAGCTACTAGGAAGAAAATTAACTCTATCCTAGCCAAAACCAAGACACTGTCTAAAAACATGGGAAAGCATCTGCAGTGGGTGAAGCTCATTTTGGTGTTGGGTAATGGCTTGAGACTTTGCTGGTTAAGATCAACCCTGCTGAGGATAAAAGACGTGAATTTGATGAAGGAAAGTGTGGTACTTGCTGTAGTGTGCAGCTTAAAGTGGTAAAAAAAAAAATAAAAATCTGTGGGTGGTCATGGGAAGGTTTTTTCCTTGTTTATTAAAAAACAGGAAAAGATTTCATGTTTTAAATACAGATGCTGCGGGGCTGATATTTTCCATCAGTCTCCCCATGAAATAGCTGCATGGCACTACGGTGGTTGCTGTAAGGAGCAGCCAGCAGTGAATGCAGTTAGCAAGGCTGGCTAACTAACCAGTAGCAGCAGTCGTCCCAGGCACAGAGCACTGCACTTTAATGCCAGAACTGTATCGAGGCCTCTCTTCTCTGGTCAAGCAGATAGCGGATTAATCAAAACCAAACATCTATCAAAGGCAACAGGGTTACCCGCCACTTGAAATCTACAGAGCCTGTTCTTTGTCAGCATGGTCTCACCAGGATGGAGAATAGCTTTCTCCACTCACTGTGGTGGAAGGCAGAGTAGGTCAGGACTTCTGCCAGTCAACTCTGAAGTCTTGCCTGTTATTTTTTCATTTTTTTCCAAGTTAGTGTTTCCCCAGTAAAGTCTGGGTTACTTGCAAATAGAAAGCTGTTCATAATTCCAAATGCTTAGAAAATAGAATTTGTTTTATCAGATGCTCCTATGATGCCCAAATGCTTAGCTGCTGATCCTTGGAGAACCTGAAAGGTTTTCTGAAATTTTTACTCTGTCAAAAATTAGTAAAAAATGGTCAAATGGCTTACAGAGTGTCAGGCAAGGACAAACAAGTAGCAGACTGCCTGATGTGTTTAGGAAACATTCATCAGTGCTGAATGTGGCCTGTAACAACTATGCCTTCAGCCTGCAAATTTTATTGGTCTATCACACAGGGGAAAAAAAAAAAAAAAAAGCAGAGTCTTTATTTTTTCATTTTTCATTTTATTTATCAGATATTTTATATCTACTTATTAACTTACTCAAAAGCCATTGGAAAAATTGAGTTAGGTTTTTATAAAGGTAGAATGGATCCCTAAGACTTATTAATATAGATAAAAGGCATATCCCTAAGGGCTAATATTGCAGATAAAAGGCATATAGGAAAAGAAACCGTGATCATTGATTGGCTCACATGAATTCCTTGGAATACAGCGTTAGAGTCAATGCCATTTGCCTAAAGATTAATCTCCCTGTTACGTTTAAACATGGTTTGATTCATAGCACGCCAACTGCCGAAACGATTTCTTTTAACTTAGGGCTTTCGTAGTGGAAGATGCTACAGAAGCAGTGAGTTAATTTGCCAGCCCCAGGTCCCTGCCATGTGATCTTAGGGCTCTGGGGGGTTCACATATCCTTTGGGCAAAGTGACAAGGTCTGTTATGTGCACTGAACTGAAGCCATGTGAATAAAGCACAGTCTTTAATGTTTTAGAGTACTGTGTTTATGTATTTTGACAAATTTAGTTGAATCTTAATTATTTATATAGCTCCAGAATGTAAAGCGATTCATTTTTGAAAAAAATAATTGCTTTTGTAGCATGAGAGCAATCTCATCACTGTGCTGTTAGTAAATCTCTGTGACAAATTAAGACCTGTCACCAACAAGCTAGCAATTGCTGCTCATTTCCACTGGGGGGTATCTTAGGTTCTGCACTGACTGTATATATTTTAGCATAGAAAAATACTCTTTTTATATGCATGCAACGTTTTAATTATTCACTTAGTAGTTACCATGCTACAGTAACTTCTCTGTGTGCGTTAATTAAGAGGAGTGGATGAAAGAAATGCCGCTCTGTGAGATTGCTCTGTGCTGTGATTGCCCTGCTGCTGATCAGTTCTGTGGCATCAGTGGGAATCAGGATGAGCAAAGTGAGTGTTTCTTCTGTTGCTGTTTTGCATGGATTTTCTGTGCTTTCAGCATTTCTCCTGTGCATAAAAATAAGAACTAAACTGGGCAAGGACATATTCTGCACTATGAAACAACAGTTCCTTACTATGTTTAATAACTAATGTGACAGAAAAGTCCCTCTGGTAGCTTTGTGCTGAACCTCTAGGTTGATGAGAAGCAGTTATTTGCAACGTTTAATTTGGGGCTGATCATTTGCTCATAGTAGTCAGATGTCCAGAATCTATTTTTGGATTCTGACTGTTGAGATGTGACTCAGTGGAGACTGGTTATTGTGGGGAAAAATCCATTGTTATGAAGCCTTGGTATCTGTGTGTGTATAGGTAATTCTGAGACAGACTTGCTACTTGACTGCAGAATTTTCCCTCTGAGGAGGGATCATATATTTAAGTTTTTGAATGATTGATCCTGAACTCTTTATGTTCATGTTATCACTTAGATTGTTGGACATATTGGTATACAAGTGCTGTGAAGAGACAGACTTCAGGAATCTGAGTTTTTACTTCGTAGAGTCCCCCTTGCCACCCTAACTGAATTTTTTCAGAAATGAATCTTTGTTTTTTCATTCTATCAAGCAGTAATTTTGTCAAAAATATGTATTTTTCCGTTTCAAAAGCAAATCAGTTGAAGCTGATAACTAGTTCCCCATTAATTCATGGTAAATTCTTGGTTTTGTTTTGAATACAGGGTTATTTACTAATATGTACCAAACCGCTCCATCTGATAGGATTCCCACTTCTGCTAGATGTTGATACAGAACTGATTATGTCATTCAGGGGCAACAGATTTCATAGAAGAGTCATTATTAATGCTCTTTGTGAAACTTGACTAAATTTTTTGTATATTTTGTAATAATTCTGACTGTTCTAGTGCTGTCAGTAATCACTGAACAAATCTTGGTATTTTTTCCTAACATTTTATTATCCCTCATGCACATCTAGACACATGTTGAGTATAGATAGGGGGAAAAAAAAAAAAAAAAACAACAGAACATTTTATTTTTCTTATGACGTACACATTGAATTGGATCACTTCTGGTACCTCTGGTATTTCATCAGCAGCACAGATTAAATGTGGTTTCTGTTCAATTGTTAAATGACAAAATACAGATGAAGATACATAGTTTTTTTTCTTGTCCTGAGAGATATTTTTGCTTCATTAGCATGAAGGTAAAGTTTAATTCTGGTGTGATCAGCATTTATGTTTTTTGTGTTGATTGTGTCACTGTTTTTGCAGCACAACCAGATATAAAGTATTTTAAATGAACTTTTCACTATTAAATTAGTCTCACATCTCGAGCAAATCTTGTTTCCTGAAGGATAAATACTTTCTAGTTCAGTTTGCTAATGTAGCATCTGGGAAGTTCTGTGATAGCTGTTTTCCCACTTAGCCTGGTAGCAATCTTGCAGTTTTGGTTGTAGCCCTGGCTATGCCTGGAGGCTAGAGCTCTTGTTGGTTTCTGGACCAAATCTTTTTAGGATATGGGTGAACCCAAGTGGTACTTGGTTCTTCTTGTCCATGAAATTGTTCCTTTTTCCAATAGACACCATGAACTGTTAAAAGTGCCATGAGGATATTTAACCTGGAGTTGTCCTTTAAGTCCTGAAGCTGTTCCATTTTTTTTCTTCCATTTAGGTGTTGCTGGTAAAATGTAAGAAAGCATTGTATTTTCTGGCCACTGTTGTGGTAAAGCAGGCAATGTCTTTTGTTTAAAGGCAGTGGTGTCCAGCGGATAGGACACTGAGGTGCTCCCTGAGGGGGGGCCTCTCCAGTTTCTGAAAGTTGAGGTCCTTCTACATGGTCACAAAAGCCCCCAGAACTGGTAGGTTAGTAGAAACTTGGTCAAACTGAGATTTGCAGCTATTTTTTGCTGTTGATTTCTAAAGCATCTCTGAGTGGTTTCCCAGGAAGAAAAATACACTTGAAGGGAAAAAAAATGAGATAAGCTTAGCTTGTTTAATTGCATGCAGCCATTCAGGCTTCTGACTGGAAAGTGTTTAAGCCCTGTTATGCATAATAACCATTTGGAGACTGTTGCTCCTTGAGCACACAGTGTTAGATGATTCCTGTGCTGCTGCTGAAAGCAGCTGATGGCTGTGTCTGCCCAATGCACAGCATCTGCCTGGGCTGCCCAGCTGTCTGTTTCAGTGCAAAGCTCTCGGTAACAGGGACCTCACTGCAGTAATGGTATCAGACAAACACCTGAGCAGGGGATGGGGAGGAGTGTCCGGCGGGGTTGCTGCTGCACAGGCCGAAGGTATGGCATGCACAGCTCATGTGGGAGCCAAGGGGCAGGGGCTCAGCTGAAATGGAGCTCCCGTGGGCAGGGGTTGGCCCCACCATGGCTCCACCACTGTCCCCAGTCGCTGAAGGAAGGAAGCAGCCCACAGCTGCTCTGGCCCCTGAGCCTGGGGAGTCAAGCCTCCGGGAAAGGCCCTAACACAGGAGTCTCCCTTTTAAACCAATTTATGAAAGCTAAATAATCTGTACTGGCCAAATTTTGTGACTATTAATTGATAGAATAGGGATTTAAATGTGATGCTCGTTTTAATCTTTTACAGATCACTACTAATCCAGACTGTTTACACTTCCATGCTCTTAGCAGGAACACTTGTTACTAATCTATACACTGGTTTTCTGTTTTATCTAGGAAGGAAGCGGGGATTTGCTGCCTGCCTGCTTTGTTCACAGGCAAAACGCTTCTGGAATCCCATGAGCCTGCGTCGGAAGGCATCTGGGAGTTAGACAAGCCTTGCAGTTAAGCAGATTAGCGATGATTTCTTTTCTTCAGTCTGGCAGCAGGTGTCTGTAACTGACTCTGTGCTTTGCAAAATGATATTTTATCAAATAAATGTGCTGTCAAAGATAATTAGTTACATTTTATTTTACTAGTCATCTCCATGATGACAACCTGCCAACACTGAAAAGTGCTCTAGCTACTGGATGTCATGAACACATGAAAACAAACTTTTGAAGAAGGAATATTAAGGCTTTATATTGGGTTTTGCTTCCTTGGTTGTTGCTGACAATGTAAATGATACTTAAAGGCCTTCGGAGATTTTGACCTTGCTGGCACATTTCAGGACTCTATCATCTGTCTTCATTTGAAAATGTCTTCCTGCTTTGCAATGAAGCCTGCCATGCATAGAAACCTATGAACTGCGATTGAACTGTGATTATCACAAAACTGACCATTGCTGCCGTGTATCATTTGTGAGAGTATGAGGGAAAACTGTTCTTCAAAACGATCAGTGAAGCATGCCAGAGTGGTTATCTTGTATTCTGTGAAATTATTATAAAATTTGGGCTGAAGCAACATCAGTAAATGAAATTAAGGTGTTAGTCTATCTGCCAGATACCATTTCTAACAAAAACAATACACTGACTATTTCATAACTGCCAAACTGCTTGACAAGGGGTTCAAGACAAACACCTGCATATTCACAACACCTTGGGTAATCTTCCTAGAACCAGGACCCTGTCAGCCCAAGGAATGGAATAGGTAACATGTATAGGAAAATTCTCACAAATGAAGCAGGATGGATTTTCACTTTCTAACACAGATACTTACTACAGACAGGATTTGTTGAAACAGTCAACAGCAGGAACAATTATAGCCTTATAAGGATTATTCTGCAAGTTATTTGTATCTCAGAAAAATCAAAAAAGTAGAAGCATCATTTTTTATATGCTTGATAGAGTACTCGGACAGGATAATTTGTTCGTTGTAAGTGTGAAAAGTAGTTTATAGTAAGTATCATTGTCTGCTGAATTGTTGAATTGTGTTGTGCTTTTATCTGCAGCTAAAATCAGATGTGCCATGTTACAGTTGTGAAATCTGGATATCATGTATACTGCCAGCAAAGCCTCTGTGATATTGCAAGCCCAAGAGGTTGTTCCTTGACAAAATAACATCACGTTGAGCAGTTAATGTCGAATGAGAATAGATTCAGGAAATCTTGTATGTTCTAACTTCATTCAATGACTTCCAGTCCTAGGAAACACCTATCCAAACAAATGCCTTGCTAAAATAATAGTAGGATTAACTGAAAGTTGAGCCCTTAGCTCTCTCAGGATCCTTCAAATATTCTGGTCAGAAAACTTCAGCATTACTGAGGTGTTTTTTTGAAACAGTACTGTTTCAGGAGGCATCCGTACCAGAATACCTCATGTATCACTGGCACAATTAAAAGCAATTGGGAAGAGCATCTAGCCTGGCTGTTGTGCCAGTAAGATACATCAGCTTCCTTCCACATAACTGAGAGGCCTTTCTTAAAAGTTGTTCTACCCTTCTCCATAGACAGTGGAAGCCAATAGGTGGTTCCAAGATATGGCTGAGAGGGGTTGAGTCACCTTTTGGATGCTCATGCTTTACCCTGAAGACCGTCTAGGGAGTCTAGCCATGCTAAGCATCACACCTTTCCAGTTGTAGAGGGACATGACACCTACGGTCAAAACATGGAATTTTTTTTTTTTTTTTTTTTAGCAAAATACTTGTGCAGGAATG
>VXAV01000317.1:76191-101070 GCA_013399715.1 Alectura lathami
CACTCTGCCAAGATTTTCATGGCCTCAGAGGACGAGATGTTAGATGTGCCAGTCAGAGAAAGTGGTAAGTGTGAATACAAATAACTAATTGCTATGGAATAAATTTGAGTCCCCCAGTTAAGTACCATAACTATCAAGTTAACATTTTCATTATTTTTCCCTTTAAAAACATGGTTAACTCTTTTTTTTTTTTTTCATTGCACTTTTAAGCAAGTGGAAAAATCCTCTGTCATAAAAACAAACAATATTTTTTGACAATTCCTGAATATGGGAAAGGTTTTTATAATTAACAAAAAACAGTTTTGTGCTACTATTGCAAAAATAAGTTCCAGCACAGGCTTAAGCCACTTCTCTGTAAGTTTAGATTACTTGCTGGATTGCTATTTTCAAACCCAGGAAATAATGCCCTCAATGATCGAGTTTCAGTGGTGAAGGAAATAATCAGTGTCCAGGTTGTATTTTTGTGGTAACAAGCTGTCAAAAACAGCACTGAAGCTTTGAAGGGCAAGTTTTTCATTGGCCTCAGTAAAAGGTTGCCAGCTCCACTAGGGTGGCGGCAGTGTCCTTCAAGGAGAGAGGTATATGGTCGCAACTCTCTTCTAGTCAAGCTGCCAGAGGCTTCTCCCCTCCTCTTCTAACTTTCTAGACACTTTAAGTACGCACTCATTGTAACCTTATTTCTAATTCTGTTTCCTTCGTTTTCCCACCCCACAGAGAGCATTAGAAATACCTCCACAACCCAACCCTCCATCTTTAAAAATGTAGCTGGTTTTCAGTTCTCTCATAGTATCTCTGTACCTTTGTTTATTGCATACCAAAGTAATACTGTAATTGTTTTAACCCAGGGGAGACTTCTTTACTTTACTTCCCATCCTTCTCAGCAGTCAGAAAAAGAAAAATTGAGTTTTTAAACATTCTTCCTTTACCCTCCTGCCACTTGGCTGCAGCTTTTTATGGCCTCAGCCATCACGTCACCTGGGCCTTTCAGTGCACTGTCTTTAGGCTGGGTCGGTGCTCTTTAACCTTTTCTTACAGGAAATCTGCTCTGCCAGTTGTCTTTGTTTGTTTGTTTTTAAATGCCAGACTCTGTAAAATTAGTACTATCCAATTTCTGGTATAATCATAAACCCAGAATCCTTTGAAGTTTGGGGAAAACAGTATCTTTGTGCAGATCACAGCTAACTTTCTGGTTGCTCCTAAATCTTTGTGTTACAGGGTTGTTCACTGGGAGGAAAAAGAAAATGCTTTCCTAGGGGGTCCTTTTTGCAGCTGGTTCTTGAGGCTGGTGCAGCCAAGCATCTGCAGTCCTGAAATAGCCATGTGGTAGCAAGTGCTGTGGCTGCTGCCTTTCCAGCTGGTCTGTATGAAATATTTGTAACGATTCTCCTTTCCTTACCGCTCTTGTGGTATAATACTTAGAAGCTATGATTTCTGCCTTCCTCTGGCATATCCTAAACTTCCAGATTTTAAGCTGTCTGAAGGAGGCTGTTCTTTGGAAAGATAAGTATAGGCCAGTCAACTTACTATAGCTGAAAAAAAAAAATAGTGCTAAATATATGTTTGATAGACATAAAGGAAAACCAGTAATTTGGTTTAGTACCTTGATGAAAAGGAACTACTAAGTAGGCTTGAACTACTGAAATTGGGGTGAGGCTTCTGTGTCCTTCTTGGTAAAGCACTGAATCTTGGCATAAAGGCATCAGTTCTCAGGAGTGGATGAGTTGCTAGTCAGCAGTGCCAGCAGAGCAGATATTCATACGGTCTTTATACCATCTAATAAGAACTAAAGTGTTAGAAACTTACCCAGTCAGGGTCATATTTAACTAAAAATTAATCATTCTCCTATAGAAATTGCTATATAGGCTTATCATTATTTGCTTAGTCTTCTCCTTGAAATAAAAGCACATGAAGAGGGGGAAGAAAAGGATATTAATAACTTCCCAGAAAGTCAAAAGCAGCTTTGAAAATGGCATTTCGTATCAGGTACTGTAAAATATATTTGACTTCTGAAAGAGGCCCCAGGCTGCGGGATTATGGCTCCGTTATCCATAAGAATTGTTTTACTTCATGTAAACAGCTCTTACTGGAGCCCTGAAGGCACTAATGTCTTTGACCAGCCTCGCCTGGGGCCACCTCCAACCAATGGCCCAGGGGCCTCACTCCCTGCCTTTGCCACTCCATAGCAGCACCAGTCTGTGCCTGTGCCTGGCTGTGGACGCCACTGATCTTGACCTGGGGACTGCTGTCCCTGCCTAGCCTTGTCCCCTCCCCAGGGAGGTGCCTGGTGCCAGGAGCTGGGGCTGCCCCCAGCCTGCACTGCTTCCTGGCTGGAGTGGTGGGATGGCTTTGGGGAGCTTATGCTGCCCTGGCTGGAGGCAGCAGCTAGTCGTTGTGGTGCCCCAAAGTCCTACTTCGCAAGTGAGCAACAAAAATGTTTCTTTGAGCCTACCAGCACTCCAATAGCAAGACTGTTTGTTAGTAGCATGTCAAAACTCACTTCTCTATGTGCAGGTGAATTTATTGATTTGTTCATGTAGATGTATATGGTGAATAATGAGCTGTAAAATTAATAATAACATACAGATCATGCAGAATGCGAGTTAGCAGCTTAGATTCACTGTCTTTGCTTATGTGTATGCATGCAAAGATAGAAAAGCTTGTAGAAGGAAAGTCTGGAGAAGGCTATTAAGCTCCAACAAGTGATTATAGCTATTTGGGGCTCTAGGCTTCTTTAGACTGGTGAGAGCTGTTGGACGGTTGTTCTGTAAAGATCACACAATATACTGGATGCAGGTGGCAGGAAACACTAAAGTGAGAGTTATGCCTGCCTTTCTCTGGAGCTTCAGTGAGGGAGGTCTGTCTGTGAGTTAAAGAACGTGTACTCCCACATGTCCTGGTGTCAAGTCCTCTTCAGAAGGCAGGCACCCTGGAAGTCAGGGATTTAAGAAGTCAGGTTTATTTTTCTTATATTCCAGGAACAATCCCCTGCAAAGCAGAATCTAGTATTGTATTGCCATCATTTGCTGAAGATGTGATAGTGCATGGGACCTTTCATTAGCCTACTGTTGCGCTGCAGTCTAGTCTCCATCTGAAAGGCAGTTTTCAAATTTAGTCTCCACTCCCAACATTGTCTCAAACTAAACAGTAATGATAATCCTTTAGGGCAAGGAATCCAGGTTTCTCCACCTGCTGACTCTCTTCATCACTGGGATCCAGGCTCAGGATTACTCTGCTCTTCTGAATGCTGCTTGTATTGACGCCTGGCCACAGAGGGCACCTCTCCAGAGGGCCTTGCTGATATGAGCAGCCTCCTGGGAGGCGGGGAATGAGTGCACATAATCATGGGCAATGGCTATAATTACTAGACCATTGCACATCAATCCATTCCATTCACTCTTTTTTTTTTTTTTCTGAATAAAAATGATTGGATACTGGATATGCTTTATAGTGGATCCAGTAAAGTATTTTGTGTGTGTGTGTGTGTAAAATGTGACTACAGCTTGCTAGACTGGGATCTTTCTGGGGGTGAAACACAACTGCCCTATGTATCTGGATAGCAGCTGAGTTTTTGGTAAGTGCCTAGCTGCTCAGGCTTAAGTACTTACGGTCACACATACAAACTGATGTTTGGGTGCTTCCAGAACTTTGCAGACCAAATTGTAGATTTGAATGATTTCAGGTGTCTCCAGTTTGGAGAATTGAGATGTCTTTTGGACTGATTTTTTTTTTTTTTTTTTTTTTGGACTTATGTGCCTAAATTCCATTGAAGATGTACTTCAGGCTGTGAAGGTGCTTTTCTGGATGTTGACCAAATCCATCCTTCAACAGTTTATAATTCATCTCAGTCAAAAATAAAATGTGATTCAAGAGTTCATGGAAGAATTATTATTTTTGAACTTAATGCCTGAAGTTTCAGCTGCAGTCTGGAAAATGTTAGGATAAAGGATATACAGTGTGACAGCTTAAATCAGGGGGAAAAATATGACAGTTATCCTGACTCGTGCACCTTCAGGAAGCTGATACTTGAAAACGTGTAGTGTCTAGAACTGAAATGGGAATATTTAAGGCTATTGTTACTTTAAAGACCCATAGCTGTGACTCCTGAGTGCAAAGAAGTTGTCCTGTCCACCCTCCACCCCTGTACCACCCACCCACACACACTCTGACTTTGCTGATTGTGTGATGATACTCACCTGATGAAGTTTGCTTAGCTGAGTCAGTAAATGACTGAAATGAGTGTGAGGATGATGTTACAGCTTTTTCAGAGAGGAGTCTCCTCTTAGAGACGTCCATAAACCAAGGGGTTTGAGTGTGGGGGGTGGTAGCATAACAGCAGCTATATTCATAGGACTTGAGAAATTCATAGGACTTGAACTGAGCAAGCCTAGATCAGAGGGGAAAAAGCCTTGTGAAAGTGGAATTGGGAAATGCTGAAACAAGTATAGCTTACCTCTGCTAAAACCTTCAGTGGAGGGAGGTGTTTGTTCCTCTTAGAACTTCGGGAGTGAAGGCAGAGTCTGGAGCTGGCTGTTAGCCACGTAACTTCAAGGTGTGCGCCAGTACCTGAGGCAGCAGTTCTGCATTCACAAGCCGATGGTGCACATCTCTAGGTACATAAACTTATGGCTCTCTCACTGGGAATTGTTCCCTTATGGTGGCAGAGTTTACTGTCTGTGCTGGGTTGCAGTTTAGAGCTTTGTCTTTTTTTGTTTGACTTCACCCTGAGTGGCATTTTGTCTTGCTACAAGTTCACTGCAGGTGAGGTTAGGATTATATCTTACTTTATACTTCAAACAAATATTTCAGCTCTCTTGGTCAGCTGAAGTGGCCTAGCACGCCCTTCCCAAACAAAAAATAAAATAAAGCTGTGTAGTCCTGCTGAGATAGCTGTAAGGAAATGACCAGAGCCTACATGTGTGTTGAAGGTACCAGTGGCCTGCTGCTGGGCAGTGGAGCAGGGGCCCAACCTGTTCCTCCTGCGTGAGGCAGGAGCCTGGCCTGCACTACCCTATCCTCTCGCCTCTGGCTTCAGCACTTGTTTACTCTAATTTGAAGCAGAGCACAAACATTGCTGAGGTCTAGGTTTTGTAACAGCTGGGCACTTCAGTAACTAATCCTGTAATTTAGTCTCTGCCTGTAGTTAATTGTCCCAAGAAGACAGGATTAGACTCAAAGTGCAGCTATGCTTGTGTAACCTTGGCTCACAGCATTCATGGCTTGGCCTTGTTCATGCTTTCAGAGAGCATGGCTACCCAGAAATGTCTTGTGGAAGTGCCTGACTCAAGATTAGCCATGGCAGTGAAAAATAATTACTCTTTGTAATGACGAGTTTTAAAAAAACTTTTTTTTTTTTTTGTATTGTACTAATTCTCCTTTGAAACCTAACTTGTGCCAACTTTCTTCGCTTCTATTAATCCTCTGCACATGGGCCCTAGCCCTTTCTCAATTTGTTGAGAATCACTTGTTTCACATTGATGTTACATCAGCATTTATATTAAGCTGTATGACTGTCAGTTACTATCTCTGGTAACCGTTAGAGTAGCTTAAAGCTAACGTGTCTGGTAGAGTAATAGCAAGTACTATACCAGCCTAAATTTACTCTGAAGATAGCTTCCCTCCCCCTTCAGTATTTCTGTATATATTAGAAGATAATCAAGAGAAGCTTCTCTCATTCTTCACCTTATCTTCTCAAAAACATGAATATGTACAAAGAATGTATGTGCAAAAGGATGCTTTTATTACTAATTTTTGTCTCTGTCTTAAATTACTGACTCTTTATGCATGCAGTGTGCTGCTCAGCAGGACTCCAGAATACTACAGCAGGCAGAAGAACAGTCATTTGCACCAATTTATTTATTATTTATTATAAACAAATATTTATAAATATTTATTATTTAAATTATTATTTTTTGTCCTTATTTCTTATCATTTATCACTGATATGACTTAGGAAGTAATGTAGTCATCTGTGTTTTTTTTTTTAAACTTTCCAGCAGTACTGGCATGATCTAAAATAAGTAGTAATAGTAATGTATCCATTGTTGGATGGGCTAATTCCATGGACTGATATTCCTGTTCTTACATACTGTTTTTCATTTGTTTCCTTCTCTGAGTAATAGGCTTCCAGAAAAAAAGGTTGACTTTTACTTCGTTCTTTCTGTTGCTGTCTCTTGATAAACATACATAAAGAACTAACTGATTAAAAAGTGTTTTTCTTCACAAACATCAGTGTGACCAATGCTAGTCATGTCTTGTTTTTTTCCAGAATTTTATTTGGCAAGTAGAATGGGTGTCTGTGGGAGGAAAGAAACGGAATTAAAGTTGGGGAAACACAGGATGGAGCTTGATAGGGTGTGTCCTCAGATGTGTGCACATGCGTCACACTTGCAAATTTGGTAATTGCGTATTTAGTTTCCTGTCTGTATACATGTGTGGGAGCAAATGTACAGTTTGTCTCCCATAAGGGAGATACACACACTGAAGGCATCATATTTTCAGACTGTTTTGAACCTAGTACACTGGAAGAACTTACACTACATTGTAAGTCACTCTGACTCAGAAATTCAGACTGTTTTATGTCTGTCTAGTAAACCCTGGTAATAATTGTGATGTCGAATATGCGTTGGGGTATGCTAGCTTCAATTAAGCATGAGTACATTTCTGTCTCTTGGGAGCCTGTTGTCCTCAGGTCCAAGCAGAGCTTGGCTATTGCCAGCCTTACTGAGTTTACTGGTAACTACTGGTACATCCTTGATACTGCCAGTATCCCTCTTGTGGAAAAATACCACTACTGCTATATTTTTCTTGTTGGTATTGCCACTTGGACAGCTTGAAATGAGGCTGGAAGTGGAGCAATACAAAGAGGGTGCGTACAGGTCAATATTCAGTGACAGTGAGACATAGTAAGATGATGAAGTTTTCTTGTAAACAGTTTGTATTGATAGTTAAAGAATAAATTTAATGCTGTTTGTAGTGTTTCTATTCTGTATCTCTAGCCTCCCACCCGATGATGCTCATCTTCCATTTGGGCTCCTTCTGGTTATAACCGTGAAAAATATGCTATTTCTGATATGCAATAAATATGCTTGCTTGCTAGTCCTAAAAAACAACTCCCTGCAATTACCATTGTGGTAACTGCACATAATGAATGATAGAGTTGGTGGTGAAACATTTCACTGTCACAACCACCATTTTAAAACATAAAATTCAAAATAAATACCACACTGTTTGCAGTTTGTATTATGTGTTTTAAAGCATCTGAAAAGCAAGTTTTTCCCATGAAAATAGATGATATGGCTATCCACTGGAATAACATCTTTTTTTTTTTTTTTGTCTATTATTCATTGTGTATATTTATTTTGCTTGGACGATAGGGAAGATTAGAGTTAGCAATCTGTCTGCCAGTCTTTGAAATTAATTTAGGAGTCAGTATCTCTGAGCCCTAATGAAGGGTTATTCTTGTCAGAAATGTAGCCATTAATAACCTGATGAAAACCATAAGCTAAATTTCCGATTCTCCTCTGAGGGCTATGAAATCTTTGAAATCTTTGAAAAGCTACAGAACATATAAAGCTGTAGTTTTGAAATGGCTGGCTTTCTGGATGGGTTTCCAAACTTATGGAGAGGCTTTAGTAGGCTGATATTTGGAATCTAAAATACTTATTATTATTTTTGATAGACACTCTTTAATGGCTGGTGTGAAGTGCTAGTATGGTGTACAAATAATGGAATTGGCCCTAGTGCAGGTGTATCTGTACCCTGCTACATGCTTGCTAGGTTTGGTATTGGTCCTAGAGGGCTCTGGCTATGGGTTGGGTTCCCTGTTCAGACTCTTCTCTCTCTAGGACTCTGCAACCCAAGGGCTTAGGACCTGCTCCTCAAGAATTAAACACACTGGGGAAAACTCAAGTCTTACAGCTAAATGTTTTAATTTCCCATAGCAAGTAATAGGCTGCAAGAGGTTGTTGTGAGGCTTTCTTGGAATAACTTTTAAGCTGTTAAAGAAAGATAGCTGTTGCTGTGCCCAGGGCCTGCCTGTTTTTCCACTGCTGTTCTCAGATGCATTCAGTTTGGTGTTGTACCCCTTAAGTCAAGCAGAACAAGGATCCTTTTCCAGAGAAATACAGCTTGTGCGTCCTGCCAAGGCGCTCTATATCTTTTAAGACCTGCCAGAACTGGAGGAAGGTGACTGCATGAAGTGTCTGCTCATCCCTGTTGGCGGTTCTTCATTGTCTCTTCTCATTGTCTCTGGTGTTGCTGAGGCACAGGGATAACTTGGTGATGCATCATGAAGTCAGGAAGAAAAACTATCTAAAATAATTGAACTACCTCAGCTGTGTTTGGTGGTGCTCAAATCATCCTGTGCAGGTGTGGCTGTGTTGCCCTATGGTGATGCACTGCATTTGGACTTCTAGGAGACTGATCCTTCTGGGGTCAAGAATGATCTTCTGGCTGGGTGGTTGTGCTTTTCAGCTGGGAGAGAGAAAGGAGGCAAGAAGTTGAAGCAGGCAGCTTCTTTGCTGAGATAGTATTCTGGAATTAAACCTGAGGGACAGATCTCAGGCAATGCAACCTGTTCTAGGCACACCTGTAGTTGAACTAATTGCAGTGACAACTTCTTTGGGGTTTGCTTGTCTCAAATTGTGGGAGATCTAAATCTCATTTATTTAGGTCTTGTGGATTTTGATTAGATCCTGTGACTTCTGGAAGATGCAGGTGTTCAGTCATGTGTGATGCTTCTTGTAATGTTTGATGTCGTATCTTTTTCTGGCTTATTCCCAGTAGCTAAATCCTGCTCTCCCAGTGGCTCAAAACTTTGTAATCAGTGCTCTAGGCTGAGAATTAGTCGTCTTTCTTGCAAATCTTCAGCCTTAAACTGGGTACTTCTGAGCTAATCTCCATTTTAAGGTGAGCCGCTTCTTTGCCTACCTTCTTCACTGTAACACATGAAAGTAACAACTCAGTAATTGAGAGTCTACTTGTAGTTCCAGGTGTGTGTATATGACTTGGAAATATTAGTATATATTTATGCATATAGAACACAAGCCATTCTATGTCTCTATAGTTCTGTGATATATACATATATAAATGTTTCAAGGGATAGGTGTGTAGCTTTCCTTTCTCCTGCATTAAAAGGTGTGAGTTCTGTAGCAAATTCAGCTCCTTGCTACTGTCCTAATAGTTTTTATTCTGGATAGTGCTGGTTTTGTGAGACAGCAAGCTGAGAAGCCTGTCACTTGTCTATGTGAGCTTAGCTCTGAGAAGCTGGAATCAGAGCCAAGAGCTGACATTTCATCAGCTGAGTGAGATTTATCTCACCATTTTCCTCTCTCCCCCTTGGCTGTCTTGGCCTGAGATGATGTGATTGTTGTCTTCCATGGCACACCAGTCTTCTGCCTTTTCTTTTTTCCCTTCATGTCAACGCACAAGCTTGCCCTGGCAAATGGCTCTTACTGAAACAGGTCTGCACTATGGTTTTAGTCTTTAAATTCCTTTAAAGAAATGTGGATTGATTCCTTCAAGTATGCCAGCTGTATACTCAGCATTCTGTCCTGACAGTATAGACCTATGATTGCTTTCCCTGACTCCTGGGAAGAGAGGAACCCAGTAGAACTCAGCTGTTTAACTGTGTGAAACACACAGACCAAGACCAGCCACTTGATGCTGTTTTCCTGCCGCTCTGGAGAATCAGTTGAGCTGGGATGGCTTCACAGCACCCTTTTTCTGGGACTTGGAACTGTATCTAGGAAATCTAGCTCTTGTTGGCAGTGTCTCTATTGGAACCAGATCTCTTTGCTACAAAAACAATATGCCACTTTGTCTCTTCTGTTTAAAGGTGATTTTTTTTCCCCCTGTGACAGGATTTTCCATTCTGTTTCTTCTCTTAAAACCTTTTAATAGTCGCTGGAAGTTTACCCCAATCTCTATTTCTTCCTCCTGATGAAAGATAGGAGCAAATCTGGCCAGTGGATAAAAGAGCTAGAAGAATAAATATTTATTGTCAGAAAAGGTGACTGGTGATTTTTTTAATGACTGGCTCCTGTTTGCAGTCTGTAAGGGCAGAGTTTGTCTTGGGTAACCTGGATTCAAGAAAGATGAGCCACTAAATGCGAATGACTGACTGGCACCCACTAGGTGGGTATGGTTTGTACACTTTCACTATATGATCTTTAGTGGAAAAGTAAAGAATGGCAATCAAATTTCTTAACTTTACTGTTGGATTTCTGAGCAACAGTGAAGCATTTTGTTTTGTCAGGGCCTTGATACAAGTGCCTGACTTGACAAGAGCTCTGTTGGTTGCATCACTTGGGTAAGAGGTGACAGTAGCAAAGCATAAGCAGAGCTGCTGTTGTTTCAGAATCAAGGGAAGGAAGAAAACTGGGTATGAGATTCCCTAAAATGTTGCTGGTGATTTTGGTACTTGTTATGATCACTGTGTGCTACCTAGGAAGTAAAAAAGATATCAGCAGGGAATATTTTCTTTCTTAAATACTGAAATGCTTCTCAGTCAGAATTCCCCTCTATCCTTCGTGGTTGTTTTTTTTTTTTTTTTTTTTAACTGCTGTGATTATTCATAAAGTACTGAGTTTTATTAGTTTCCTGGCATGCAGGTTGGAAACTCTTTTTCTGCTCTGATGTTGAAGAAGAATGAATGAACGTAGTGTATGAAATCTTGTCTGAAAATGTAAAGAGGCTTTGTTCTGCTTTTGGTCAAACGGTTTTGAGGTCTGTCTTCATACCCTTGGTAAGGGTACAGGAGTAAGTACAATCTTGTACAGAATCTTAACCCTTTCTGGGATGTATGTGCATGGTGTCCCCACGGCAGAAACTGGCCATGATTAAGCAAGGAGTTGTTGATCACTTGGCTGAAACTGAAGACAACTGAAGTCAACTTTCCTGCTCCATTGACTGTGGCCAACCAGGTGGGTCTGGCTGTCTTCTCAGAGGTCCTCATGACTAGTTACTTAGAGTGGATGCTTATAGGGATATGTGGAATACATAGTGAATTCCAGATATGCTCTAGATGTTGGGGTGGCTGTATCCAGTAAACCAACATCAGGGAGCCTGCTGCAGTTCCACACCCCTGGTTGCACTCAGCAAGGAGGCTGAGTGTGTGTTTCCAGTGGTGGACACATGTGCACACACTCTGTGCATATGTAACATACACAAACCTGGCTGGCCATGCAGATCAACACAACCAGGCACACAAATGGCACCGAAGGCCACATCCTGTTCTTGCTGGCTGATCAAGGTGGAGGCTTTAGTGTGGAACATTAATAATATATAATTATATATATCTCTGTGTGTATAGAGGTAGGTGTATATATACACACCATTAATTATATGATAAATCAATAATATATAAATATCTGTTAATCACTACTAGTTATCACTAGTAATTATTACTAACTATTGTAATTACTATTAACTATAATTACAATTCAGAGTAGCATTTTTTGTCTCTTTGTCTTCTGTGCAACAAAATGCAAGGCTGTATTTATTTTCAATACTTTTGTGTTTGAAACCAAAGCCTTCAAAGTAAACAGTGTGCTTAGTTGCTAACTGTACAAATTGTGTGCATATATAACATGGATCCTTCCAGACGCTGAGCTCCCATGCTCTTGCCACTAGGGTTACAGGCACACAAGGGCTCCCCCAACCAGCCCCCAGACTCGATGGCCTCAACAGCAGCTGGGACTTCCCTGGTCCCTCTGTACCCATATCCTCCCATGGCCTTGCCATTGGAGATGGACTGGCTTTCCTAGGACAGCCCTGGGAGGGGCTGGGACAGAGTTTCCTTTCCTCTGAGTGCCTGATTTGGGTTCCTACCTGTTATTGTCTCTCTGTGATCCTCTGGGCTTGTGCAGATGGGCCTTTGGGATCTTTGGGATGTTGGCTCCAGTGATGTGCCTGGGAGCAGCTGGGGCAGGGGGTTATTTGGGCTTTCCCACTATTAATGTCTGTCTGTGCTCCTATGTGCGTAGATGGGCTTTGTTTAAAACAAAACAAACAACAAAACACATGCACGCACAAAGCTTGAGACTACATGTAGAACATGCAGAAACTTGGTCTGTTGGGTCAGGAAACCAATGGATTTGCACAAGAAGCTATATTCTCATTGCATCTGTTACGAAGCTTCTACAAATATTAGGTTAATTAAGAGTAACACTGGCATTCAAGATATGCAACTATAACAGGGCTTAGAGAAGACAGAGGAGGGAAATGTAACTACAAGAAGACCCTTCCAGGCTTCTGTCCCAAGCCTACCTAAGAGGAGGAGAAGGAAAAAAGGAATTACAAACATACAAAACACCAGGTGCAGTAAGGACATATGTCACTGTTTCAATTGCTTTCTTTTAACACCATTGCCTGTATACAAGGGATATAAAGCACAAAAACCTGGGCTAATATGCAAAACCAGGAGTCCTGCACGAGGACCAAAGCCTGTGCATGTGCCAGAGCCCTTGTGTTCTTGCACACAGCAGGTAATTTATGCCCATCTCCCTGCTCTGTGTAGAGACTGAATCAAAGCTCAAATGAAACCGTCATTGCTGCTGTAAAAGCATGTAACACCAAAACGTAGAAATTTAGTTTCTCTTCAGAGTGTTTCTGGGCTAATATTAAGTCTGACTATGTTGTGGAGTATGTTGTTGGTAATTAAGATTCTCATCAGTTTCATCTGTTTCTATAATGTATAGGAGCTAACACATTACAAAAATATTCCACTAAAAGCACTTTATGGGGTGAGGTGAAACAACAAGACACTTGAGACAAACCAAGTTTAGAACTTGCTCATTGTCATGTGCAGTCTTTGATAAGATCACAACCTGGTTTCCCTCCCACCTTGGGATGCTTGCATCAGCCCCTTCACTGGGAAATGATCATTAAATGAACAGCCGCTAGTATTTTGAATCTTATGGAAATGGCACATCTTCACAGCAGAGTCTAAACTGAGTTAATCTCTCCATGGCTTTTGAGAGGGTTAGCAGACAACTGTGTGTTTCTTAAATAACTTTTTTTTTTGGTGGTACTTCTGAGTTAGTTATGGTGGATAGGAAATGGAGTTGCACATTGAAATCAAGAGACTGGACAAAACAGATATTTACAATTCCATTTTTTTCTAACAGGAAAAACTTTTCTCAAATAGGGCCTTTTCTTTTTTTTTTTTTTTTTTTATAGGAAGAGCACATGAAATGCTATAAATATCCATATTTTAAAAGTCAGCTATCATCTTTCATCACAGTTGTAGACATTCAGCTTTTTTAATGACTCCAACCCAGGCAACACCAGGCACTTGAGAAAATCTTGTGTATCATTTTAGCAATTGACTTTGAAAAGCATGCCTTGTTACTCTGCCATATTTAACCAGGAGCTCAACTAGCAGAAGCAGAGAGTTCATTTTTGTGGCACAGAACTGTATTGCTTTGACCCAGGGAATTTTATTTTTATCACCTTTGTCCTGCAGCATATTGCTTTACCAGAAAAGTAAAGGAACCTCCTATATAAAACAGCCTACTTCAGTTACGTAGTTCTGATTCATATCAAAAGCAAGTCTCTCTGTGCTTTGGCTGAGATGGGCATATTCTGAGGGAGAAGGGGGAGATGCAAGAATGGGGTAGTTAAAGATGATGGTTTTGCTTTATCTGCCCCCTTATTTCAACTTGTGTTTGTTCTTCTGTTTTGAATACAGGCTTTGGAATTTATATTTTGAAATTATTTTTCTAAAGTTTATAGAGAAGTTTTCTGAAGTCTTAAGGGAGAATCAAATGCTGTCATATAGGAACATTGATGTGTACTTGAGGTCGGTTCATAAACTGCTGTATCTACCAAAAGCAAATCACTGCTGCTTGAATTAAGTGGCTGATGTGGTAACAGAGGTCTTCTGGGATCAGGGCAGGATGTGATAAGGTCACTTTATCAGCAGGTGCCTGGTGACAAGAAGGGAGCATAGGGGCTTCCCATAATGAAGTGCTAGAAAGGTGTCCTAAGACTCAGTCAAGACAGTATTGGTGTGGTTTGATACAAGCAGCTGGTCTGTTTTTCTTTAAAAAAAAAAAAAAAAAAAAAGATCAAGGGAACTACAGGCCTGTCAGCCTGACCTCAGTAGCAGGGGAGGTTATGGAGCAGATCATCTTGAGTGCAATCACATGGCATGTGCAGGACAACTGGGGGATCAGGCCTAACCAGCATGGGTTCACAAAGTCAGGTCCTGCCTGACCACTCTCTTCTCCTTCTATGACCAGGTGACCCACCTGGTGGATGAGGGAAAGGCTGGGAATGTAGCGTCAAAGGCTTTACTGAAGTCTAGGTATCTCCCACAGCATATGCCTGAAGAAGCCGGCAGCCCATGGCTTGGACAGGTGCACCCTTTGCTGGGTAAAAAAACTGGCTGGATGGCTGGGCCCAGAGAGTGGTGGTGAATGGAGGTGAATCCAGCTGGCGATCTGTTACAAGAGGTGTTCCCCAAAGGTCAGTGATGGGGCTGGTCCTGTTTAATATCTTTATCGATGATCTGGATGAGGGCATTGAGTGCACCCTCAGTATGTTTGTAGACAACACCCGGTTGGGAGGAGGCATTCATCTGCCTGAGGGAAGGAAGGCCCTACAGAGGAATCTGGATAGGCTGGATCGATGGGCTGAGGCTAACTGCATGAGGTTCAGCAAGACCAGGTGTCGGGTCCTGCACTTTGGTCACAAGAATCCCAAGCAAAGCTACAGGCTTGAGGCAGAATAGCTGGAAAGCTGTGTGGAGGAAAAGGGCCTGGGGGTGCTAGTTGACAGCTGGCTGAACAGGAGCCAGCAGTGTGCCCAGGTGGCCAAGGAGGCCAATGGCATCCTGGCTTGCATTAGGAGTAGTGTGGCCAGCAGGAACAGGAAGGTGATCGTCCCCCTGTACTCAGCCCTGGTGAGGCCACACCTCGAGCGCTGTGTTCAGTTTTGGGCCCCTCACAACAAGGAGGACATCGAGGCCCTGGAGCGTGCCCAAAGAAGGGCAACAAAGCTGGTGAACGGCCTGGAGCGCAAGGCTTATGGGGAGCGGCTGAGGGAATTGGGCTTGTTTAGTCTGGAGAAGAGGAGGCTCAAGGGAGACATTATCGCTCTCTACAGCTACCTGAAAGGAGGCTGTAGTGAGGTGGGGGTCGGCCTTTTCTCCCAGGTAACTTGTGAAAGTGGTAGGGGGTTAACGCTTAGAAGTAGATAAGCACCACTAAGGAATAGGTAAATAGCAGAAATTGGCTGAAATACGTAAACTTGGAAGTATGCAAGCTTCGGGTTGTCGTACGAAAGGAGGGCTACTACATGCCTGTTATGGACAGTTCCTAATAAGAAACTCATCAGCGAGGACTGAGCCTCTGATAAGAAGATGAGCCAAGGACTGGGCCTCTGATAAGGGGATGAGCATAGCTGCCTTAAGCATTTGGAACAAGCAGAAACTGGCTTTGCAGTTTGACAAGATGCCAGGAGTCCACAGGGCATGCATGAGGTCCAGAGGTAAAGAAGTTCAGCCTCCTCTTCCTCGCTGCCTTCATCACATAAGACCCCAATGTACGACCACCAGGAAGCATTGCACAGGTGGAACCAGGAGGAGCCAAGGGCGGGAACTATGGAAATGAGTTCCAGGAATAGGTCCGCCTTTTTGGGGAAAGGTTATGAATATGTATAGGTGTTTTCGCAATTCATATGAATATGTAACACATCTATGTATAAAGTCAAGGAGAATCACCGCATCAGGTACTCACTTTTGTGGGAAGCTATTCCCAGTGCGTCCGGTGCACTGAAATGAAGTATACCTACTTTGCAATCTCACTGATTGTGGAGTCCTTTTCTGTGTGTCAAAAGGATGAGAGGTAGTGGCCTCAAGAGGCATCAGGGAAGATTCATGTCGGATATTAAGAAAAACTTCTTATCTGAAAGAGTGGTCAGGCAGTGGAACAGGCTGCCCAGGGAGGTGGTGGAGTCTCCTTCCCTGGAGGTGTTCAAGAAACGTGTAGATGTGGCACTTAAGGACATGGTTTAACGGGCATTGATGGGCTGATGGTTGAACTAGATGATCTTGGGTCTTTTCCAGCCTTTATGATTCTATGATTCTGACGTCTGCAGCAGCTGCTGTAGCTTCCTTTTTGGAAAGTCTGTACTTGTCTCAGGGAGCAGAGGCTCCACTTCTTATCTAGCTCAAAGCCTTCCACTTTGGGGCTATGCTCATCACTTTGCTCCCTGTTAAACTCTGGCAGTTGTTTCACATGGACTGTTCATACAAAACACATTCTTAATTCACTCTGCTTCAAACTTTCTTCCTTCATCCTTACTCTTCATCCTTACCTATCATTCTTAATCCAAGCAGTTCATAATGATGCCTAAAAATAGGAATACAAACAGTCTGAGATGTGATCTTGTTGAACTTTGGTAGTCAAACATCCAAGCAGGATGGAATTTATCCTCTCCAACTTGCATGAAAATTTTCAAATGGCAGAACTTCCCCTTATTAACCTGACACTAATTTGCTAGCCAGTAAGAGGGAAGACTTGCATGTTACTGGTTTAATTATACTTCTTTATCGAATTTATTTTGCAGATTGATAAGTGAGTGGCAGGCTCAAGCAGCCTCTTTTTTTCCCACCTTTTTGGAAAACAGTATGTTCATGTATAAGCAGAAGACTATTACATTCTTTATTTGTGGGATTATTACTGGGCAGGAGTGAAGATGATTCACCGGTTATATCAGGGCTCATGGTGAATTTGTCCATCAGAAACTGCAAATCTGTGAGATTATTCACTCGTGTTAGCAGACTCCTGCATGGAGATGAGCCCACTTCCTCTCTCACTTTTGCGAAATATATTAGGAAGGCACCTCATCAATACCTAATCCTCTTCTGTTAAACAATCATTTCCCGTTATGGGTAAGTGATTTAACAGAGGAAAGATTATAAACTTAGTGTGGTGTGTTTATGTGATTATATGATTAAATTTATGTCATCAAAAGGCACAATGACCCTTCAACGGGAAGGAGGAATGGCAGGGTGGGGGTGTAAAGGAAAGGCAAAGCAGTTGGTGTGCAAGAGGCATGCACATGCTCATGTAGCCTGGATTACGTGTGAGAATGTGTCCTCTTCACACAGGATTCACGCTAGAGCTTGAAACCAAGGAGGGATAATATTGCTCTTCTAAACGTGAGAACGGACAAGCCTTAAACAAATCTTACGGCTCCCTTACGCCTATTAAAGGGCATCTGTTGCCCTCTAGCGTTTACCCTGAGGATAGCACCTATGGAGAAATGCAGCAGGAAAACGGCCGGGCCACTGACAGGAACACCCAGAGCACAAGGGACTGAGGAAGTAACTTGTTTGCATTACTTTTCATATATTATCCTGGATGCAACTGTGTAAACTAACTGAGAATAAAGACCAAAAAAAAAAAAAAGTGCTGTGCTTGCTGTAGGAAATTGTCTGGACATTATAATGAGCTTCTGTAAATATGTGGTCTGTCCCTGCAGTTCCATAGTGTTGAGTGCAAGATCCTAAGTTAATCCTTCTAACAGCCACAGCTGAGTGTGTACTTAAATGCACAACAAAATCATGTGGGAAAGTTTGCTAAATACAAGCCTGATTTAATTTGGCTTCTTGGTAGCAGGGAAAGCCAAGGTAAACCAGACAGCTGTTTTGATTTCAAAGCTGACTGAAACTTTTCCTGTGTCTGGGAACCTGGGGGTGTTAAGAACCCTTTCATTCTGCAGGACGGTTTCATTTCAAGACGCTTGAACCAAAGCTGCTAAGCACACAGCTGAGTGATTTCCTCTGCACTTTGCTTGGAAAGGGAAGATGTAGTGCATTAAAGTGTTCATGACTTTTTACAGGGTTGCCATACTGCAATGCCTTCTATGCAGAGATATCGGGAGATACCAGTTAATGCAGTGGCTGTTGAGTCTAGGCCCAGTTCACAGCTGAGAACTGAAAATATGTAAAGTTGCTTTGGATGTTAACAGAAATCTCAATGACATGTCTTTCAGGTGCGCTTTTCCCACTCGCGTGGTGTGCTGTAACTGCAGGATGTCTCGTTCAGGTTGTGTCCTGTTTTTCCTTCACCCTATTTATACAATAGTAGCCAGGATGGTTCCAAGGTGACCTGTGATGTGTGTTGCTGACCAAGCTGTAAGTGTTTGCTGAGGGTCAACCCTAAATGCTCGGTTAACTGGAAGCAGATCAAATTGGGTACACTATGTGATTAGGAGTCATCTCTCTCTTTTTTTTTTTTTTTCTCTTGTAATTGAGGACAGTGAATGGGGATCATTAAGACATGCCCAAAGTGGTAGTTTGATACAAGCTGGAGGTTTAGAAGCTGACAAGTGCATCCAAGTCAGCTCTGGTACCTATCACGCTCTGGTAAAGCTTCACCTAGAAAAAGAAAGCAAAAATTAGGCATTTATGTTGCTTCTTTCTCCTGCTTTTTAATTAGGGTATTGGTATATCTTGTCCTCCAGTGATGCTCTTTCTGTTGGGGGTGGGAAGGAACGGTCTGAGTTAAATTGCAGTGCTGAGTCCTACCTGTGGGTTAGTGTTGCTATTCATGGTGATTAAAATAAGACTTGATTTCTCTAAGTGGATGTTAAACTGGCTTCAAAGACCGTAGGATGACAGAGACTCTTGTGCCTTAGAGCAAATGTGCTCATCAGAGAGTGGTGATGGGAATTTGTGACAGTCAGTCTAGACAGTTCCTGAGCCGTTGCTACTTCAGTGACTGATGGTGAGGAAGCAGCAGGGCTCTGAGTGACCTCAAGGGCACGCAGCAGTAGATCCCAAGGGGTGCATGGGGCTTGGGCAGCTGAGCAGAGTTTTACCTGGTGTGCAATGACCTTATAAATATAGCAGAGGGAATGGTAAGTATGGTGATGGCTAAGGGTATTCTCTCTGACAAGTTTGGGTAAAGGCTAAGGAAGATATTAGTGGCAGAAACAAGAAATTATTCTGTATTTTGAGTGTATTTTCATGAGAAAGTCACTTCAAAGAAATGATCACCCCTCGATCACTTCTTCAGAGAGGTGTGTAGACACCGCTTAATGGTAAAATAGCCACAAATATTACTTCAGTTATGCACTGCCAACGGTTGATTAATGTTCAGAATGTGCACAAAGCCATCACTTTATAAAACATCAAAAATTAAAATTGTCAACTCTAATGATTCAGTGTTCTTGGGTGTGTAAGTCTTTTATATTGCTATGAGTACAAGATCAATGTGATGCTTGTAGATCAAGGAGGACTGTGTTATGTGTCTGTGGGTAGCTCTGATTTCAATACTGGAGAATGAATCCCAGCACAAACTCATGAACATCTGAAAGATACCTACTGTCACAGGGTCAGTACAATGGACTGTACAGCTGCTGCCATAGCAGAGCTTATGGGGAAACTGATACTAATATATGAGTTAGTTGGTGTCATTGGCTTATGAGCAACCGTACATGTGAGAGAAACAGAATAAAAATCCTGGTTTCGTGAAGGACTCTTAAAATATGCTGGAGTTCAGTTTACCTGTATTAATCCATTTACGCTGGTCTGTAATGCTGGAAAGACTGTCATTGGATGCATTTATTTTTTCCTGAAGATCAACAGAACATTGTCAGAATCAAGTTTTGTCTCTTGTGGCAGCAATGGCAGTGATGCCAACTTTACTGCAGGCAACAGGAACTTGAGGGTGTGCAAGAGTACCCAGACTGTAGTGACCACAGCGCTGTTACTGTGGGTGTTGGCTATACCTTGAGCATGTGTTATGACCATATGGCAGGTTGGTGTTGCAGAAATAATTTTGGTGCTATTTCCCAATAAGAGGGCTTGTTCTTGGTGTAACAGCCTGATATAGGTATCTCAAACTATGCCATGATTTTAGTCTGAACATGCAATCTATACATGCTCTGTTACAGTAATAGGAAGCACATACTTGAAAAACAGGGCTTCATAGCACTGGCTTACTTGCATAGCTAGTGATAGCTCTGGTAAAGAAGTCTTCTAGATGACAAAATGAACTTCTTTCTTGTTACTGATTCACCATTTACTTGAAGTAGTGCTGCACCTGTAAGTCTTTTTTCTTTACAATTGCATTTTTTAAAAAAATATGATCACATGGAAGATATGAACCATTCTGCTTCACAGTAAGGTCTGTATTGTTTACAGCGCGTGTTTACCTGTATCTGGTTTACAGAAGCTCGTGGTTCTAAGATAACCATAAGTAAAAGTTGAGCACTTGCTTCAGTACTGGAATGTGTCTTATGGTGAAAAGCATTAAAATAAGAGGCTGCCATAGCTTTGATTTCCCTTAAAGAAACAAAACCAAAAAATCCCCCCCTCATAGAGGAAGCTTCAGAATTGGAAGAATGGTTGACCCACAGAATAATGTATTGGTGAACAGTTATGCTTACTCTTCCATCACAGTGTTTGGGGGAACTTTTTAAAGTATTCTGGAGTTGGCTGAAAGGTTCACAAAAGTAATTAGATCTGTTGATGGAGATAGCCTTAGTAACAGCTCACATCATTTTTTTTCTCGTTCTTTTTTTTTTTTTTTTTTTTTTNTTTTTAGGCATCTAATGTGTAAAACATCTTTTCTCTGACCAAGCAAAATAACTATTATTTTGGTGAGAATAATTCAGAGATGGTAGAAAACACAGAGTAAGATCAACCAACTCTAAATGGCTCAGGAACGTGTTTATAAATTGCAGCATTACCAAAATACCCATCTTGAAAGGTAATTGCTAGCTGCGTATCTATCTGGACACAGCAAAACTCCCAGCTGATCCTCTTAGAACAGTGAAAGAGAAAAGACAGTGATGAATGCAAGTGAAAAACAGGCAGGGGATTGAGGCAATAACAAATATCTCAAGATATTTCTAAGACTGCAATTTGGAAAAGGAGAGAGAGTATCATCAGGATGGGAGATCCACATTTATTTCAGTTTCAATGCTCTTTTTAACTTCAAATTATTCTTTTTTAAACTTTTCTAAGTATTTAGCTTATCTTGGAAATCTCATTGTTCCAGAGCTGTAGGTTTTGTCACAGATGGTCCCTTATTCTGCATAAACAAAGGGATAACTACTTCATACATGATTCTCTTTAGAATTGTCTGTTCATACCTAATCCAGTACTGCAGCAGTCTTTTGTACGCAATTACATTAAACGAAATGCAGAATTGTATCTGCAGCTGAAGTCACACTAGATTTTCTTGGTCTTTAAATGACAGTGTATTTTAAGACACATCTTCTTTGAAGACTAATTACCGCATAAACTAATAAATGAAAAAAAGAAAACATCAAATAAAAAAGAGTAAGTTCAGTTTAGACCCTACTGGAATGGAATTGTCTTTTAGGTGAAGAAAGCCTAAAAGCAAAAGCCAGCCCTGGCTTTTTCTGACGCCTGAATATTTTTGGTCCTGCCCTGCCATCTGATCAGTAGAGCTAGCGAATCAACCATCAAGAAAGCTCTTTGAAGTACACCAGAAGAATTCTTGCCAGGAAAATGTAAGTAGACTTTAGACTAACAAATAAAAATTCTGAATACTTGGTCTATGCAATGCATTCTTGTAATGACTGGTTCATCATAGTCCAGTAGGGCTCCTTTCTTTGATAATTTTTATTCACTGGCAAACGTTAAGAGGCTATTTATGGTTTTACTCGTACAAGTCTGACACATGGTTCAGTTCTAATCCCAACATTTCTGAAATCATCTCTTTGAAGACAGGTATGGGTGCCAAAATTCTTTTGACTTATGGTCAAATATAAAAGGTAGCTTGCTCCATTGCAAGAGTAAGGATTGTAAACTCTCTGTGTGTGTGTGGATGCTGGCATAAGTTAAATGTTAATAAAGATTGTCTGACTACTGCCTATTAATTAGATCAAGATGCCCCTCTGGAAGGAGTTTTTCAAAGTAATTCATCTCTCGGAAGGAACATTGTCATGTAAGGGACTACTAATTGCATACATTATATTCTTTGGACAGGCACACTGATGAAACAAAATATTGCATGGGGGGAAATTAACCATCTAGACATTTTTTTGCAATCAATATTTGTTGTGGTTCTCTACACAGCGTGTGCTGCTTGCATTTGACAGTGTGGGGGACTTGTATAGCTATATGAAATCTTGCATGGACTGAATTTGAATTATTGCTCCTTTTTTCAAAGACGATAACTTTTCTAACATGTTTGTAAAGTTATTTTAGAATTTTTGGAGACATCCTGGCTATTTGATTCTCTGAGGAGCTATAGCTGTCCATTTAGTCTGTTGCTCCCTAAGTGCACATAGGAAAAACTTTGCTTGGGTGGGAGGATAGTCTTTATGAACAGTAATAGCTTATATTCCAGCATTCATATATTAACATCCAAGGCTATCTGTCAGAATATCTCTTACAGAAAAAAAGGCTGTAAATACAGCTAGATATAAGCTGTAAAAACTTCGTTTTTCTTTTGGCTGTTTGGTAGTTATTGTTGGAGATCGTTGTTTCAGAAATGGTTGGGTTACATAGTCTTGGGAGAGCAAAGCAAGTGGAAGTGTAGAATATCTAAAAATGGTTTTGTTTTTTGTTATTTAAATAGTCTTAGCCACCTGAATGTTCTACAGTGCTGTGGTGTCTCAAGATACACCAATAAGGTTATTGATTTAAACATAAGAATGACAAGATCGTTATGTCAGCTAACATACTGTTATACCTTTAATTTATTGTGTAACTGCCTGTACCTGCACTGGAGCCACCTAAAATCTCTAGAGCTTACTTAGCATCAGAGTATCAGTAGCTGCAACACTGCTTGAAGTAGTACCATTGCTGTTCAGTAACTCATTGTGCTCAAATACTGATGCTTTTTAATTTTAGATGGTACTGAGGCTAGCATAAATGTATTAAATGAACTGGAAACTTGGAGTTTTGTGAATAAATGAGAGTAGGTGTCAAATAAATGAGTTCTTGAGGGCTTTATGGGTATTGTCTTCCTTCCTATAGAAAATCATAACCCTTCTTTACAGCTGTGGAAATGTCTTTTTGTAATGCCTGAAATTCACCCCAGTAAGTACTTTGAGTACTGAGCTATCACAAGTTTATGCAGAAGTGTGAGTCTTCTCAATAGGCAGCTGTGGAAGTAGACAGGAGCTGGATGAAAGCACTTGAGAGGGAGCAGCAACCAAACACTGGGCAGTGGAGCTACAGGTAGGAGGTAAGCACAGTGTTCCTCCGTACAGGAGTGCCTGGCCCTTGTCAAGATTCATCTTGTGGCTCATGCAAATAAGAGCTATTATCGGTGTGAATAAGCTCAAAAGCCCTACTTCTTTTCCAGTCTTTAACAGCAGTCTGAAGCATGGTTTCAGTGGAATAACTTTATGGTTTCTCTGGAACGCGTTATAGTCTGGGTATAAATTCAGTACTGGCTGGGATGCCTTATTGGGGAAAATAGTGTCTAGTAGGACAGGCTATGAACTGTCAAATGACATCACCCAGAGCAATTAGACTGGTTGCACAGCTGTGCTGATGTCATGCAGCTGACTGCTTTTAAGTTTATGGCTATGATATTACAGTTGGTGTGATGATAACAACAGAGACCACAGGAGGTGGCTGTGGGTTTTTCAGATGAAAGTATGCAAGAAGATGGTAAAGGACAGATGCTTATTACAGCACCAGTGGCTTGTGCTCTCTGAGGAACCCAGCAATAATTTCCCTCCCTCCTGTCTGATGTCTCCTGTGAACCTTGTCACCATTTTGATAGTAAGAATTATGAGTGTATTATGTATTCCCTGTTTAACCTTCTTGAAAGCACTGAAGAACTAAGATCTAGCTCCTGGCAAGTGGCTGTGTTGTTACACAGGACAAGTAATGCAGTGGAAGAGCTTAGCTGGAGTGCTCATTACATTGCCTGATTTACAAAACTTGACATCTTTTGCTGGAATGAGAGAAGGCTCGGCTGTCATGCTCACAGCTGTGCTGGAGCTGTTGTTGAACCAAGGCTGAAGTGGCATGAATGAGATCTGCAAGGGCCGTGGTTCACGTGAACACATACACACTTCACCAGAGCAAGTCCTGTTTTCAACAGCTTATGAATTCAGGAAGAGCCATGTTGTAGGTTATTACTTGCCATATAACCTCTTTCAGAAATGTAGAGGGTTTGTTCATGTACTAGGTGTCACCTGAATGTTAATAAAACTGCTGTCTGTGTGCCTCATGTTCAGTGTTTCCTGCAGCAGTCCAGCCCGGGCAGCTGCGTTCTGACTCTTGTCTCCTCAGTGTATGTGTTGATGCAGGAACTCCCTGAGAGTAAGGGAGAAATTTTTCATTCAGTTTTTGAGAGAAGGATGTGTCCCAGTGGGTCACTTTACAGCTGGTCTTCTTAATGTAAGGATTCCTTTTTCTTTTGAAGGGCTAATTAGTCAACTTTTGGACTGGGGCTTTTTGCACAGCGTTCCAGCTCTTCTGGAGACAGATTTAAAGAAATGACTGAATGCAGAAATAACAATGTTATTGGTAATATTCTCCCCAAATGAGGTGGTCTTGACATGCTAAATAAGCTCCTTACCCTGCTTTTCCTCTCCAAAAGAAATGAACAAACTGTCAATAACATTAACCATGTCTGAAATACGTTTTGAAAGAGCAGGAAAAAAAACCCTCTTTGCTTGTTTGAGAGAACATTTCATGTACTCAGCGCTGAGTGGGGCTGTCCTGTGTGAATTGTGTATTCTTCGTCAGTAACGATTGCATGTGATGCCTCAAGTACAGAAACTGCGGGGGCAGCTCTGGGAAAGCTGACTGCCTACAGCTTTGCTTTACGTGGGAAATTCAGACTTCTTTGGCAGAAGGGAGGGTGAAACTGATTTCCTTGGGAAAACCTAAAGAACAAAACACCTTTTTTTTTTTTTTTTTTTTTTT
>VXAV01000317.1:101085-120742 GCA_013399715.1 Alectura lathami
TTTTACCCATATATCATGTAGGCCACAGTACAATGGATGTTCCCTTAAGTAGTTAAAGCAAATCCAGTACTATCATGGGGCAGTGTATCACATCTTGATTTACTTTGTAAGTGCTTCAAGAGTTTCAAGACCATCCTCTGACATCAGTTGGTAGAGATTTTTGACTTGCTGTTTGATTGTCCTTCATGTGGGTTTCTGAGGGCTGGAAGCCCTGAGAGTGGGTGATGTCCTCATCTGGTCACAGCAGCCCCAGAGGGTCTTTGCTGAGCAGAGCAGGCCCATGAAGGGGAGGAAATCTTCCTGCAGCACCTGAAAGGAAGAGGAAGCTGACTTTTGGGAGCCATTTTCTATGGTTTGCCTGCGAACCATTTATGCTGTGCTGAAGTACAGTTATGTCTGGTAGAGAGGTGCAGGCAGCCTCTTCTGATCATGGCTAACATAAGGTAATGCTGCAGCTGGTGGTGATGGGTGAGGAAAACCTGGACAGAGCCTACTGGCCAGCTGGGCTATCTTTTCTGTGCTAGTGTTTTTTTGTTTGTTTCTTTGTTTTAAAGAATCTTACATTCTCCCAATGCCAGTTCTAAGAGCTAAAATGCTGCAAGTGGATGTTGCATAAAGTAGTATTCTGCAAGGAACAGCTGACTGGCTGACAGAGTTCTGCACTCGTCCTGGCTAGTGGGACAAGCTATTATAAAGGTTAAAAATGTAAAAACATACATGCAAGTTTGGGGACATGTGGTAGTGGTGCTAGGAAACCTGGCTGGTTTGAGACAGCAGCCTGCTGTCAGTGTGAACCCCTATACCTACTTCATAACTCTGCATCGTGATGTAAAACATTGGTTCACAGTTAAGGTACAGAAGTATGCTGGAAGGAGACTGAAGCAAGATATGAATCACTAACGTTAAAAGTGACTGCAGTGGCAAGATGTGACCCACTGGCAGTGATGATAGTCACCTTGCAGAGACACATGCCGTGAGAAACTACATCATGACAGTGAAGTACTTCTGTGTTGCTGGGCAACATCCAGCTCTGCCCTTGGCGTCGCAGAGCTGAAGTGAAACTACTGCTTTTTGTGATGAACTTGGAAACAGATGGCTAGGAAAAAAAAAACAACAGTGCCGATGAAACTTGCAGTTGCTGGTTACAAGAAGCATATACCTGGAGTACTGGTGCTGCTAATGAAAGCTGCAAAAGAATGGGTATGTCCTTTGCACTACTTTTTGTATGTTACATATGCCTGCTGTTTTGGTACGGTGTTGAGGAGATAAAAGATTATTTTCATTTGCAACAAAGGCAAAGGAGATCACAAGAAAAAACCCTTTAGAGACAGCCAAAGTTCGGAAACCTTGAGAACACTGCAGGAGATATTCAAAGAAACCTAAGGAAGCTTGTGATATTAGATAAATGGCTGACAGTAAAATTCTGATGTCTGATTAAGCAGTGGTAAGGATATGACACTGGAATAAGTGATGGGAGTGGTTGATTAGACAATATTTCTTGCTGTGATTATTGAAATGCACATTGTATGTTAGAACTGGAAACAATGAGACTCTGAAGTACACTGCTTAGAAATATCTCTTGGCTAAGGTTTCCCAGAATGTAGCAAGTTGAGTTATACAGTAATTTATTTCTATGCAATGAGAGACAAAAGTTCATGACCTTGGCCTACACGGTAACCCCCTGTCTGAAGTTTTCCATATGTGTAGATATTTTATCTGCCAGTCTCAAAGCAGATGTTTGGAAAAGAACACAAGCTGTTCCTGCGTATGATTAGTCAAGTTGATTGCAGCTAGTTGACTGTCTGAAAGGTTAGTCTTAGGGAGGTAGAGTTAAAAAGCTAATTGCAGCTGTATTGATGTGCTTCTTGTTTATATGATAAAGTAATGAATATTGGATGTGAATATTCCCTGTAGGTTTAAGTTTTTAAAGAGGTGATGAAAATTTATTCCATGTATTCATAAATGTGTATGTTTGCAGTATTGAAAGGGATTTTTGCCTGGGAGCTTTCGTGCGTGAAGAAGACAAAGCTATCTTTGGGATATCTTGGAATAAGAAAAGCCTCTGGCATTGAGATATAAGTAAATATGGAACTTTTGTGGAAAAATGGCTTATGGTATAGGCAGTATTGTGCAAAACGGCAGATAGAGGCTTGAATCCTAGTTTTACTTGTCATCTGTTTAATGAAAAGAATGGTTCATGAAGGAGGCTTGTAGGTATTACTTGCATTCTTATTATACCCAGCCTAATTTCATCTTCTTAGTCAATGTAAAAACATTTTAAAAGCAAAGCTACTGTAAGTTAGTTTCCAGCTTAGACATTAGTGCCTCCATGATAGAATCGAAGAGTAGCTGAAGTTGGCGGGACCTCTGGAAATCATCTAGTTCGACCCTGCCACTCAAAGTGAGTCAGTAAGTTCAGGCTGCTCAGGACATTGTCTAGTTGCATTTTAAAAATCACCAGGGCTGGAAACCGTGAAAATTCTGGGCCTCTTGCTCCACTACTTGACTGCCAGGACTAAGGATCCCCAGGGCCTTTTCTGCAGAGCTGCCTTCCTGCGGGTTGACCCCCATCCTGTACTGGTGCATGGGTTTTTTCCTACCCGGGTGGAGGACTTAGCGGTTCTTATTTTGAAGTTCCTGTTGTCCATTTATCCACTCTATCCTTCACATGTTTAAAATGGCTTCCAGGCTTCTTTTCTCCACGACCTTCCCAGGTACTGATGCACGGTCCCTCTAGTATGCTTTCAGGGTGGTGAAAGTCCTCCATGAGGGTCAGGACCTGCAAGTAGTTGCCTTAGTTCTCTGAAGGAGGCCTCATCAGCTTCTTCTCCCTGATTAGGTGGACTGCAGCAGACACCATGATGTCACCCACATTGTTCTGCACTCTAGTCCTAGCTCATAAACTCTGCCGGTTCATCATCGGCCCCAGGGTAGAGCTTTGTTTTTTCCAGCTGCTTTTAAAGTAAAGGGCAACCCTCCCTCCTTGCTGTCCTCCTCCTACAGGGCCAGCACTCAGATCATGGGAGCTGACTCACGTCTCTGTAACCCCAGCAGGATCATAACTTTGCAGCTGCATGGATTTCTAATTCTTCTTGTTCTGTATGCTACATGCATCAGTGTACACAACAGAGATGTCCAGCTGTGCTGGTATCCCAGAAACGGTGTGAGAGCTTTGCCTGTAATTCTGTCCAGTGGGCCCTTGTTTACGTGGGCATGCTTTGGGTGTCCCCCTTCAATTCTCTTCCTTGTTTACAAGGGCACTACTGCTTACAGCACCCCACAAATCTTGACCAGTTCCACGCCTGATTGTTAGTAATGAAGTCCTTCCTCCCTTGACATTCTGAATTTAAAGCTCTACCCTCTGAGTTGGCCAACTAGCTGACAGAGATGCTTTTACCACACTTAGGCGGATACCGTCTATTCCAGGAAATCCTCAAGACTCAGAAAGGATCCTATGGTCATAAGAAAACCCTGTTACCACCACCAGCTGTTCAACCAATTCTTGAACTGCAGGGTCTGTCTGCTGCTACTTACGCTTTTTGGGCCTCTACTGGCAGAATTAAGAACATCACCTGAGTTGTGGATGCCTTACCTTCACTGCCAGGCCATCTGGACATGCTTGATGCTGTTGCGGTCATCCCTGTCAGTATCCTTGGTGCCTCCATAGCAGGGGATAACAGCCTGAGGGTTAGACAAGCCTTGTGAGTCTTTCTGCAACATCCTGGATCAGAGTAAGTCTCCCTAGATGGTGAATCAGATTTTGGCAGATGAGGGTCTCTGTCTTCCGTAGCAGGGAGTCACCTGTTTCTATCACTTACTGCTTTCTTCTGGTGCTCCTGCACTGCTCAGGTTTAGCTGGATTGTGTGCTTTCTTGGACAGAACTCTAGCCCCTTGTTGGCTATGAGGGCACTGACTCTGATTTGTAGCTCCAAGTCTTCAGGTGGAGCAGAAGCACTCCTCCTGATGTCAGAAATCACAATCTGTCAGCCCTTCCCACCTCAGGAGTGTCTCCTCCCCACCCTGGCCGGCACAGACTCTGCTTGACCCTTCTTCAGGAAAGTTGGTTGGCTGTGCATTTGGAGCTGCAGTCTTGAGAATGATCTTGTTGATATCTCTCTCATCTCTGCTGCGTGGCCCGCTGACCTCCTCCTGCAGCCCCTTAGCTTGATGAAGCCAATCCTCTATGATTGCACATCTCCTGTAGGCTGGGCACTGTTGCCCCTCTGCTCCCTCCAAAGCAGGAGGTCCCAGGCCCTCCCTGCAGCCCAGGCCTGCTGCGCTGCCTCCTGCCCCGGGATCTCCCTGCCCACTTCTTGTGGCACAGGGCTGGCTGGTGGCATGTCACCACCTGGCTGAGGATGTGTACCCACGCTGAGCCCAGATGTTGGCCCCTTCTTTGCCCTTCTTTGGGGGCTATTTGTGGCAACAACCCACAGGTGAAACTTGCTTTTCAAGTGCATGTTAGTTCCATATGCTTGGAAACTTGGCTTAATGCTAAAAAACAACAACAACAAACAAACAAACAAACCAAAAAAACCTCTCCAGAGTAGCAAAATGTGTCTATGTATCTGGTGGGAAAGAAAAAAAATCCTAGAGAAGAATGTGTCAATTTCAAGAAATTTGGACAAAATATAGACATAGCCAGAGAGGACCTTCCATAAACACAAACTGTGTTTACTTGCTGTGCACGTATGCTGTGTACACTTGCTTTATATGTGAAAGAAGGTTCTGTATCTGTGTGCTGTCCAAGGCAGGCTGATTACAGACTGATTACAGGGGAGGTTCTAAGATGGAGATGGAAAGGTGTCTTTCTAACTGCTACAGAATCTTCCATATGACCAGAAGTTATGCAGTGGTTGGTTTTTCTCCTTTTATTATTGGCAACTGAAGTGTCCATTTGTGATGAGGCTTTTTTTTTTTTTTTAACGGAAAACTCTGGATTTTAGTTGCTGAAATCAATTTATTGCACTCTGTCACAAAAATATCTTGAATAAAGGATGGCTTGAAAAAAGAGAGAAACTGGCTGAAAAACTTTCTTTAATTCAAGCTCATTTAAAAAAAAAAAAATAAATAAAAATTGACAGCTTTTATTTCCTGATGTACCTGAAGTTGCATCTCAAAAAATTGGTATATGGTTAAAGGAGAGAAGAAAATAACTGTAACAAAATGTTCTTAGTACTTGCTGCTGCTTGCCACTTGCAACTTCTCAGGAGTGTTCAATTTATTTGTGAATCATAGCTGCCTTTTTTTTTTTTTCATGAACATCCTGTTTCTTTTTATTTATTTATTTATTAAGCTACAATGCCTTATATAAATCATCTAGGCAAAAACCTGCATCCTGAATGCAGTTAGTGTGGGGAGCTGTGTGTTTTGCTGTGGTATTTGTGGCAAAATGACAACGTGCAACCAGACCAGCAGTCGAAACCAAACCTTGTTGACTGTTCCCTTTAGGGAAGTTTCTTTTAACACATAGCTAAGCCATTTCAGAAAGCCATATACTTTTTATAATGTAATTATGAGAAAACTGTTTAGTTAAATTGCTAGTGGTTGCCTAGACATCCTACTGGAATCTCCTGAGTTGGAATTTAATAAAATGGGGGAAATTCTGTGGTTCTAGGCATAAGTATTTTTCTTGAGAGTCTTCTTGTTGAAGATGTGGTTTGGAGGAGAACTTGCAGTTCCTGTAGGGGTAGGAGAAGATACCTGGTTTTGAAATTAGATACTGAATAGTGGAGAGGAATTAGAGGACAATTTTGTTATCACTTCCTGTGATGATCGTATCCTTCAAAGGAAGCTAGGGCTATAGCAATGTGGCTTGGCAATGAGAACTTCAGAGAAATGTTTACAATTCTCTGTTGCCATCCATAATTACCCCACTGCTTTTTGCCTCAGCAGGATTCACAGAGTTTTTTATTTTTAGCCCTTCCATTTTTTAGGGCATAAGCTGTCATGTCTGATTAATAACAACCTTTCAAATCTTATGGTGCTGTTCAGAATAAGTTACTTACATCTCTGGGACCTATTAGCAATTAAATTAGTATTCACATCTTCTGCTCCGTTTATTTCTCCAGCGTTGGCCTGGCATACAGATTTGAAAGCTGGGTTCTTGAAAGCAGGAGCACTACAGGAGACTTTGCTGGTGCAGTATCAAGCGCAAACAACCCCGATTCCAGTTGAGCACTCAGAATTCTACCTGTCAAGAGTAATTACTGAGATTTTTTGGGGGAGGTTCCACTGACTAAATGAGAAATTAACAACGTTGAATGTTTTCTTGGTTTGTCTTAAACACGGAAATATTGGCTGCTGCTATTTTTGAGACTAAAGTGGAATTAAATACTCTGTTAAGCATTAACAGATGCTACAGGGGTGGACAGTACAGGAAAGGAACCTTTTTTTTTTTTTTTTTGAGCAAATGGTGGGATTTAGAACTCTAAATCTGTGTACAGGCTATCATCTTGGCAAAAGTGGCTGGATCTGCTGACGAAGTTCTTTAGTCTTTCTGGAATGCTTTAAACTTCTATAAGGCTGCCTTACAGGAACAACAAAAAAAATCTGTCTATCGCCTTTTGGGGAAAAAGGATGAAAACAACTCTGAATATATGAATTTTCTTTATATAAATGTATACACAATTTTTTTTTTCAAAAGATCTACATATTTGTTATCTAAGCATGTAGGTAGTTTCTTTCATATTGGTGATGTTTTTTCATCACTGTTACACCGAGTATGGACTATGCTTCTTATGTTGATAAAGTGTCGAAGCTGGATTAATATTAATCCAGTAGTTCTCCAGCAAAATTGTCTAATTTTTGTTAGGATTACATCTTTTGAGTCAGTGACTCCTCTTTTGGAGGAGGAGATGTATCCAGTTACCTGACCTCACTTCCAAAATAGTAGTGCTTCATTAATGAACCTGCACTGCTCCTGACACTATTTGCAGGCTTTGAAACATGAAATGGGATCAGGTCTACAACTATGGTGAGGATATGAGTTGGAATATCCAGTTCATGGTTTCAACACAGTATAGGTAAGGTCTTGAATCCAGGTTTTATTGCTATTTATTTTCCAGGTTTTCTGTATTGTTTTCGTCTTGAAGTTTCCTTCTTCCTTTAAGGATCAAGAAGGTGCTTTGTGCTGCAGAGGAAAGTCAAGATCTCAGACACTGTTACAAAGGAACTTTATACTTGCTCATAAAGAAGCATTTGTATTTGCAGTTGTGGAGCAGGACTTACTGATGCAGTGGTGATGGAGGTATGTGGGCACGCATGCTGTGATGCCACTGGCAAAGGTAGCAAGTGTTACTGTAGGTTACAAGTGGAGATCCACAGGGTCTGTTCTGAGACATGTGCTGTTCAATGTCGGTACCAAAGACGTGGAGGGGGATGCAGCGTGCACCCTCAGCGCTTTGTGGGCGAGACCAAATGAGAGGGTATTATTGCTGCTTTGGTGGCAGGGCCATCGTGCACAGGGACATTGACAGGCAAGAGGATCTGCAAGGAAGGAACCTCTCAGAATTCAGCATGGACAAAGGAAAAGTTCTGCACCTGGGATAGACAGCACCCTACATCACTAATGCCTAGAGACTAAGTGACTGGTAGCAGCTCTGCGTAAAAGGACCTGGAGGTCTTGGTTGGTGGCAGGTTAAACATGAGCTATCAGTACATGCTTTGGTAGTGAAAGAGGTTAACAGTATGCTGGGCTGTATTTACAGGAACATAGCCAGTAGATTGAGCAAAGCAATTATCACCTTCTACTCAGCACTCAGTAGACCACATCTACAGTATAGTGATTAATTTTTGGTCCCCCCAGCATAGGAAAGATATTAACAGAGTTGAGCAAGTTCAGCAGAGGGCCACCAAGATGATCTGGGCTGGAACACTCATCCTGAGAGGAGACAGTGAGGGAACAGGGATTGATTGGCCTGGACAAGACAGCTTTAGAGGGTGAAATTGGTAGCCTTCCATTTTCTACCAGGTGGTTGAGAAGATAGAGCTGGGCTCTTCGCTGAGATGTGTGGTAAGAGAATAGGGGATGACAGTCTTCAGTTGGAAGAGCTCCAGCGGAATCATAGAATCATAGAATGGCTTGGGTTGGAAGGGACCTCAGAGATCATCTAGTTCCAACCCCCCTGCCGTGGACAGGGCTGCCAGCCACTAGCTCACTGGATCAAACTGCCCAGGAACCCATCCAGCCTGGCCTTGAACACAGCCAGGGATGGGGCATCCACAGCTTCTCTGGGCAGCCTGTGCCAGCGCCTCACCACTCTCTCACCAATGTAATGACACAAAATTTCACCCTGATGACTGCTGAGCAATAGAACAGGTTGCCTAGAAGGGTGATGGGATCCCACTTGAAAGGCTGTAAGACATGGCTGGATGAAGCCCTGAGTAACCTGGCCAGGCTTCATAGCTTAACCCTGCTTCAGTGGATGCTGAACCTATATGCACACACATTTTTGTATTTATATATGTAAGGGTACGTAACTATCAGATCCTGATATGAACAATGATGTGGTGGTTTGGGGATGGTTAAAACTAGAATTATTAAAACAGATCATCTGTGGAAAAAAGGCTTGTATCTGACTCATATTGGGTACTGGCACTTGAGAATGAAAACCAGACAAGTTTTCGTCCTCTGGTAGTAACTAGGTGCTTTAACTGCCAAATGTAATAATGGCAGTAAGAAATAGTCTTAGACCATAGCAGTAACATGGTTGCTTATGAAAACACAAAACCTACTGTGCCTCATGTGCCGCATTCAGGTTCTTAATCCTGTTGTATTTTCCATGTACATCATGTTGCTCTTTAGAGTGGGCTGTCTGCAATGTTGTGAGGAGAATCCAGCTGTAGGATTGTGAGTGAAGGGCTGTTGAAAGCAACACCTCTTGTGGGCTAAAATAAAAACTTTCGGGTTCCACACCTCCTTGGCTACCCCTTTGTGAAGTAGAAAGGGAGAGGGCCCAGCACAGTCCCCTTGCCAGTGCAGTGCAGGAGTTCAAAAGGATCAGAAGTCTCTCAGTTGCTTCCTCTCTTTTTATTCCTAAAGAGTTAGTATAGGTGAATCTGGTTAGTGAGTCTGTGTTGGTGAAATACCCCTGGCTCTTAATGAATAGGGGTCATAGTGCCAAACAGCCATCCTGCTTCACACTCAAGTTTTTTTTTTTTCCCCCTCCCTTTCTGGAAAATGGAGGAAATTTCCGAGCAAAACGGATATTTGCAGAATGCTTTGTAGTTTGCTATACCTTCCTTTCTGGAATGTTATAACAAATGTGTCTAGCAGGTGCTGACATTAATCAAAAGCTAAAAATGTAAAGAAAAGATCTAGGAACTAGTAAATATGTTTCAGTTTGCTTAACACTTGCTCAAATCTCTGACAGCTGGAATGAGAATGTCTTAGTAAGACGACGTAATTTTCATGTCTGTCTCAGGGCTGAGGTTTGTTGTGGAAATTGGACCTACTATTAATTTTACTTCAATCTCACTTGCTTTTAAGGGCTTTAGCTTACTACTATAGGTAGAAAAAAAACTAAGCAGTTCAATACATTCTTCAGGGGAAAAAAAATAATGGGGATTTTGATACAGTATGTTGAAGAATTTCCAAGTAATTGGAGGAAAAAAAAAAAAAGCTGTAGTCCTGTCACAAACATTGAGTTGAAAAGACCTCTGAATATTTATTTACTCACATTGTTAGCTAGATGGAAAATTAAAGACAAGAGAAATCTGTTTAGACAAGAGAAATCTGTGCTGTTCAGTTGTAACCTTTTGTGTTCTTATAGATTTCTTTGTAAGGTGGGCTTTTTGCAACTTATTTCTATTCAAATAAAATTAATCTTCAATGAAAAACTACATTTTGTTTTTGATTAAATTAGCTAAGAGTTTTGATTGGATATTATGGCTAAGAGTTTTGAAGACCCATATGTTTCCTGACTTACTGATATATACTTGCAAATTTTTTATGCCTATTTAACTTCAGAGTTGTACTCAGATTTGATGTTGTGCTAAGAAAATGTGTTGTAAGAGTAAAATACATTCTGAATCTTTCTTTCCTAAGTGAAAGAAATTAGCATGAATTTTATTAGTGAGTGAAGGCTTGGAAGTCTAGTTCCTTAATAATTTAAAAAATTTCCCTGCTAATTAAGTCTATTTTTCCAAATATCCAAAGCAGTAATTTTTCTCCCTTCTTTAATATTGCTCCTCTTTCATCTAGAACCGTGCTTAGTTTCTGAAATCTGAGAGCTGTAAGGATGGTTTTATCTGCAACTTTATATGCACTGGAATTGGAACTGTTGTCTTAACAGCTGTGTTAAGGTTCAGAGACTTACTCCACAAATAAATTGTCAATGAATTTTAGGCAAGACTTGCAGCTGATTTAATTTTTTAAAAAAACTTTCATAGAAATATTTTTAACAGTGGAAAACTTGAAACACTTTAAAATGTTTCAGAAAAGAAAAACTAATATAAAATAAACATTTAGTTTATCTGCAAGTCACAGACCTCTTCAGACTATTTCTTAAGAGGCACAAATATGCTTCCAAGTTTATTGTAAGAAAGTTTTTTCACAAATGGTGTGAGAAAAGACTGGTAGGAAGCAGTGCTGAAGCTTTAATACTCTGCTCTAAGGAAACAATTTTTTCGATGTTATTACCTCTTCACTGTAATGATAAAGTGATTTAAAAATTGAAGGCTGAAATTGTTGCCATATAACTGCCATCCATAATTTATCTTGAACAGAACTTTGTGAGCTATAAACAAGTCTTCACCCCTTGATTGTACTCATACTTGGCAGCTCTGTAATTTACATTATATATTGCGTATTTGTATAACTTCCATTATTGCACAACTGGAGTTTACCTTTATTTTAGAGGACATAAATATTGGTAATGAATATGGACAGTTGATTTTGCATGTATGTTTGCAATTGCAAGCATATGTCTTGCTAAACCTGAGCACAGTGCCGTGCCGTGACCATATCTTCTGACCTGTTTCCATGAATGCTTCTTTAGAGGGAGACTTGTAAGAAACCTGCTTACTCTGGTACTGAAGGCTTAGGGATCCGAAGAGTTTAATTTTCTGTCTTTGTAATGGTGACAAGCTGATAGGACCTGTAGATTCTTCCTGGGGGTGGTGAGGACTCAAGGCAGGGACAATGACTTACATTCATTCTGCGTGTTGGGAAATGAGGCCTCCTGCAACTTCTCCTCTGAGAAGGGTGGCCACTGTCTGCAAATGCTGTCCCAGTAAGGAACAGACAGGAAACTCAGGCTGCTGCTTTCCAGGACACAGACAAATGTTAAGCAACTTCTACGGTGAATAACAGCAACGACAAAGGTGGAGTCACATTTAATGGCTTTGCTGGTTTTCCATCTCGGGTAACTAGAGAGAGAGAGAGAAGTAAACCTCGTGAAAGCAGGGTTAAGCTTTCAACCATCTCCTGCTGTGTTCAGTAAAACCAAAGTTTCTGATATCCAGGAATACCTAAAGTGTATCTATTGAAGGCTGCCTCCGTGTGTTCCTGAAGTACAATTGCTGTTCAAACTCTTTTATTGTCACTGAAATTCCTGTCTTCCAATCAAGTGGTGGAGTGCGGCCAAATCTTGTACCGTCTACAGGCTACCGCAAGATGGCAATGTGATTTCTGTACTTCATGAGACAGGAGCGACTTCAGCTGTCATCCTTTTATTAAAGGGAAGGACTAAGAGAGATGTCTTTTCTTCATGGCAAACACAGTCATGTGCTAGGCTCACATGTCTTATTATATCAATTAAATTTTAAATAACTAGAAATTGGTTTACTGATTTTGATACTACAATCAAGTGCACCGTGTCAGGGAGCACCATGCTGCGCTTGGGTTCACTTGATATGCTTCCTACAGAAATAGCTATACCTTATAATAGCATAATATGAAGCATGTGCCCAATAAATGAAAAACCAAACCACTCTATTTGCCCAGTTCAGTACATATTTTACAAATTCAACTAGACTTCAGTTTTGAATTAAATATCCCCTTTCATATTTCTTCTGTCTAAGAATTTGTATGATTGTCTGGCTTGGCTGTCAGTGCTGTGGTAAAACTTCTAAGAATTTTGATGGCTGCAGGGCACAATAATCACAACCTGTAAACTGTTGATAATTTTTTTTTTTAATAGTGCAGTTTTTGACTGCATGTTGCAAAATTAAGTGTGATGTCACCTTGCCAAAGTCCAATGCAGTAGTTCCAAGAATGTATAAAGGAAATAAAAATATTACTGGCTATGCAGTTATCTTTGGACAATCTCCAGGCTGAAGACGTTTTTTCATTGTAAACTACTACAGGTCTCAGTGTGAGACCATTTCTTTGGACCCACCACAGGGAACCCCATGAGTGCCAGACCCAGCGGGGGAGGAGAATTATTGTCAAAAGCTCTAGAAAACCCAGCAAGTGTGGTCTCATCACCACATAAATCCCCACTTAGGCCAGTTTTGCTGCATGATATCTTTGTCAGGGGCTCTTTTTAAAGCTCTGGTGTCAAAATTTGAAGTCAGAACTAAAATGTGTGAAAGACTGCATTGGGCAAGTACATTTTCAAGTCGTAGCACATGTGTGTAGTACATTCTTGCCCAAATGGATGAGCATTTGTAGTGAACTAAATTATTTTCTCTTTTAAGAAATAGCTGGTTTATACCAGCATGTTTGAAGTGTTGTGTGTCAGCATACATGTCATTCATCAGTAGCTACTGGCATCAGCGTCCTACATGACTAATGCCAGTGAGAGTAGAATGAGGACCAAATTGTCAGTGAACTGTTTTGTTTTGTGTGTATTACAAGGATAAGGAGAGCTTCTGAATCTCTGTGTGTCTCTGCAACATAAATGCAGTATTCTACCTAGAAGCCAACTCTTAGAGGACAATGCTTACTGCCTCAGCCCTGAGCACCAAGAGGTGCACCCCCTGCCTGTGGGTCTGAGGAGATCAGTTTTTAAGCTTGATGCCAGGCACCCTTTTTCTGAGCTATGTTGCAGGTGTATAGCATAGTCTGTCCTTAAGCCTGTGTCTGGACTCATCTCCTGGGTGTACCTTGGAACTATGTTTTTAGCCTTGTCTCAGACTCTGCCTCTTTCTAATTAGAAGTGGTGATTGGTAGCTGTCTTCAGTGAGTGGAGGAAAACTGTCACTAAAACTTCAACCCTCGATAGGGGGACAGCAGACTTCAAGATGCTCAAGCAACTACTTACTAAGGTCTCCATGGAAACTGATATTGAAAGCGTTGGGGACATCAGTGCAGGTCACAGCAGGCTTTAAGCACATCTCTTACGAATGCAGGAACAGGCATTCCTGCAATATTCCAAAATATCAGAAGTCATACAGGCAGGGTAGAAGGTCAGCCTGGTTGAGCAAGGATCATTTAGAGTTTAGGTGGAAGAAGTGTACTACCACAGGAAGAGTTTGGGAAACATGGAAGGACTAAAGAGGTGCTGCTCATTATTGTAGGAAGAAAATTCGTACAGCCGAAGCTCAGAGCTGAAGATGGCCAGTACTGGAGGGGAAAATGAGAGAGACCTCTAAGTATGTTAACAGCAAAAGAAGTACCAAAGATAACATTAATCCATCACTTCATGAGGATGGTCACATCACAAATAGGGATGTAGACAAAGCAGAGACATTTAATGCCTTCTTCAACACAGGTGATGGGCTGTAGAACCCCATGAGACCTGAGTTGGAGGAATGTGACTACAGTAATGATAAACACCCAGCCAACCCCAGCCTTATGTGGGATTTGCTGCTCCAGCTGGATTCATCTAAGTCTATGGTGCCCAGAGGATTCATACCAGGGTGCTCAGAGTACTGGCTGATGTTATTGTGAGACCCCTCTTCATCATTTTTCAGTAGTCTTGGGTCCCAGTTAACTGGAAGCTGTCAGACCTTGTCTGACAGACCTGATAATTATAGGCCTGTCAGTCTCACTTCAGTGCCTGGTAAAATTAAGAAGATTATTCTTTGAGTTTTGAGAAGAACATCTAAAATTCAGTGCAGTGACTGGTCACAGCCAACACAGATTCACAAGGTCTTGTTTGATGAACTTAATCTCCTTTTATGACAAGGTTACTTACCCAGCTGACCAAGGGAAGCCGGCTGATGTAATCTTTTTGGATTTCAGCAAAGCTTTCAATACTGCTTCTCACAGTATCCCTCTGGACAAAGTGTGCAGCACACAGCTAGACAAATACATAATGCGATGGATGAGCAATTGGCTGATGCGCCAAGTTCAAAGAGTAAATGGGATTACATCAGGCTGGTGGCCAATCACTAGCGGGATTCCACAGGGCTCCATTTTAGGGCCTGTTCTCTTTAATGTTTTCATCAATGACTGGGACGCAGGACTCAAATATATACTAAGCAAGTGGGAAGTGGTCATGGCACCAAGCCTGCAGGAGTTCAGGAAGCATTTGGACAATGCTTTCTGAAATATGGTTTGTTTTTTGAGTGGTCCTATGTTGACCTAGGAGTTGAACTCAAAGGTACTTCTGTGTCCATTCCATTTTGGTATGTTCTCTGATTCTACTTGTGATTATCTGCTTGGCTAGACCTTGTACATGGTTCATCACCTCAGAACATCTGGGTCTTTCAGTGGACCCTGCTGTCAGCCTCTGCTCCTCCAGCTCAGGTGGTAGGACTGTGCCCTAACAAAGACACTGCCCTGTCTCTGCTGTGGTCACTCCCTGTTTGTCTCACTCTTGGAGCAGCCCCAGTCTCACTGTTTTCCGACAACTTTCTTTCATCTTCTATGTCACTGCTATTTGTAAGCTACTCAGCTAAATGAAAGTTTATTTTCACTGGGCTATAACAAATAACGGTCTCTCTGAAGTTTTGTATGAGGGTAAGAGGAGCAGATTTTCAGTATGTATGCTGTCTTGCTAATAGTAATGATATCTTTCTCTGACTTTTTTTTTTTTTTTTTGCTTAGCCGTTGCAGGGAAATAAGACACAGTAAAGAGGGTGGAGTTCTGAAACTGGCAAATAGATAGGATTTTATTTATTTATTTTTACTATTCCCAGTATGGCATGAGTATTCCTCATCCAAACTTGCTATTTAGTGTAACTTTCTCTTAGCAAGTACAGTTCTCTCAGTATACTCACTCCTAAGCATTGCATCTGTATTGTGTGTAGAACTAAATATGGCAATGTTTCTCTTTGTCAATGAGAGTGTTACTGGTATAGAATTATGGTATATAGGAAACAATGTGTGCTTGGTTTGTGGAACTTGGACTAGTACAATTCTCTCACTCCATCTTCCCTTCAGTTTTTCCAATTTCTGCTTGGAAATAAGAGAAAAGCTGTTATGACAGCAGTGGTTAGGGTAAAAGTTGTGTTTGCAGTCAGGTTTGAGTAATGTCACTTTTAGTCTGCTGTTCTACTGCTTTTCAGCTATGCTTTCTCCAGTGCAGTGTTAGAGTGACTTTGCAAAAGCGAGAGAAAGAGGGATAATGGGCACTATGCTGAGATTCTTACCAAGCATGTGTTGAAAAAAAGAATTTCTCTTGCTTAAAAATTATGGGCCATATGTTATAGCAAAGGGTATCTCCCACGTCAGAAATAGTAGAAAAGCTGAGGAAACAGAGCATAGAAGTGCACAGTTCCTGGCTCTATGCAAAAAGCAATGTTTTGACTGATACAAAGTGAAGAGACCACAAGTGGTAAAAGCAGTAGGACAGCCAATACAGCAGAACCAGCAGAATTCAGTTGGGACTTTTGATTTTGTATTTGGGAAGGGGAGGACAGAGAGATACTCTGTGCTAACAGGAAAACTCCTGTTTTTTCTTTTGAAACTGAAGAAGTAACACACTGGTGCAGACAGCTGGCTGGTGCAAGCTGGAAATGGAATATTTTGCCCTAAAGTCTATTTTGCTGGTTTTTTTTTTAAACACCTTAGTCTGTTGAGACTGCTGCGAGCATAACTCCCTGCTAAGGTATCTTTCTGTTGCTTTGGGGACAGAAATGTTGTGGTTTTCTGGGCTACAACAAACTTCACATAATCTTTTCCAGGTCTGTGGAAGTCTCTCTCTGTCAGAGGTGGTTTGTCTACTCCTTTCTTTTTAGCTATGTCACAGGCTCCTTTGAATTCCCACCTTCTGCTTCCCTTCTGCCTGTTACTCCATTCTTGAATCGGGAAACTTCCCTCGTTCAAGCTTGCTCAGCTGCACCATATAAATTTTCATCTGAATCTCCTGAAATTAGAAAATAAACTTTCAATCTTCTATGTCTTCCCTAAATAGAGCACCCTGGGTAATTATGAGCCTGTAGCTGTGGTCAAAGCACCAGAGTGGCCGACAGTGACCTTTAGCAGGAACTTGCTGGAGCAGGAGTATGTGATGAGAGTTAAAAGAAGTCAGTGGAAAGGGCACTGACAGGAATATGAAGGTGAATCCTGGTAAGCTGATAAAACATTTTCATTTTAAAGTGGTGAATGTTTCTAATTTCTTAGTTTGTTGTAATAGTTTGTTTTTCCCAAAGGAATCAAATGTCAGAAAATTAGCTGTATTCAAATCCACTTGAGGTTTACTTCAGACTTACCAAAGTGTAATTGCAACTAACGGCTGGTCTTCTGACTTGTGATGGCATTGAGGTTAGAGTTTTCTAATACTGTTCTCATGATCGTTCAATGATCATGCATCTCTTAGTGCCAAATATCTATGGTCTAGGACAGTCACTGCCAGCCCTATGAGGAGGGACAGGGAACCATCACCATCTGTGTTTTTAAAATATTGGTCTGTATTTACTGGGGAGGGGGAAGAGAGTTTTGTGTTTCTTTAGAAAAAAAAAAAAAAAAAACAAAAAGCAGGTGAATTAGATCCTGATAATTATCAGCTGGTGAATGCTGAGGATCCGATAAAAGCCCGTGGAGAGCAGGAGATTGCATGCTGTTCTGGCAAGCTCTGGCACAATGCCTGTGTCCTGCTGGGCTGCAGGCAGTCAAAACACACACTGTGGTTCAGTGGAAGCTCTGAAGCTTCACAGGCTCCCAAAAAGACTTAAAGGTGACATGCTAACTTAAGAAGTAAATACATTATGGACATACACTTGTGCCCTTGTCTTAGCTGGGACAGAACTGATTTTTGTTACAGTGCCTGGTTTGATTCTGCGTATTGGCTTTAGGAGTGAAACGATGATGTAACACACTGTGTTAGTTGTTGCTGAGCAGTGCTGCAAAGAGCCAAGGACATTTCAGTTTCCCAGCTTCTTGTACTGTCCTGCCAGCGAGGGGGTTGAGGGGGCACGAGGAGCTGGGAGGGAACAGAACCAGGGCAGCTGACCTAACCAGCCAAAGGGATGTTCCATAGCATAGGACATCATGTGAGAAGAACCTGTAAAACTGGGGGGAGCTGACCAAGTGGGCAGATGCTGCTTAGGGACAGGCCAGGTTTCAGTCTGCAGGTGGTGAACAACTGTGTTGTGCATTACTTGTTTTGTAAATATTTATGTAATTATCGTTACTGTTACTTGTCTCTTCCTTTTCTGTCTTACTAGAGAGTTTTTATCTCAACCTGTGAGTTCTACTTTTTTTCCTGATTCTCTTTACCATCTAACTGAGAGGGGGAGGAGAGAGCGAAAGGCTGTGTGGTGCACAGGTGCTTGCCGGGTTAAATTTGTTAAGGATGCAGCAACTGGAAACTGAAGCCATACTACTGCAGACTGATAAGGCTTTAGTAGTAGAAAAGATTAAAGATTGGAAGAGGTGGTGAAAGTGTTGCAGTGGCTTCTGTACAACAGAACTGTCCATTCAGGAGCGAATGTCTGTCTGAAAGACAGAGTTTCCTAGTTTTCTAGAGTAAGTCTTGTGTCCTATCCACAGCTTATTGGACCAGCCCTTGCTGACCTTAATGTCTGAACACTAGTGTCTCAAGAAAAGTGTCTGCTCAGTACATCAGCTTCAGTTCTACTTTTGATTTTGTTAATGTTGCTCATGGCTCCTAAGCTTAGTGCTGGTGGAAAAAATTGGCTTGCTGCTTCCGAAATTTACGATGCTGGTTGAATTTTGAAGTGACATTTGACATTCCAAAAGTAAGATTTGGAAAGACGTGCTTTTTTTATAACATAGATTCTATGTTTTTTTGGCTTCAGATATAACTGGAGGTAAATTACAAAAACCCATGTTTCCTTGTCATTTTTTTGTAGAGGAAAAAGACGCCAGCCTTAGGGGTTGAGGTCAGGATATCATGGTTTTTAAAGAACTCTAATGAGATTCCTGGTAAAAATGATGTAAAAAGAAAAGGAACTTGGATGGTGAAAGAAATGTTCTAATGATGCCAATGATTCAAAGCAAACTGTCTCTGGAAAAAATCTTCTATGAGAGGCTAGCAGTGGGTTCTCACAGTTGATGAGATGGTTTCTTTGTCCCTGTTTGAGATCTCACCTTCTTTTCCATTTCCCTCCCAGTCTTCCAACTCACACACACCTCTTCTTAGTTTTACTGGCGTTTGTCCAGTAGCTAGTTTGTGTTATACTGCACACAAGCATTTTTTGCAGAAGGCAGCTGAAGGTAGGGGTAGTGTCATGTGCATTACCAAAGACTGTTTTCAGCCTTGCTTTGTTTCAACAGACATCTGTGTTATGATAATGAGGGGTGGGAATGCTTGAGATGTTTTATTTATTTTTTAACAGGGTATTTATTACGTAAAGTGACAATTGTCTACTCTCCACTATTTCTCAAAAAGCATGCAGTGGAAAAGTAGAAGCAGTCATCTTGAAACCACCGGGTTTTGATACTTTTGGCTGAAGATCTAGAAGTAGTTTAACCTTGAAAAATATTAGAACTTGAAAGGAGAAGTGATGGAAACCAATATTAACCTTCCAGTTTGAATAGCTAAATTTGTAATGCTAGTGAAGTTTTCAATGATCAATCTTGAACTAAATTCAGTCCCTGCGTTATCTGTGGGTAAGTGCTTTTCTTTCTTCTGAAACACTATTTTAGACAGGACTGAGTTGAAGTTGGCATCATTCCCTGCGCTCCCCATGATATCAAAGTGCACCATATACTTTAACTTTTTAGTAGCTTCTGCCAATGAAAACAAAAGTTATAATTAATAGTCTCAGCAGTTTTGTTGCCAAGAGTTCCTGGCCACAATTCTTAGCTTGTTTTATTCTGCAGATGCATACCTCTGAACCTAGTTAACATCTTTTTCCTGCCAATTATTAAAAACTACTGATGTCCACGGAACTAGCCCTCCTTTAAAATAATAATAATATTTTCTTGAAAATATTTATGACAAACTCCTCAAAGGAGCTAAGATTCTTGTTAAAGACTCATCTCTTGTATGAAGCAATTAATTGTCCTAAAACAATTTTGACCATGGATTTATGTTGCAGGAAGGGTATGTCAGGCTGATTGAGAATGACTCTAAACAACAATCACACAGGTTAGCAGATTGAGGTCTTATCCTTTTGCTCTCAGAATCATCATGTAATTAACTGCCCTAATAATTTCATTCCTTAAAGATATTTTAAAATTATTCAAGTATATTCTGAACATGTGATCTGAATTCTGACTGGAGGTAGCTGGGGAAGCACAGCTCTAGCACAGCATCCTCTAGGAAGAGGTAACATCTCTTGCCAAACAAATAGGTCAAGTCTCCTAAAGAGATTACTTTTTTTTTTTTTTTTTTTTTTTTTTTTGGGAATTAGAAA
>VXAV01000317.1:120761-176754 GCA_013399715.1 Alectura lathami
CTTCCTTTTTTTTTTTTTTTTTTGTATTATTAACAACTGAAACTGGCTGCTGAACTTGCTTTTGCTAAATTTGATAATGGACGAGTGTTTTCCTACCATGTAGAACCCTTTAGTATTTTTTATGCTTTGCATTCATGGTAGTTTTGCCACAAGCTGTGTATTGGTGCGATAAGACTTTACTGTCTTGTTCGGTTCATTGCTTTTCATCCAGCTTTTGTTCTGCTTATGTCACTTCCTGTGACTGAGTGTCCTGTGGAAGGCTCAGTGTGGGTGGCTCAAACACTGTATCTGATCAGATGCTGTTTACCTAGGGCACCTGATTAATGAGTGCGTCTGGGATTAATGCCATAATAAGTGTCTTGGTAGACACAAATCTAAGGAATGGATTCAGACTATTATCTTTGTCTGTGTAAACATTTGTGCTTGATGACTGAGCTGAATGGATCTTAAAATTGAAACCTCAGAGCTAAAAAGACCTGTCTGTAACTTGTCTCCTCCAGGACAGTCATTACTAGATGTTCTCCAGTTTTTCAGAACTAACTATATGTCCTATTGCAGCATGCTGTGAGTGCTCGAGGAGTCCCAACAGGCAGTGTCTAAATGTCTCTGAAATTCACCTTTCTTTTTAAATACAATTTTTATCCCTCATGTGCTTCTTTGTTCACCTGGCAATACGTTACTTTTATATTATTGAAGTGTTCCTCGTATGCATTTTGTATTTATGTTCCTGTATAATATGTCACCATTTCAGGTTCTCCTATTGGGAAGACAGATGAGTTTCAGAACTCATTTTGCTTTGGTCTTTCAATGCATTCTACTGCACTTCCAGCCTTTGGGAGAGTGGCAATTCCCATTTTTAGTAACTTTGCTATAGCTATTTCTGTAAACCTTGTGTTTGAAGAGGAAGTCTTCACAGAAATAAACTGCCTGAAGCAGAGTTTGTTAGGTGCTCTAAACTGAGTTTCTGCTGCCAGGACAAATGCCTGCATCTTATTTGAATATCAGAATAACTCTCACCACATTGAGTGTTTGTCAAGATAGCTTGAGGGTCAGTGGTTTTTCGCCACTGCCATGAAGCTGAATTGGAGGAATGGAGAAAAGGTTGTCTCTTGTTCAGCAACAAAATGAGGTGTGCATTAATAAAAGAAATAATAATAATAAAAAAACCATTTTGCTGACTTGCAGTACCAAGCAGGCCACCCATCCTGCTGTAACAGTTCCAGCAACAAGTAATTACACCTGTTTTGAGCGAGTACAAAATGATCTGTGGAGCAGTTGGCCGGCTGCAAGGCCATAATATGGAAAAGATTACTGGTCTTGGATATTATGATTTGTAAGGCTTGATGATATTGGTTGCTTACAACTTCGGCTTTCTTCATGCTTGCTCACCCCACCAAACTTCCATCAGCAGCAATCTGAGGACAAGTGGGATAGAGGGAGTAAAGCCCTGTCCATGCTACAGCTGACATCATATCTTTACGCCTGAGCCAGCACAGTTATGCTGCAGCAGTAGAACTGGCAAAGTTTGACAATACAGGCAGCCTGTGCTGAAACCTGTGCTTCCGTGTCCTCAGTATGGGCCCCTGAGCTTTCCAGGAGGAAGGCAAATCTGTACAGGCTGCAGCGTATTCCTAAATATGGGAACAGGAGTGGTGAACAGAGCTTCATACAGATTCATTTTCATTATAGGTCTCTTCAAGAATATTTTATTAAAATAGGAATTAGTCAACATTACTGTGAATGGAGTTCTCTTAGTCCTACAACGTGAGTATAAGTGATGGGAGGACAGAAGGAAGTGGGTTACCATCCAGGGTTAAGTTAGGCTTAAAAACATCACAGAAAGAATCTAGATAGCACAATGGGGACATACATTCTTACTTTTAGTTATCCTGTAATAGAACCTGCCTCTAGAGGTCTTGAACTGTTGCAGGAGGAGCCTCTGTTGATGGGATGTCTGGGAGGAGAGCCTCCCTGGACAAGGCTTTCCTGAAGCATCCCTTAGCCTCTGAGGTGGCTGTGGAAGGTGCTTCAGGGCTGCTGAGTGGCAGAACTGGACGTTCTGTAGTCTGCGGCAGGAATCAATGAATGGGAAACTACATGTTTGCCATTTCATAGTTTGTTTAATAAAAAGCAGGTCTTTGACATCTTGACAGATTTTTGTTACTAGAACTATATTTTGATCAAATAATCACTAAGAACTTCTTTAAGCTTTTCCCTCTTTGGATAAAAGAAAAGTAGCGAGAGAGCAAATATATTAACTTGTACCATAAACCACTGAAACCACTTTGAACTGTAAGCTTTCTGTTCCCACAACTTCTTGCTATAATTGTTTCCCAGTTGGGTGGATTACCTACAAACACACATCCAGCAGGACTGTGAAACTCTGCAGGCAGGAAAGTTAGCAACCAGAACATACTGTGTAAAGAAATCCCTCTCTGTGATTGTGTGGATAGGACATGCTATGCTGTGAAAAGTAAAACTGGGAAATTTAAACACTGACTGTCTTTAAACGAATATAATCTATTTGTTGTCTGCAGTCACTAGGTTTCATAAGCAAACAGCAGGATCTCTTTACTCCTGTTCATTGCTGTGTTGTCATCCAGCACGAGGTGATGTGGTCCACCTTGAACCTGGTATTGCTGGAACTATCTAACAGACTCTAGTGGGAGCAGCCAGATTAAAAATATGACAAGTACATCTTGCAAGATGTGCTAGATAGACCTAAACTGTGTTCCTAGAAGTTTCAGTTTACACCAGATACTATGCCAGAGAAGCAGAGAAGAGGCAATCATTTTCTTACCTGCCAAATCATAGATTTGGCTTCTCTCCCCTACATGGAATCACAGAATCATTTTCCTTGACAAGAACCTCTGGAGGTCACCCACTCCAACCTCCTGCCTTGGGCAGGGTGAACTCAGATCAGGCTACCTAAGCATAATGTAGAATGTAAAGATATTATTTACTTTCTGACTGTGTGAAAATAATTGATCTTGCCTATTGCATCCATAAATAATTATGGCTGTTCTGAGATGCAGCTCTGATCTGCATTAATGACAGCATGTTCAATTTGTCATGACATGGCCAGCAGCTGCCGTTGCAGTTCTACAAGTTGCAGCTATGGATTAAAAACAAATAGTCAAAGAGAGACAGGTTTTGGTGCTTTGAGTACATGCTTTCTCTGAGGTGATGCAGCGTACAGGTAGCTGTGTAAATGTGGCAGCGTGCAGTAACATCTAGCTGGCAGAGCTTGTTCCTCAGCTATCTTGAACCAAAAATATGCCCCTACTGAGTCTGCTGAATTATTTGCAAGCAGTTTTCTGAAGTCGGCATATGGAAAAAATTGCAAGTCTAATGTTGGAAAGCCTTTTTTCCCTTCTTGGGTATGAGATCTTCTTGTGAGTTCTGGAAGGCGTGCATCTGCAATCTATTTCCCTGGTCTGAAGGAGGGGAGACCCTGCCAGTCTACGTAAAGCTGGCTTTCACAACAGTCAAGTAGCTGGCACAGTGTGGTAAATACTAATTTAAAAAAAAAAAATAAAAAATGAAGGGCTTAGGAAAGACTTTTAATTAAAGTAAGAATTCCACTAATTGTGTTTGAGGATACACAGAGGGAGCCAAGAACTAGATACATTTTTCAAACTGTTGGAAGAGAAAAAAATCAATTACAGTCCCAGTCACAAGTTGAGGTCATTTATTTAAAGGGAAGGAGTGCTATGGTGCTTCATAATTTATATGACTGGGTATGCTTTACATAGCTGGACTTGTAATGCTATATTTACTTTTATGCAAAACGTTAGTATGTTCTTAAAAGGAAACGGTACTCCAGAGGTGAAATTAAAGTTCTCTTATGGGAGCTGGTGGCACACCTCTCCAAAAGAAAGCAGTCTGATTTCTTTTGCTGCTGTGCACCTTGATGGCACATTGGAAGCTGCTCGGCTCAGTAATATGGGAATTGGATATCAGTTCCTCTTTTGGTGGGGTAATGTGAAAGGAACAGCAGAATGTGGTCTACTTGAAGCGAGGCAACTTGTGGACTGCTTTAGACGAAGCATTGAGCTGCTCATGTTTTTGTGTGATGCTGGCAAATTCCTCCTCTAACAACGACACCAAGAGGCGGATGAACCTGCCGTTGCCTGTAGGCTAATGATCACTGCTGTTCTTTTTTTTTCCTGAGGTCCCCCACTTAAGGATTGTGTTGCGACACAGATGGAGGCAGTCAGCTGTAACTGTACTGACCTTCGGTTAAGGAAGCCTCACGTTCAAGTCCAACCGTTTGTGTTTGTTTGCATGTTCTGCAACTGCACAGCCTGGGCAACACCATCAGTTTGAGTAAGATGGCACAATATTTTTGGAGTATGGCAATTACATTTTGGTGAACTAGTGTGAGAAGTCCTGATGGAAGGAACTACTTCAAACTCACCAACTGTACCAGAAAGATGAATGTGTCATGATTGTTGGTTAATAAGGTTGTTACACTATGGTCTCTTGTGGAAATGTCTGAATTCCACGGCTGTATTGTTTCTATATGGGTAGATTTTAAATGGTGCAAGTATTATATTTAAGTAATCAAAACCTTTTTGGGGAAACCTTTGTGTGAAATGCAAATTGAAAATGAAAAATGAGTGTTCGTTCTCTAGGACTCTTTTTTAAGCGCTTGTGAAGTTCTCAAATGTACTGTGAAACTCACTTTCCTGTGCTCAAGCACTTGTCCTGCTAGCAAACCCTTGAAAGCTGCTTATGTGCTGAGTCAGAGCTATTTCATCTGGAGCTGGGGGCAAGATTTGGTTCCTGATGCTTCTTTCAGGAGCAGTATGGAAGAAAAAAGGCCACAGCGCTGCCCTGCAGCTGGAGGTGTGTTCTCTAGCCATGCTGTTGGGCATTCGAGGAGCCACTTGCTCCAAGTACTTGCTGAGATTCAGGCATGAACCTTTGCAATATCTGCCAGGGACTGTATGATATTGAAAAGACACTGATGTTTTCAACATCAGTATAAATCTGTGTTGTCAGAATTCTCCATGTAATGGATTATTTTTGAAGCATAGTAAAGCTTTTTGCCATAGCTAACATTGCTATTTAAAACTGAACACCCTGGAAATCATGCCATCTAAATAAAAGCTGAAATTTTGTGAAGTGAGGCATGATGTTTTCCCGCATAATATCTTCCTTACAAAATAGACTGGTTTGCCATATTTAATATCTAAGGACCTTATTGAGCTTCTGTGACTTGCTTTAAACTCATTGAAATATTTGCATCATGAATAGAGGCAAATAGAGTTGCCCATCTTGAAGAGGATACTAGGGAATTATGTTCTCCTGGCTTTGAAGTCCATTCAAGCCCAGCGTTAGCTGTTCATGCAAAATCAAGCATTTCACTGCCCTGAAGCAGTTCTTTCAGGCTGGACAGAGGACAGTATTCATATCAGGAATGCAACCTAATAGCTTCTGAGCACCTGCACCCACTTAAGAGCCACCTGCGTAAGCCTGTAGGCTTGCAGACTGGCACTGATCAGCTGAGGATAACTGAGCTAGGATGAGCAACTTGCTGTAATGGGACACAGGAGCACGGCAGGTGGAGCACTGAGCCTGGAGACCAGTGCTTGCTGTCAGAAGTCAGTGAGATCACAGCTGAGAACTGATGTTTGTGGCTTTCTACAGGAATATCATATATGGCTGTTGCATGAAATCTTTACTAAATGTGAGAAAGGACAGAATGATCTTGCAGAGCTGGATATCAAATGGTGGACCTTAAATAAACATTTACGGTTATGATTTCAGGTTGCTATCTATTTCAGGTTTGCTTTTAAGTTTGTCATCTCTTATTCTACAAGGTGAATTTTGAAATGGGGAAGTAGCTCACAGTAATAAAATTCATCTTCTGTTGTTGAGTCACTTTGGGGAAAAGAAGAAAAAAGAGCAAGATGGCTTTACCTGCAGGCCTGACTTCTAAGGGGCTCAAAGGGTCTTCTGTTTTGGCAGCAGTTTGCTCACAGTGTTTTATGATGGTGCAAATGAGGGAAATGTGCCTAGTGGTACAAAGCTTTTAGGAATAAGATCACATTGCATCAGTTGACCTGCATAAAATTCAGATGTTACTTTGTCTTTGGAACAACACAAATCAAAATTTCTTCTTACAACATCTGGAGAGCATACTTACTGCACTTGGCTAAGTCCATCCATCTGTTAGGACAGGGCACGCTGAGGAGAAAGGGAAGAAGGTGAAGGCCGACACAGGAACATTTGTTTTCATCTCTGCAATTCCTCCCTCTTCTCTATTAAAGAAGTTTGACATTTCAACTTAGAACTTATTAAATTATTCCCAGAGTTTCAACATCTGTATCACTGAACCATCCAATGTGTATGCATCCAGGACGTTGAACAAAGACAAAACAACCTAATGCAGCTCCATATTGTTTTGCACTGTTACTTGCTGCTGAGAGAAAAGGGAGAGAGCCACAGAAAGCAGTGTATTCATTGCATATCTGTGTTGTAAATATTGGACAACTCTCTTGCACAGAGCAGTAGCTATCAACATGAGAAACTAATAAGAAAATCTGCCTGCTCTCGGTTCTCCTGTACAGTCTCTTTAATTTTGGTGTGGCAAGTCAGAGGAGGAAATGAAAATTCTACTATTTTATTAAGGAAAGGTTATTTAGTCCTTTTGATTTTTAAAGTACTTGTTGACATTTGCTTTCATCATAAATAGTTGAACAAATGGCTTCCTTCTGTAAAATGGGTCTGAGATGGGCTGTTAATGACTGTTGAAAAACATTCAACAAAGGAAAACATCAGACAAAATAAAATCAGTGACTTGAAGAAACAAGCCTTTATGATACCCACCCTGTACAAAGTGGAAGCCTGAGCTATCTTATTTGAAAGTTGTGTAAATAATGATTTTCTGTGGTAAAATTCAACTGTAGCAGCATGGCTGGCAAAATGGAATAATATATGGATGGTTATCCAGGAGGAATGGAAAGATTTATTTTAAGTTCATATATTTCTCTTTTTTTTTTTTTCCTTAAATATATTTTTATCTACTGCATTTATGACAAGTCTGNCTTTATGAGAGCTCCACAGCTATCATGACAAGTATGAGATGCCTGGAAAATAAAGATCTATTTTCCTTCTTTCTACAGATTAGAAACTATTTCCTTTCCCTTTGACAATCCCTTTAAATATGGTAAAGTATAAAGACGAAGCCTGAAAAGGAGAAATGAGCAGAGCATCAGTATCAGTTCATTGTAACTGCTGTTAACAAGCACGAGCTCCTGACAAATGTTTTGCGGAAACAGCCTGTCCATGGTCTGCTGGTGTAACCCTGCTGTAAGTGGCAGTCATGGTCACATGGAAATCCACAATCCAAACAAATAATGAGCACCCAGAGAAATTCAGGCAGAGTTTTTCTTCTGCTTGGCATCTTGCTAGACCAGTTCTCAAAAGATACTATAACATATTGAATTATATTCCTGGTGTTTTGAGTTTTTTTTTGTTTTCCTTATCTCCTTCCCTTGTTCCTCTTGGTTACTCGAGACCTCCTGCATTCTACTGTAATATGTGCACCTGTGGTAAATACAACACAACTGGTTTTGCTGACTTTTTCCTGCTGAGACCTGGGACAAGAAAGGCTGCTGTTTGGATAAGATTCCCTTACATTCTCTTGCTAGTCACTGAGTCACTACAAGATATGATCACACCAATTTAATTTTAAGTATATTCCCTGTCAGCACAGATTTGCAACTTCAGCCAAAACTATACTACTGAAGGTCAGCAACAGAATGGGGAAGCAATTGCTGGGTTGCCATTTCTTAAGGGAGAGATGTCTGACAGAAGTAGGACTGGAGAATTCTGAATGTTAAAATATTAAAGCTGAAAAGTGTGGCTCTAGCATCAACAGTAGTTGCAAATACTCTGTATGTATGTAGAAATTTAAATAGAAACAAGAAAAACATTGAACATTGAGGTGGGTTTTCATTAAGCAGCATGATAGTTGCATAAAATATTTGAATAACTCATCAAGAACTTAAAGGCATTCTGGTCCTTCTCAATTGCCAAATAAAAAGCGGATAAGACAGTTCTTTGCATTCTGTGGTGAGTGTGCTGGTGAAGCCAGAAGCAATGGCTACATCTGCTCCTCCTGGAAGACCATCTCAATGCATATGACAGAATGAGACGTGTTTATTTTTCTGCTGTGCTAAAATTATGTTGGCAAAAGTGCGATTAAAAAACATCCTTACAACTTTTTTCTTTTTGTTTTCTTTAAATATTTGGGATGATTTGCATAAGAGAAAGTACTTCAGGTCTGGGTCTATGATCTTCTCACCTGAGTATTTCCTGCTGCAATACTCTTGTGTTTCAGGAACCCAAGCGTTTTACGTATGAAAAATTAACTGGACTCCCTAGTAGAGGATGCATGCTATTTTTTCTGCACTGCTTATGGCACATTTGCACAATAATTAGTAGTGATAGACTAGTCTGTAAATATTTTTCTGTGTACCAGTAAACACCAAGCTGGATACCAATGCTTAATTGATGACAAAATTGCATCTATGCAAATTATCTGAAGAAGGAGTAAACAATGATTAGCAGTAGTTACTATTGCAAGGCTCTTGTTTGCAGCAATAGGAAAAATCACTCTTATTTAAATACGGAATTAGGCTTTTCACTTCATGTAAAGAGAGGCACTGTGGCAGCAGCTGTGAAGAAGCAGTGATATGAAAAAACAACTATCTTGAAGTGGTTCAGCACTTCAGGTAAATTATTGAGAATTACCAAAAGTTCCTTTTTTTTTAATTTTTTTTTTTTTTGTAAGCACAGTTTACTTTCTCCATCTGTATGAAGTCTGGGCCACTAATTGCCATATTAAACCATTACGTGATGCATTTTCTTCCTCTTTTCTTTTCTGAAATGATTATTGCATTTACCAAACAACTCCAGCTCTACCTTACTCTGTCATNAAATACTATGTTTCAACAGCAGTAAGAGAACAGAACACTAGCAATGATAGAATATTTGGCTGCTGTTTCCATGACAAAATATCCAGTAGAATCCTGCTGTGGAGTGGCTATTTCATGTTTGCCCTTTCTCNTCTTTTCTGAAATGATTATTGCATTTACCAAACAACTCCAGCTCTACCTTACTCTGTCATGGCTGTCAGGATAATGCATTTTTGCCTTTCATCCTCTGGTTGGTCTTGTTAAATCCATTCTCTGCTGTCTTATATGTTTTGGTCAGTTGGTCATGCAAGCTGAGCNTCAACAGCAGTAAGAGAACAGAACACTAGCAATGATAGAATATTTGGCTGCTGTTTCCATGACAAAATATCCAGTAGAATCCTGCTGTGGAGTGGCTATTTCATGTTTGCCCTTTCTAATACTCCATAAAATTTCTGTCGCAGGTACTAGTTGTATTTATCTCTGCCTCTGGATCCAGAAAAGGGTCAAAGACTTCAACACTGTAGTTAATATTACAGTTTAAAGGTGTATTTTGGAAATTATGCTTGAAGCATACTAGGGAGAGGTCATGGTCTTCTGTGAACCATTGTTTTAGTTGTTGAAGGCTAGTTGTGTGTTACTGTAAATCTCTTTTATAGAGGCTGCCGTGTCATGTGATCATTAAAGCCTGGGAACTGGAAAGGTTTCCAGACAGAGTTGCTTCTCAGAGATACCAGGGAAATGCATGGGATTCAACACTTCAAGGAAGAACATATGCATCTTTTTATTGTAAGCAGTGTAGCTACTGCTTACTAAGTCCTTCCTGGGAAAGGAAGGGGCTGATCAACCACCAGCTGATTGTTCTGTTGGTATTTGTGAGTCTAATGATTGTGTCATAAAGATGCATTGATTTGAGAGAAATAAGATTATAGGTACTTTTGTTGATAAGTTTAAGATTTTTTTTGTAAATTGAAAAAAGAAAAACACAATAATAAACCAGTTCATGATTGCAGGGAGTCCATCTCTTCAGTTTCTGACTTGTATGAATGAAGTGTGTGTCATGGAGCAGACTGAATGAACATACCATAATGAACTCAGAATGTGAGGTCAGTCTGCTTTAAGCTCAAGCCAGCAGCAGCTGTGTATGCCTCATGGACATACAATAAGGTAACTTAGCCAAGGTACATATCAGGTTGCAGCATGGCACATAGGGGTTCTGCACCACAAGTATCATTTACAAGGAACCAAAGATTTGAGGAGATGCAACTACTACCAAGCTACATGCTGGGAAAGCTCTCTTGAAGGTTTAAGTACGCAATGATGTGGTTATACTTTCATCAAGGGCAAAAAGGCAGCCACTTGAATGGATCACCTGGCTGCATGTCTGTGGTGTGATCTGGTATGGTACTTGACATTGTGAGGAGCAAATCTCCATGAGTCTATACCTCTGTCCCACACACAATCATCTGCTTCTGTTGTTCTTCTAGTGTTGTATTTCCTTGGCTTAATTAAAAGCAGGTGTTGTGGGTCAGGCATTCAATAGGAGTAACAAACAGAGCTCTATTAAGTAGTCAACTCCAGACAAGTGGAGGTGTCACAAGTCAGAAACCTTTTGTCTAACTGTTCACTATAGCATAGATCTCTGATACTTTCATTTGCTTTCCTGGGGACCTGTTGCTTCCATGAGTGCAACTAACTTTTTTTTTTTTTTTTTTTGGGTTTTTTTTTTTTTTTNTTTTAAGGTATGTTTATATTTTTGTCCTTTTAGATCAGGAATACTATAGTTATTGTGCTCTTTCACTCCTGCGACATAATCTGCTGTGCTCTTTGAGAAACTGCACAGCCTTTGTGGCTGAGCTCTCTGACTTGTTTGAGAAAGCATGACTTGACATAAGTTGATTTGCATGGGTATCATCAACTAAGACAGACCTTAAGGAGACTCTGAAAATCCAGTTCGTGGTTGAATTGAAGAGACTCAATACTGAATTCATCAGGCATGCTTGCTTTTTCTGTCAACATTGATTTTGTTCTTCTCTATATCTCTACCCTCTGTATAACTGCACAGCTCTGGTTTCTGGGTCAGAGAAGTAGGTAAATCCTTAAAGGCACTGTGCTCTATAGAGCGATTCTGTGTGAGAAGGCACTCCATGTGGGGGTGAGGGGGAAGATTTCTTGTGAAAAATCTTAAAATGGCTTGGGTTGGAAGGGAATTTAAAGATCACGTAGTTCCAAATTTTTCCTTAGTATATTTTGAAACTTATTTTGTGTGGGGTTTCTGTTGTTAAATTTCAGTGGAGCATGGAAGAGAAGTGTGAAAGTGAAATTCTGTAAGTGTTAAAAAACAGAAAAACCTGCATTTACTTATTTGTTCAGCTTTTGTAACCCTTTGTTTCAAAAGCTGCTGCACTGTGTTCTGGAGAGTTGACAGGTGGGAGCTGCCAAGGATAGCTCTCCCTGTGGTGGTGATGTCTTGCCACCCCCACGTTCATTGGGAATTCCTGTCAACATCATTAAATCCAGAAGTGTGTGTTCACTGGGTGTGCCCTGGCCCAGAGTTTGGCAGGGATTTTTCCCAGTGTTGTCTCAAATTACAGCCCCATAAGTGTTGGCCCATCTGTGTTTTCTTCATTTGGCACTGCTTTCACCTACCTTTTTGTCAAGCTGTTTTTATTATAATATTTTCTTGGTTGCTGAAGGTCATGTGGTGCTGGAAAAGAGAAATCTTCCAGTGAGGGAATACCCAGGTAATGCAGGTGCAGTGGTGCCCAGCACAGAAGTGTGTGTGAAGCTGACAGGCATGGCTGTATTAATTCTGAATTCTGCAGAACAATCTGAAGATGATGGCTTCTCCAGGCTGGGGATGTTGAGTTGGCTCAGGCTGAATGCAGTGTTAGCTAGAAGGCTGGTGTCAGTACCACTGTTGAACCACACTCAATCTTATGAGTGCTCCCAGAGCTCTGGAATGGGATAAAATCATTTGCCTGTTCTTGCAGAGACAGGGCCTTCTGGGATCATCAGCTTCAGCTAAGGCCTGACTGCTTGGATTTCCTTCATGTTGTACTCCTTTCTCTCATGGTGGGGAAGTGCTGGTGGCAGGTTAAGTTCTCATCTAAGAAAGCCACCTCAGCTCCAGTGGGGCCTTCAGCTATTGAAATCAGTTGTGTTGCTCCTGCTGCTGAAATCAGTTATGAGCTGCCTTTGGAGATGAGTGGTTGCTCCCATATGTTGCCGCTATTGAGCTGATGAACATGTAGGCACTCATCTTGGTTTGCAGATCACCAACTTCAGCTGGCAGCATACAAAAAAAGGAGTTGACGTAGCATGTCTGGCCATTGGACTTCTCCGTTTCCTCTTTGTTCCTTCAGTAAACAGATGGCGCTTGGATAACGTGGTTTGCAATTTTTTTGAATACTTACATCATATAAGTAAACATTCTGATGCTTCTTTCAGAGTCTCATGATTGCTAACAAAAATTGAGGTGGTGTAGGAACAGCACCGTTTGGGCACATTTTAATATTATTTCAGCTGGAGTGGGGTGGGGGTGGACATGGGGAAAACATTTAAAGTGTAATGCTAGTAATAGTAATTATTGAAAGCATCAGTGTTGCATGGAGTTATAAAAGTGAAGGAGTAAAACAAAAAGTCTAAAGGCACAAGCTATCACCCTTGGTGATTAAAAGACTAAATTTTTCCTCTTATAAATGTACAACATACACAATGTAATGATTTTAATGATTTTTCAGCAAGTCTTAAAACTTGTTGAAAACTAGCTATGATAACTGAAGAGTGGAGTCAATAAGTAGTTATGAGAAACAGAATGTTTCTCTTGTATTTAGTTTAAGATTGTTGATGCATCTTTTCTTCTCATGTATAAAGACAAGCCTTCTCTGCAGAATATAGCCTCTAAGGATTGACTTAATTGGCCACTGGATGCCAGTGTTGCTCTGCAAAAACTGGTAGGCAGAAGCTTGTTTTTGAGACTAATATCACAGTGGCTGTTTAGTATCTGAAGCATTTTATCATTTGTTTTCTAAACCAGGATTGGGAGTGACTAAAGTGCTAGATGAAAGGTACACTTCATATTACTTTCTTGAGGGACTGAACATAGGGATTGTTAATTTATATTTGACTCGTTAACATAATTAGATTTCAGTGTCAGTCACAAGAGTTTATTTTGTTACAAAACTATGTTATCTTTGTGGTTGGCCTCTTTCAAGCTATCTTTAATCTGTTTTGCTGCTGGTCTTTGCTACGTTGGAGCAGCTTGAAGAAGGGAATATTCTTTGCTAACTCAGGACTTGAAATCCTGGCACTGACCAAACAAATCTGTGGCAAGTTAAAGCATCCTGTATATGTGGGCAGAAGTCCAGGATGTATAGGACATAGGAATTAGGACTTAAGGATTTGAAGACAGTGGCTTCTGTTGTTCTGTCTAGGAAGTCAAGTTTGAAGACCCAGTGGGGAGATGAGTTTATCCTTTGCCCTAATTGTGTTAAGGTATTTGTCAAGGAGATATTAGACACTTCTAATGGTTATCAGAGTCTGAAAGGACATTTAACTTTTTCTTTTTAAGAAATGTCTTGTTCTTGTGAAGGCTCAGAAATCATGAAGCTGTCACTAATACCACAAAGATTACTGTGCAGAATGCTCAAGGAGTGTGCCATTGTTCACTGCGTGCTGTACATTCATTCAATGAGGAAACATGCAATCTGGCAATGCTAACAACCATATTGAAACACTTGAGCTGGGAAGTATGCTTCCTCTGTTTCATGTCAGTCCAACATGGCATCCCATGTGCTGTAGCTAGCATGAAAAATCATTTCTTCTCAGAGAAATAGCCTCTGGGCAAGTAATCAGTGGATGAAATGGAAATGATGGTGACTTCATTATTCATTCTCAGCCTTGTCATGCTTTTACTTTGCTCCTAGAAAAAGTAACGGCTTTTCCCTCTAAGTATTCTTTAGAAATAACACTAGCCTGACAGTAGCCAGTTTAGGGCCATGGGATAATCTTTTCAGAGTTTTATTAGCTGCTTTGGAGAAATGAACAAAAGAAGTTTCCATAAGATACTTCTGTTCTAGTGGAAGTGAGATGTTGTTTAACAGCAAGGGTCCATGTGTCCATGTGTTGTGTTTTAGAGGAAGATTTATTTAAAAAAAAAAAAAAAAAAAGAAAGTTTGTGAGGCACTAGCCTAACTTTAATTAAGTTTATTGTACTTCAGACCACAAAATGCTGGCAAGGACTCAGAGGTTCAACTAACTGGATGGCTTGTACTCAATGACTAAAAACACTGTCTCTTTCATTAGCTGGGTACTCAAACTCCCGTTCCTGTTAGCCTTGATCTGTCATGCTCATTACAACTAACCCATGGTGAAGTGCTGTAGGGGCCCTGAGTATTCCCCCTGCTGGAGGTATGACTGCCAAGGTTCAGGGCTATGTTAGAGATGGTGTGGATGAATGCAGACTCCTTTCTCTCTGGTGATTTTAAAGAATGCTACCAGACAGCACTGCTAGGAGGACTCAGAAAGGGCTTATGCCTCTGTTTTTTTGCGAGCTACCTTTAAGCTGAGGCTCCAAGCCATTCTCTAGGGTCCTGTTATTGTCCCCAGAGAGCAGAAATCAGCTTCTGCCCCTCCACTCCCCTGTGAAGAAGCTGTAGGCCTCCCCTCAGCCTCCTCAGCTCTGGGCTGAACAAGCCAAGGGACCTCAGCCGCTCCTTGCACCTCTTGCCCTCCTTCCCCATCTTCACAGCCCTCCTTTGGACACTGTCCACTAGCTTTATGTCCCTCTTACATTGTGGCACCCAAACCTGCACCCAGTGCTCGAGGTGAGGCTGTACCAGGCAGAGCAGAGCAGGACAATCCCTTCCCTCGCCTGGCTGGCAGCCTGGTGCACCCCGGGGCACGGTTGGCCCTTTGGGCTGCCAGGGCACACTGCTGACTCATGTTCAACTTGCCATCAACTAAAACCTCCAGATCCCATTCTATACGGCTGTTGTCCAGCCTCTTGTCCTTCAGTCTGTGTTTGTATCCAGGGTTGCCCTATCTTGGGTGCAGAATCAGGCACTTGCTCTTGTTAAGCTTTGTACGATTGGTGATGGGTGTAACGATTGCTTTTGACTGGTTGTTGAGGCGCTTTCCTGAGCTGCATAATGCTTCAAACATGGTAGCAAATAGCCTTGTAGGGATATTGCAGCCTTGTAAGGAAAAAGATAGATGTGTGAGCAAACAAGCCCCTGTCTTCCTAAGGGTGGCAGGGAGAGCTGAAAGTGGCGGTGGCAGCAAGGAGCACTTACCCACGTTGTGCCCCTGGATGTGATCTCGACACCTTCTTATCTGCAGCCCTGGTGGTAGGAGGTGCAAGTTCCCATCAGCTGCACTGCGGTGACCAGCTTTGGCAAGTGCATTCTTACACAAAGAGCTCCAGCCCGGTTCTTGAGGAAGCAAGGAGATGTGCAGGCAGAGGCCTGCTTGGGGTAAAGTAACAGAAGGGCTCTGAGGACAGAGTTCAATGAGCATCATGTTTTCCACATGTGGTGCTGGGTGCCTTGGCAGCCTATCAGCACCAGGGGAGTGCTTTGTAACTGTGACATGCTCTCATGAGGGCCTGGGATTCCTCAATTCTAGCTGAGAAATAACTGCTGGAGCATTCTGTGACTGTCAGTTCATGTCTCAAGGAAGATGCAAAGAACAAAGTAGGTAGGCAAGTTCTTCTCATGTTTTGAAGGAAGACCAACAGTGAGAGTAACAACTGAGACGTACAGGAAAAGGAGGGGGAAAGATGGATCCCTGTAGCCCAGGGTGAAACTTGAGCCAAAGGCAAGGAAAGGGCTCTGGATTTTGCAGATGGTCTAACCTGAGTTTGTGCAAAAGAAGTCCTGAGAGGAAGAAGAGTTGAAAGCCCGGCAGAAATACCAGTTTATTGTGTTGTTGCAGTATTCATGATGTTCAGAAGCATAAGTTCTTTTGTAAAAAGCAGTATGACTTTTTTTTTTTTTTTTTTTTTTTTTTAAAAAGAAGTTTTTTTTTTTTTTTTTTTTTTTTTTTTGGTAACCACTTAGAATTGAAATTTGTTCCTAAACTGCATGAGTCTGGGGCAAGGAGACCTTTCTAGCTAATACTCATGTCCAAGATCTGTAACATTTTTACCAATTTTCTTTCAAAATAAATTATTAAAAATTTTTCTTTAATGTGTGAGTTTTATTTTTAGAAATATCCTAAGAAGCAGAGTAGTTATAAAGTATGAAGTGCATACAATGCACCAGAGAATACACACATTCTTGTTTATTTTTTTCATTCTATCTACATCTAAAATGACAGTCATAAACAACAACAACAACAAAAAAGACTTTGAACAAGTCTTTTAGTTCTTAGTGTAATATTTCTTTCAAACAACTTCTGTTCAAATAAATCTGCTCTTCTTGTCTGGCAAGAGAAGGAAAAAAACTTTTCGGAAGGAGAAATGAGGAGGTAATCCCGCCATCTCAGCTAAAACAGCCCAGAAACAGAAACCCTTCAAATATGCCCCATGTCCAACCAGGAGCATGGCTGTGCCTGTATTTCCAATAGGCACATACAGATATTCCAACACATGCCAGCACACACATGTGCATGTGGCTGGCCATGCCGATCAGCACAACCAGACATGCTGCCTTTGCACAACCAGCACCAGTATAGCCTCGTCAGATCCTCGTAGATCAGGACGAAGGTCTGTTTGTGGGAAATCCTGGTAGATCAGGAAAAAGGTCTGTTAGTGGGAAACGCACATACACATGGCGCAGCTGGGAGCCAGACTAGTAGCACTGGAATGGCTGTTGCCCAGTGCTGCCTGATGAGATGGACTCCTCCATTCCACATGAAGAGGAGGGTAGGACAGGACATGTTTGGCATGGGACTGAGCTCTCATTTTGGTAGCTGAGAGCTCAGGGAGAAAATCAGTCACTCTGCAGAGGAATCGAAGGGCTACACTGAGCGCTGGCTTAGATCTGTGCAGAAATGTGTGCTATTTCTCTTGGTGCTTCTGGAGGGAAGGAGGGAGCTTTCTTCAAATCCTGCAGAGAAGTAAGAGGAAGTGATGCTGTTCTTTCTGCGGGATGATAAGTCACAGTAAGAGACTGTCAATTCAGCTGTTTGCTCAGGTACATGGTAAGAAGGTGTGGGTGAGAGGGTTGCCATCAGGCTGTGCAGTGTCCTTGCTTATGAAGGGGGAAGCAGCTGAAGGGGAGCCGCTTCCTAACTTCAGTGGGCTGTTATACACTGGCAGCTGTAAAAGAGCCATGCAGGATATGCAAGAGCATAGCCAGTATTGTCGCTGAAGATGTGGATATTTATTGCTTGTGCTATGCAAGAAATTGTGTGTGGGGGAAAGTACCATTTTAGCTCTATTTCATATTCCTTGAATATTATTGTAACTATTTATCTTAACTATTTATCTTAATATAATTAAAAGTAGAGAATGAAATACATTATCAGTTTCACAAACTGATGCCTATGATACAAATGTAGTCCCAATATATCACAGTAGCATCTTTCATTCATTTGAATTTTGTTTTTCCATTGATATAAAGAGCTATTATCTATATGGAATCATAGAATAGCCTGAGTTGGAAGGGACCTTTAAAGGCCTTCTAGTCCAAGCTCTCTGCAACGAACAGGGACACCTACAGCTAGATCAAGTTGCGCAGAGCCCTGTCCAGCCTCACCTTGAAGGTCTCCAGGGACGGGGCATCCACCACCTCTCTGGGCAACCTGTGCCAGTGCTTCACTCCCTTATCGTAAAAAACTTTTTCCTTATATACAGTCTAAATTTCCCCTCTCTCAGTTTGAAACCATTTCCCCTTGTCCTATCACAACAGACCCTGCTAAAGAGTCTGCCCCCTTCTTTCTTGTAGCCCTGCTTTGGATATTGAAAGGCTGCTATCACGTCTCCCTGAAGTCTTCTCCAGGCTGAACAGCCCCAACTCTCTCAGCCTGTCCTCACAGGCGAGGTGTTCCATCCCTTGGATCATTTTTGTGGCCCTCCTCTGGACACACTCCAACAGGTCCATGTCCCTCCTGCACTGAGGACTCCCCATCTGGATGCAGCACTCCAGGTGGAGTCTCACCAGCACAGAGCAGAGGGGCAGAATCACCTCCCTTGCCCTGCTGGCCACGCTTCTTTGAATGCAGCCCAGGATATGGTTGGCTCTCTGGGCTGTGAGGGCACACTGCTGGCTCATGTCCAGCTTGTCATCCATCAGTACTCCCCAAGTCCCTTTTGACAGGACTCTGCTCAGTGGGTCAGATTGTTGCCTTGTTTGAGAATAAGGCAGTTTCATGTTCTGTTCTTACCTTCTTGGCACACAATGGATTTCTGCATCTGTGGATGTTTGAGCAGTGGGCTCATACCAAAGGCAGCCAGGCAGATACCGGAATTATGCAGTTTTCATGTCCAGCATTTCACCTCAATGAAAACTTCAGTAGTGGCCAGTACCAGGAAACAGGTGAAAATACAGCTGGGCAGTGAGATCTGATGATCTCTTGTTCTAAAGGAATACATAGACCTGGTCTGAGATCTCTCATGGTGAAAAAGCCCAAGGAGAGATGGGCAAGCAGCCTCTACTCCACTGAGGAGGCAATGAGAGCAAAATGCTGCTATTTTTCCATTCCTTGCAGCTCCCTCTGGGACACAACAAGACCTGTTGGTGAGTGGGCGCCCCACACCTGGCAGGTGCAGGGTTCTGGACTGGGTGCTGAGAGCAGAGAAGATGTGATGAAAGCTGCAGTGAGTGATGTGGAAGAGACAATGTATAAAAAAAAAAAAAAAAGAGAAAATACAGGGGGAAATAGGGGGACAAAATCTCTGTATAGTAAGAGCCTAATATAATTTGTATGCTGACTGAAAACATGTGAAAATGACACCAATTCTGGCTTTTAAATTGCTAGAAATACACATCCCATATGCTCAGAGAAGGTCATTAAATGATGCAAAGAAAATATTATGAAGAGAGGAAACAGTTTCTTTATTAAATTTCCCTTTCCTACGTTTCTGTAGAATGACTATATGTAACTATTGTTTTATTGGCCACCTGTAGTAATTAAGACTCAGCCAGCACAACTTTCAATTCTGCTGTTCATCTTTTCCTAGCACAGATGGTCTAGGTATTGTTTAACCTGTCCTGTAAAATAAAAAAGGCTTCGTGGGGAGTTAGTTCAGATTTTCACTGCAGTCGGGTGAAATGCTTGCTTTTCCTTCAGAAAGTCAAATAGCATTTCTGTATTTCTGTTTAAAGCTTTGTCCCTTTCAGAAATCACAGTTAACCAGGATTGCATTTCAGTGGAAACACTGAGCTTTATTTACACTTAAAAGAACAAAATATTTTAAAATTAACTTAAGGAAATGAAGTGGACTGTATAACAGAAACCAGGTGAATGAATGGGGTATGTTGATGCGCTGTTTTCTGGTTAATTCCCAGATAATGGGAATCTCTTAAAGATATAGTAGAGAACTTAGGTGTTTTTCTGGATGGATCAAACTTCTCCTTCCATCCTCGGAAGTACTGTTTCAGTCCATGATACGGTGACTGCTTCAGAGAGGCAAGTGGCAGAGGTGTACTGTGATAGCAATCCCACTGGGGGATTAAGTACTTGTCAACCACAACCTCAGCATTCTGTTGTTCTGTTTAGATATCTACTGAAGCTACAGATTTGGGAATTTTAAACGTAAAATTAAACTTGCAGAAAGGTGATATAGCTGAAGGATACTTTCCCCTCTTCATGTCAAATCTGGATACTTTGAACCATTAATCTTTCTGTATGACCGTATTAAAACACAAAATAAAATTAGATACAGTGAGATATTGCTCAATGAGAGCTGTTTCTTTGTAGAGGAATTTTCTTATTTTAGTGTGAAATTGAATCTTGAATAGGAGCAGACTCATTTTTCAATGTGTTGTTTTTATTTTGACGGTGTTACAAACATGAGTCTTTCAGTGAGCAGTCACGAGGGACTGCTGCGGCTGGATTTACTCCAGTATGCATGGACGTCTCGGCAGGGTCTGGGATTCTAAGCGTGAATCCAAGTGCATGTCCTGTGGCTGGATATCCTATTTCTTGCAAGAAGAATTTGATCTTGGTTCTTAAGACAGTGATGAGACCTGCCAAGCCTTTTCTTGTGCACTCTTGTCCTAAAATTCACCTCTAGCGCACTCTTCTTCAGAGTTTCATTTCCTCTGGGAACTCTGTGGAAGACTATATCAAAAGCATATCCATTGTGTGGAGGCCAACATGCTTTGGAGACAGACTGTCATGCCTAGGGATAAAGGAATAGTGTGGTTTTGCTCATTTGAATACACATCTGCTGTCTTTTAAACATTGTTTCTAATGGTAGACTGCTAGCAACCATTACCATGTTAGTAGTGGCATATGGTTAACTTACAGTTCTTGCATTAGTCCTCCAAAACATGCCAGTCATGACAGAGATGGTTGTGTTCAATTGTCGAAGCTGCTAAACAATCTTCATCATCATCATCAAACCGTGTCACAAAATGCCAGTTAACAAAACTCGATGTTATACAGAACTCCACCTTCCTGAGGAGCATTAATGGAAGGTGACTGTTCCAATTTAGGTCTCTACTTTTTCAGTTTCTCTACTGGAAACCTTACAGATGAGGAAATTAGTTTGTGTGCAAGGCTTTGGGGACGGACACTCTCCTTTCTTAAACATTTTATTTCTTTAACTGTTGATGTCTAAGAATATTCTTCATCTGTTTTTAGTATGTGTAGTTAAACTGCTCAGTTTCTGTTTAGACACAATGTCCATGCTGTCGTCTTAACTTTGTTAGCAAAATGATTGTAGAATACCAGTACATGCGAACATTTGTTTTGTGCTTTCTAGGGAGCGTGTATTCTATGATCTGAAACTCTGAGAAAGATGCAATAAGTAAATAACTGTGAGCAGTTAGTTCAAAGACTCTGCTGATTTTTGTCTTCCTAACCCAGCTGGTGAATGGCATACTCTGGCATAGCTCTGTCATCACTGGAGCAGTGGATATTGATTTTTACTGTCTGAAGTTCTCCTGCCTAGGTTGTTGCTTCATTAATTACAAAGGGAGCTAGGAGACAAATCTAGTTGACTACTTCAGTGACTCATTGAACACTGGTTTAGGTTTTGCCTCAACAGTTCATTTATTCTTGGGGTTCTACAAGTTGGATAAAGCAACCTGATGCATTTCCACATTTCTTTGACAGCTAACCTTATAACAGCAAGTTACGCTGTTCTAAGCCTTTACAACCACCCTCTCCAGCATTTCTTCCTTAGAAGGAAGAAAGTTCAGCACAAACCTAGACTGCTTTTTGCTTTTTCTGTCTTCTGCTCAATAAGAGCTGCATCCACTGGCTGCTATTCCTCAGAAGCATGAGTAGTCCTTTAGGAACAATAGACAATGGGCTGTCCTTTGTCTTCCCTTATATCAATTTAATTGGATATGTTTTCCAGGCAGTATCACTGCTAATTCAGCAAGGCACATGTGCATGTTGCAAAAGCTCTTGTAAAAGGAGAATGATTGAGATTTCACATTTCTGAAGAAGGCAAACACAATAAAATCTCTGCAATTGGCCCATGTTTGTTCTGCTGTTGTAAAACTTATAAATGGTTTATGGAAACACTGGGATTTATCTGTGCATTCATCCTTCGAGGAGAAGAATAAGTCTTAGTCCACTACGGACTTCTCTTACTAGAGATGGGAATCCTTTGACCTTCCTGCTCCTGCTGCGTATAGCTTTCTGGAATAAGGAACAACTTTCACATCTGAACTCCACAGCGTATGGGCAACTAGTGGGTGTCTGCTTCATTACTGAAAAGACTGCTTAAAATACTAAATAATATTGCAGTAACTGAAGTATGTTTCTGATTAAAAATGAAAATTGTCCATTTTGCATTCCTCATCCTCAAACCCCATACAGTAATGCAATGAGAAGCAATGAAGTGATCTTCCTTACACAGGGGAAAAAAAAAAAAAAAAACACTAAACCTTCTGGTGTTGAGGTTGGTGTCCAGACTTTCATACTTAAACATTATCAACAGTCTCCTCATTACTTAAAGAGTGACCTAGCTTTACATGTCAAAGGATCCGTTGGTAAAACTAAAATTCATTCCATTATTTAAATGGCCTAGTCAGGTTGTGCCTTCTGGCCTGGAAATAATGTAGTGGTTTGCTTTTGGGGGAGTCTTTTTCCCTTTTGCTTTTTTCCATCATTTCTTTGCTGAAAAGCTCTTGGAATAACAATTAAATAAAGGCAAACAGCTGGCAGTTCTTTTCTTCCATCAAAGCATGGAAAAATGTAGCCATCTGCCTTTCTGTGCATTGTAAGGGGAAGGAGGGGAAAGCTATGCTAAATATCTGAGGAATGATGAAGCAAGGCAGGCTGTGCACTTGGATTTTCTGTATCAGCAGCATAACTCATCCATCTCTATTACGGTGTGCAGCTGGGGATATTGCAGGGCTCTGACATGAACTCTAGTGGGAGATGGAAACACTGCGGTGAGTTGTCTGGCTAGTGTAGTTATGAGGCCTCTGCTGTTACCTGATGTTGTAAATGCTTCTCTTGCTGTAAGAAAACCAGTATGGTTTTAAACAAAAATCTTGAATGGCTTCTGACCCTTGGAAAGGTTTGGACTGATGATCTACCCTTTGAATTTTGCCTAGTTTTTTTGTTGTTGTTGTTGTTTTAAGTTAATGGGAATGTCATGTACATCACAACCTTTACATTTTCCTGAGCATGTTTTTCAGCCAACATACAGAGGGCAACCTGTAAGCAGCACCCAAGTTTGAAAAGAAATTGTTGAAGTGTTACTGCTCTCCTTCACTGAAATGGTGATCAGTAGTTCAAATACTCCAGCATTTTCATTTTTTCCTTGCTTTCCTGTTCTCTTTGGCCTATACTGCTCTTTGATTGCTTTTCTTCCCCAAGCACTACTTTTTTGCTCAGCTTCCTGCCCTTTCTTAGTGTTTAACCTTCTCTTTTGGATTCCACTGCCTCTTGATTTTAGCAGTCCCTGTGTCCCAGGAGTTTTCCCTGCTATCAGCCTTCTGGACGCTGGCAGAAAAAGAGCCCAGGTTTTGCCAGCTCTGGGGTTAGGAAATGGAGTGACCCTAAGAGAGGTGACTGAGCCCCACCTCTCAGGGGAAAGCAGAATGACAGATGTGGCTACCTTCTTCCCATCCACTAGCATGCAGCAGCTTCACTGCCATGCAATAGCAGTGCTTAGAATATATGGTGTATGGCTCCAGTAGAGAGAGACCCTAAATGGAAAGAGTTCTCAGAAACATTTCAGGATAAGTTTTGAATTTCAGGGTTTACTTTCCTGAACTTCAGAGATGCAATGTTTCAGTTGCAGTGTGCATAGTACATGTTCAGTTTCGGTAGCTGCATTACCAAGAAAACTGTTGGGCTGCTTTTTCAGGGAACCTTTCTACAGTTCAGCTGTTGTAAGTAATTGCTGTCTTTACCAGATTTCTCTGGCTGTTCTCATGACTTTCAAATGATTCTGAATATGATTTAACATGGTAACATTACTATCTATGGAGAAGCTGTTAATGCTGCTTCCAGCATCATAGGATCCCATGATGGGAGACTTCCACTGACATACCTTCAATGCTACATTTTTTTGGTAATATTTTAATACTAGAAATAGACCGTTGATGCAGCTTTTGTCAATGTAAAAATGTTTATTAGGATGGCCAAATTTTACAAACTAGTGGAGAAGAGAGTTTTCTTTTTTTTTGTCTTGAACCAACACAAGCCATCTGCTGTACTAAATAACCTATGGGTGCACTGAGTTGTTGGTTATCTCTCAGCCAAGTCTCCTGTTCAGACTCACACTTCCGTGATCAAGAGAATCTGCTTCCTTCTCCCCAAGCCTCACAGCCTGAGGTGGAGGAGGGGGCTAGGCCCTGTCGCGGGACAGTCTTTAATCAACCCATGACACCACAGAAGAGATTTCCAAGGGTGTAAGTTCTTGACTCTGTCATAGCTACTAGTGATAAATTCTTTCCCATAAAGACACAGGGAAGGCGCTCAGGATAATTACTTGTGTACCATGGTTAGTATCCTCACAGCAGGCTCAGCTGAAGGAACAACCTGAGAGTTAGGAAGCCTAACAGAAGGTCAGGTGGCAAACTTGACTAGGAAGCACATTTTCTCTTGGCATGACACTACTCACCCTTGATCAGGAAAGCTCATTTCATTTTAGACATTTTATTTTTCTATCTGTTCTTTTGGTGTAAGAACAATGTTCCTCTTTTAGAAAGCTTTATTTTTCTTGGCTTAGATTTGGGATTAGGTTTACAAAAACAATAAGCTGCTCATTTTTTTACAATGGTTATAAATATAGAATTGATGATTCATAAATCTAAATGAGGCTGTAAAATACAACCTGATTGTAAAATCAAGAATGGAAGGGATTTTTTAGTTTAAGCATATGGTCTTCATTTCACATGTGCTTACACCTACTATTCAGCAAAAATCTCAGCTTGAACCATTGTGGACAACTCAGGCCAACAATCCCACCCTTTTGCATCCAGTACCCCGTGTGGCACGCTGCAAAGAGCCACCTGTCTGGCAGACACTGGGGAGCGTTGCACTCACAAGGAAGGCCCCGGGTGTGATTTATGACTGCTGGCAGAAGGCATTATTAACACTTGTTGAAGATTGGCGATAGGCTATTTCATGCCAGCAGCTGAAGATACCTACAGCCTGACAGGGAAGTCCTGTGGTGACAGTTGTTCCCTTCTGACTCTTTCCCATTCTGCCATGGGGCGCTGAGCTGAGCTGTCTGTCGGCGTTAACCTGCAGCAGAGACCAAGCTCCCACTACCATCCATCCAACAGCAGTGACAGCTTTTGTCCCAGCTTTAAAAAACTCTTACCAAAGAGGACGGGGTGTGGACAGGGTGCAAATTATGCCTCCTCCAGGCTGTGTCCTTGGTGCATGCCCTGCACTGAGCTTTCAGTCAGGCTCTTTCCTGCTTGCAGTTGCCCTGATTCCAAGTGTTTTGGATTTTCTGATGTGCAGTGGCAAGAGGATATGTGTAGCTTTATCCAGGGCCTGGTGGTTTGAGCTTTCTTTTTGTGAACAAGGGTGTTGAATATCCCTGGTTTTTAGGGAACAGAGCCCAAGTCATAGAATCATAGAACTATAAGGGTTGAAAAAGACCTCTATATATCTAGTCCAACCCTCAGCCTAACATCACCATGCCCACTAAACCATGTCCTTAAGTGCCACATCCACACGTTTCTTGAACACCTTCAGGGAAGGAGACTCTGCCACCTCCCTGGGCAAAGTCCTTCAACTGCTGGTGTGTCCCATGCCCCACATCATTTTGGTAAGAGCTTTTTTGTTTGTTTGTTTGGGCAAAAACTTGCTATTTTATGTATATCTCATAAAAATAATTTTAGTAACCATTAAGTTACTGTTGCTATAAAACTTTTGATCTTGCGTCCTTTCACATGGATATGCAGGACCAGCCCTTGGCAACAGATAAACACCAGGTAACATGCACAATAATTATAAACCATCTCTACCCACAGAAATTGTCCTCCAGAAGTGTCCTCCTGCTCTGCATGCCCACCCACAGATTCATATATGCATTTGGGGAGGTCAGCTGCAGGATTTGGGCTAATGTCTGCTTTATTTCATATATAGGTACATGTACGTTCACACACAGAACAAAGAATATCTTGGTGGAAAAAATGCTTACCGGTTAAAAATGTGGTTTAAATTATGCTGCTTTCTATTTGATTGTGTTTCATTCCTATTTCTATGAGCAAAATTTTCAGGCTCTTCTATATGTTGGTAAATTTGGAGCTTATGGTTACTGAATTCATTTTAACAAATGATGTTATATGCCAATGAAAAATTTGCCACAAATTTGTAATAAACTAAAAAGGGCATTCAAATGGCCAGAGATGAAGACGATGAGAATCCCTGACCCATCCTCAGAACTGGATCTCATTAGTGCTCGCTGAAAAAATTTGGCAGCCAACCGCTGCTTTCAGGTCACTTTCCAGCCTCCTGACAGCTGTGTGCTCTCTTCATCCAAACCCATGAAGAAGACCTGTTATTCGCTGGCAAGATTGTTAAATTATTTGCACGTGTTACTTGGGATATTTGAAATCTAATGTTTGGACACAAAATTATCCTAGGTGATAATGCAATCCATAATGCCAAGTATTTCCCACGGTAAAATTTTGCACCCTGTCTTTTGTAAATTTTTCCTGGGCTTTAACAGTTTGAACTGAAATTTGCATTTTGGATATCTGTCTCAAGTGGACAGACGTGGGTGTAGGAAAAGGGGCTAAAACTTCTTTGACAAAGACTAAACAATGTCAAAGATTAAAGAGAACGGTATCATCTCTTTTCTTACAGTTTAGCCGCCTCATGCTTTGAAGAAATTATTTGATGTTTAATAGGAAGTGACCTTCATATTACGTATCTCCCGCACATCTAGAGAGGGTAACAAATCCAAAATTGGTTAAGTTTAAGGCCTTTAAAATCCTATTAAGATTGCAGCTGAATCAAGAGTAGATACTGATGCTATTTAATACATCCACAAGATAGATCTCTTGATTGTGAACTACTACAATGTATAAAATGGGCTGAGAATTTGAGCACTAACTGATGCTTACAACGTCGGCCTTGTCTTCTTCTTTGGATGGGGAGAGCAAGCATACATCAGGTTAGGAATACAAATTCATTTTCATGAAAAACTTGTGTCCTAGTCATAGCATCACAGAATGTGTCTTGTATTAGATTAAAAAAAAAAAAAAATCATACTGTGCAGTAAATATAGCCCAGGGCAGTGCACTGAAGAGAAGGAAGATGGCAAAAAAATTTGAATAACTGCTTTGGAGAAGGATGATGCTCACCTATGTTTGATCTGGCGAGCAGCCAGTGGATAAAAGTCAGTGAGTGTAATGCAGTACAATGTATTACAGTACCATATAGACATACATATATATGAAGGAAAACATAAGAAAAAGTGAAATATGTTTTATTTTGCATCCACATTTCCAAATTAATGTGTTCTTTTTCAGTATTTATGTACATATGTATATTGTAGAAATGTAAGCATACATTGTATCAGCTGCTGAGTATTCAAACAAGAAAGAGGAATTAAAAAAAAAAAAGAAAAGAAAAATACTAGTGCTATATACATTTGTCTCTGAAATTAATAGCTGTGTTAAACTTGGAACAAGATGCAAGTGCAGTTTTAATTTCTTTCAGAAACAAAACATGAACAAATGTAGTAATTGCTGGTAGGAATTTCAGTCAATTGCCAAATGATCCTAGAACAGATGCTTCTAATGATGGCAAAATGGGTGCTCCATTAATTATAAAGCACTCCTGTGCCCTTGGTAAACAGGCAGTATTCAAAAGATTCCCTCTGTGTTACACTGTCATGCATGCATGCTGATCATTAACATCTAGAAGCAATCTTTATTATAAACAGGGCTCTGCTTTGGGTATAAGAGATCTGAGCAGCCATTCCTGGAATTTCTCTGCTCCTCAAGATTTATGTGAGTCCCAAAATGAACTTTTTTTTTTTTTTTTCCTGAGAATTAATTTTAGTGTCCTAACTGAGCTGATAACATTAGTGGCTTGGCAGCCCTGTCCACGGCAGGGGGGTTGGAACTAGATAATCTCTGAGGTCCCTTCCAACCCAAGCCATTCAAAAGAAAAAAAAAAAAAAAACTAGAATGTGTTTGATTTCAGATCTGGAGTTTTCCCAGTGTTTGTGCTGGAAGCAAGCTTCTATTACTCTGGCTTATGTACTACTGATCTTTGTTTTTCTTTTGTGGCTAGAACGTAAAGTTAATTAATTGGTATGGTTTAATTTGGGAACACCTGAGTGTTTTCAGTTTTTGAGAGAGAAACATTTTTAGATCAAGAAGTACTTTGATTTGCTCTGCTAATAACTCATCTAGAAATTGTAGCTTTATCTCATGGTTCCAGGTTAAATTTATAAACGTTGAGTAATGTTGCTTTGATCTTTTTGAGGTGATTATTTTTAGCAAGTCAAAGGAATTGTAAAATGTTATTATCATCCTAGATGCAAAAATGCATGTTCCTTAATGAATGCTTATTTTCTTTGTATTTGGGGTACCTGGAAATATTGCACAATATCCTGAATTTCAGTGTAACATCAGGCACAGCTGGAACAAGACTGATAAATGATTTATTATGCTGATTTTCTTGTTTACCTGCCTAAGTATGCATGCTAACAGTAGAAAAAACTTTATTTATAATTTTTTACAGACTTGGGATTATGAACAGACAACCCAAGAGTCATGATAAAACATGATAAAGCATGGAACATATAATTGGGAATCTAAATGTAAGGCAGGGAGAAGTTGTGTATTCCAATATCAGCCTTTGCTGTAGTGGAAAACATGGCTACTATGAGGTTTACAAAAATGCCCTCAAGGTGAGGATTCTTCAGAATGTTTAGTTTCTTATTCATATGAAGAGGTGAATGCTTGTACTTACTGGATTTGGCTGGAGAAGGGAGATTTCAGGAAGTACATCTCCTAGCTTCTGGCAAGAGCCACATGGGGCTGGTTACTGGGACTGTAGAATCCCAGCTCACAGTGATCAGCTAAAACTCAGCTTGTCGATGGAAGCTGGTTTCAGTACGTTGGCACTGAGTGAACGCTGAACACTGTGTTTGCTGCCTGGTTTATAGAGCTTGGAAAAGGTAACTGTTTTCCTTTGGGCACTCATAGAGGGCAGTATGTTGTGCTCAGCATGAAGATGTTTCTTCAATACTTGGTACAAAAGGTAGGGAGCAATAAGCACAACACATTAAAATAAGAAAAAAGAGGCCTACTTTGTACTTGTCTGAACTTCACTGAAGGCTCCCTCAAAGCCCTTCTTAGATCCTGGTCTCGGTGGCCCTTTTCTGCATGTCAGATCAGGCCTTTGAGCAAAGCTGGTGTTTGATCTCCAGTGACATTGGTGGAGGCCAATGCCCTCACTGCAATGTCTGTGATATTACGCCTGCAGATTTTCTCTTATTAGACTGATATCTCTTCTTCACCTCCTGCAGTTTGAGACACTCCTCCTCTATGCTATTTTTTACTTTTCCATTTCTTCCACCAACACCTATTTGGTCTAGTTCCCTGACAGCTGACAAGCTGTAACCAAGTAGCTATGCACCCCGCAGTCGCAGGAGAGATGTTTTGCTCTCCACAGTGGATGACTGGCACTGGCCTCTCTATTTCTCAGCTAGCTCTTTTTTTTTTTCCTCTTTCATTTTATTACTGAAAATCTGAGGTTCGCATGCTGTTCTATAACCCTGCCATGAAATTCTGCAAAGGTGTAATCTTTCAGGATGTCAGTACATCTTCACTGCACTGAAAGGTCACCAAACACTAGGTCAGGATATAAAACTCCATGTCACAGATAGGAGTCTGCATTGCAGATGTACAGTTCTGCCCAGTCCCATCCTCATCCTTTGCTTCTGATTTTTTGAGTCTAAGAAACCAGGAAAAAACGGCATGTTAAATTTTAAAGTTCAGTATGTTGTTAAAGCCCACTCTTTCGAAGTGTTGCAGTTTTGATACCCTTTAGCAAATCTCTTTCAGAACTTCCTACAAACTTGTTCAAATGTGATGAAAGATAAATATAGTTTGGTGTCTAAATGAAAAAGAGAGGAGGCTATCATGTACGATGATTATAGTCTTCTACTACTGCTCCGCAAACAGTAATTAAAAAAAAAAAAAAAAAAAAGCTGTTAAATACTAGGCTGAATGTAACATGCATTTAGCAGAGTTGATTTTTTTTTTTTTTCATAAGAACTAAGCCTGCTGTATCTACATCAAGTGTTAATTGTTTGTATTTAGCAAAAAAAGTCAGCATAGGGTGTGTGTCCCACAATGCCTGACTGCGCGGAAAAAAGGACGAGTTTCTGAAAACAGCAGGTAGGGATTAAGAACTTCGTGCATGTTTAAAGAAGATACCCTCAAATTTAGTGAGACTTCTGTTGTTTAATATGTTTGCTTTTTGTCTACCAGAATGAGAGGGTCTGCCTTCTCTGCTTAGCATTCACTTTCTAGTCCCTTGAACAGTATTTGCAGCATTCTGATAGACCCTGATAGTCACTTTTGGCTGATAAACTCAACTAAAAATATGTTATCAAAATAAAATAAAAAAAAAAAAATTCTCAAATCATAAATCTTCAGAGTGACATTTTAAAAATGAAAATTTGGGAGAAAGGAGATAGTTCTAAATGAATTTGAGAGCTTTTGAGGAATCAGATGTTCAGGAATATTGGTTTCTAAATTCTCTTCTTTCAATTTTTCCACTGTAATAACAAGTTTTTATTACAAGGAAAGGAGCTGCTGGGGTTGAACACATGGCACCCTAGTGAAAGCACAAATAAAATTCAATTGCTATTGTTTGGAGGGAGTGAACCAGTGAAAAATTTCAGTGTATGCTATGAGATTTGATGCCATATGATGGCTGAACTTTCACATTTCAAAAGAAATAGAAATATTTTTTCCTGGTATCCATTCATGCTGTTCTGAGGACTAAATGTGGTAGCTGGACAGATTTATCAGACTGGCTGAAGCCAAGAGAAAGCTGCTGGTCACCTCTGGAAGAGCCTGTCAAGGTGTAGAGGTTTGTGGAAGGATTAGCAGCATTTCAGCAGTAACTATTGAGAAGCAAAAGCTTAACACATTCAGGATGGGAATTTACTAGATTTCTACAGCACAGTTGAATGGCATCTTGCATTTCATGATGTGGCTGTAAAAGGTACAATATGGCCCCGCTGCACGGAAGGGCAGCCGCTGGCTCCTGGCAGGGCCCGCTGGCTTCAGCTGTGTTCCATGCTGCTCATCTGCCTGGACTGGCCGCCTGGTGGAAGGGGATTTAGAGTTAGTTTTCCACTTGTAGATCCTCCAAGAATCCATTAGAAAGAGAGACTTTTTCAGAGGCACTCCAAAACTGGCAAGATGACAGCAATTTTCTTCATTCTGTGATCTGCTGTTCCCTGCAATGGTCAGATGAGCACAAAAACTGTAGCAGGGGCTCAGGAGTTTGTCAACAAATGGGATTTTGGTACTTGTCTTAAATGATGCTGATCTCAGTGTGTTTAAAAAAAAGAAAAAAAGAAAAAAAGAAAAGAAATCAACCCAGTTACCTCCCTCCAGTAACAGGAAGAATGTAGGGAACATGCACATTCTGTACAGTTCTTCTGCTAATGAGTGGTTTGAGAGAGACGTACATGAAAAGCTCCCCACTGAGCTTACTGAATTTCAAGTAGCAGCCTTATTATTTGGTATTAGTGTTAAATGCCCATTTTCTCCCATGCCCCCGTACTGACAGATGAAAATCTGCTGTTTGGGCCCTTGTGTTGGCTTGGTTTTGTCTTCCCTTAGCACTGGGTACAATCATTTTTAAATGAGCTCAGTAAGGAAAATCTGTTCTGCTTGGAAAAGTACTTGGGACTACTTTGGGATGTGTTTTGTGGCTCTAGCAACAGTTAACTAAAACTACCATGCAATGTTTTAGCTGCTTATGGGACTCTCCAAAAAGCAAAATCGATGATGTCATTTCTCCCATCTTCCCTGCTGTTTTGGGGGAGGGATGGGGTGGAATTATGAGAACAGTCTCCAAGCTGGTTTTGTTAGGGTTAGAGCTTGGGAATACTTGAGAGATTCTTGGCTCTGAAAAATGAGCCTATTGCTTTGTCTGCAACTTTTCACATACTTTATACTTCCCAGATATTTACTTAGCTTTTGATGTTTATATGTATGGGGGTTCGCAGTTTTAAATATTTAAATTGTTTTGAAGTAGATTGCTATCTTTAGTTGTGACTTGCTAATTGAATTGTTTGACTAGAATATTTAATGTGAGATAATGTAAATAGTAGTGCAAAACATGTATGGCAATACAGCAGAAAGGCTGAAAAGGCAGAAACATGCCTTTGTTTCCTTCCTCTGTATTCTTGTGGCATTTTTAGTGTAAGCATTTTGGTTTAACAGGGGCTACAGACCACAGCTTTGATGAACCTACTGCAGCAAGCTAGAACTGATACCTCATTGTATGCTGTGTTGTAGTTACATTTTGAATAGAAACAGTCAGTATTGAAACACTGCCTTTAAAGGAGAACCTGAAGAAAAATATCTTGTATTTATTCTGAGCCCTTGTTTTCTTTTGCTAGTATTTGCAACAGAGATTTGGAGGTTCCTACAGTGAGGAAGAAAGGAACATTTCTCACTGTTGGGAACCTATTACTTTTATTCCCAAAGATAACTACAGATTCTTCATTTACAACCAGGAGTTCCCGCCCTAGCTTTCTTGGGTACCATAGGCCATGAGATCTCACGGAGGAGAAAGTATGCTTTCATCCTGTCCTCATCTATTCTTGTAGCTGATACTAGAATGTACCCCAACATCTTCCTCATTCTGGAAGTGCAGCCTCATACCCACATCCCAAACCAGTTCAAATCTGTTTCCTCACACACCTGCTGGCATCCTGTTCCTTGTCCAAACCCCATCAGCTGGTGGATGCTTACTAGCTGAAGCCCATGCCTCACAGTGAAAATTCAAAGCCATCTCCTGCATGTCTTTCACAACCTTTCCAGTTACATCTGCTGCTGAGTATATAATCTGAGTGAGCTCTTGAGTCCTATCAAGCTGTAAGAGAATTCTAACCTCTCCTCTAGCCACTTGAAAGATTTGAATCTATTTTAGAGAAAGTCTTCCACCTCTGAAATATTTCCTCGCTATGTCCACACAATGTCTGCATCGTGGTGAATTGGAGGTGTATGCCCTCTGTGTCTGCTGCTACCTACAGTGCAGGTAAAAGGGTTGGGCCGCCTTCTGAAAGCTTTCACCATTCTCGTCTGCAAGTATCCATCCAAATTGTCTCCACCTTTCTTCAAAGGCTGTTGTTTAAACTTGCCTCTTGTGATTACTTCAGCCTCTTCAGCTTTTCTGTTCCACTCTGATGTTGGTCCTGCCAGTGGGCTCCAGCTTTGCACATTCATCCCAGGAAATTTCTAGTTGAGATGACAGTGGGTCTCTTGACATTGTTTAGGAAAGGGATTTATTCTCAGAAGCTGTTTAGAGTTACTGCAGTATAAATGTACAGCTTGTCAAGAACCAGAAGAAGAAATTTTTCATGTGAATAATTCTTGGGAAATACTGTGTATCAATATGATTGGAATACATCTTTTTATATCTTCAGTCTCCAAAATATCTCAGTATTTGATACTGAACAAAATTGCAGGATGTAAGGACTGCCCTAAAGAGGATTTGTATGTTAAAAAGTTTCTTTGAACTTTGATGCATGAGTAAACTCATGAAACGGATTTAAGCATGTGCTATTTTTTACAATAGTCCAGTTTTTGGAAAACAGCTTATATTTTTGGTGATGTAGTTATGAAGTCTGAAAGAAACCAGATATGGTCCTCTGATCCTGAGTCAAATTTGCACTGCTGGTGTATGAGGAGATAAAACTCCCTAGGTAACTCACTCTATCAGAGAGGTTCATGCTAATTCCTTACTTTAGTTGATTATTTCATAAAGCTGAGCCACACTCAGTTATATCAGCAAAGCTTTATAAATTCCTTGCTATCATCTATGAAAGCAAACCTGCATCTTATAAGTGAGGTACTGGGATCATGTGCTTTTTGCATTTTATTTTAAAAATGACATTTCCTTTCAATTTGAGCTTTCAATTTTATTTAACAGTGGAAATAACAGGATCTCATAAAGGATAAAACTCAGTCTGTGAATGAAATTAAGCTCCATTATTGTATTATCTGTACCTATGAAAGGGGAAATAATTCACTGCAATTCTTTCATACATTGCCATTACTGTTAATATAGTCCATAAATAGTCTCCATCTGGCATCAGATATTTTCACCATTGCCTTGCAATCTGTAAGTCATTTTCCCAGGTGATGTCTATTTTAAAATTATATGTAATTTTCATGATTACACCAATGGTATAGGTACTTCTCTAAATGAACTTTTTTAAAGTAAATGGACAATAACCTCTTTTATAGACTCATTTTCCAGTGGCTTGTGTGTTCACATTTGGACACTAAAAAATATTCCCTCAGACTGACAGAGGCTTTGTATTTTGCAGAATGTAAAGGTCTATGTAGTCAAAATATGAAATTTTTAGGACATGAACCCAACATAGGAGGCTAAAAGCTAAGGAAGAAATGAGTGTGTAGTTGCAGAAGGGTTTTTCCTCAGCTGTGACTCTTAAGAGTTCCTTTAGACAGGGATTCCTTAGGCTCAAAATGAACACAGTGCTCCCCAGGGTCCTTCACTATTGAATTTTGAACGCAGGGAAAGCTAACCTTCAGACTTCCCTTTTCTAGGGCTTTTTAGAAATTATTATTTTCTGATGTCTACCCCAATGAAAGTGACTTTTTCACATTTAAAAATTACGCAGTGCTATTCCATGTGAAAACCCTGGCACCTTATCTTCGAAACTTTCCAAACTTCCACATAATTTGCTGTAATTTGGACTGTCAAGATGGAGATCCTAAGAGACTGTTTCTCTCAAAAACTATCGAACTCTTTCTGTTCATCCTGTTTGGATTCAGAATCAGTTAAGAAGAATTCCTGAAACTGTTGGCAGAAATGTTCAGGACTTAAGGTGAAGGCTAAACCGCATACAAAAAAGGTAAAGCACCCTGTGATCTGCTGTTCAGTCACTTACCTCCTTCTTGCCTTCTACCGATTGGAGCAGCCTCTCCAGTGCTCCTGGCAAGCCAGAGACAAGTACCAGAAAGGGCATCAAAGCCAGGCAGAGGGACAGATGCCTTCAGAGACACTGGCCTGTTTCGAAGTCTGAGCTCTCTGCTCCTTGCTTGGAGTGTGGGCTTTCTGGTTGGGTGGTGAATGCAGAGAAGTGCTCTGAGCAAGGAGGAGTATGGAGCAGTTTCCAGCCCCCTGTGTAATGCCTGTCCACATGGATTGACTGTGGCTGTTGCAACTGTAAAATGTGCTAAATGATTGTCTGTGTGGTATGATGACTTACCGAATTCCTGCACTTAGCAGTGTCAATATATGAAAATCTGTTTCTCAATAACTCGGGGCATTTATACTGACCAAATATATATTCTAAAAAAAAAAAATCAAAATGTATGATGTTAAATTTCTTAATTTTTCCATTTTCTAACAAGTGAATTGCTTAACATATAAGTTGTTTGCTTGCAGAAACAATTTTACAAGATAATACTAGGAAAGGAAAAGGACAAGCTAATGAGGCAAGGGTGGTCAGAGCAATAGCTCTGAAGACAAACAGAGGGAAAGAATTGCCTTTTTCAGATTATCCTAAATGCTGAATATGGACTGTACTGCTGATGCCAAGCTTTTGACATCTTTCAAAATCATACTGAGAAGTTTAAACCCCTGCCGGTATCCTTTTGGGGAAAATCTGTCAATGAAATAGAAGCTACCAACCCAAAATGATGGTATATTTTGAACCTTGGAGTCACGTTAAATTAATGTCACCACTAAAAGACAAACATGATAATCTCTTCTGTTGCTTGGTTTTTCTATTGTTTCTTAATTACATTTGATTTGTATGTATAAATAGATTTTAAAAGCTAATATATTATTTTTACTAAGTGTCTGGACATTTGGTCATTTAAAACCTGTCTCATAATATGTTCACATTTACTCTCGTTTATTCCTCCCCACTTTCAGTTCTCTCTGCTGTCCAAAATATCCTAGAGTATTGTTCAGTGAAGAAAGGCATCTGTGTTTATGCAGGCGTTAAGATTAAGCTAATAGCTTTCAGATTTAAGGCACTGCAAGACTGGTGCTCAGCTGATTAGAAACAGAACTTCCAGTTCACCATTTCAGTCCAGATTCAGAAAACATGTTTTTTTTCTTGTTCCACTCTTTTATTGCAACATTTAACAATAGTGAGTGTTACAAAAGGTAGATGGGATGAGTTTTCCCATACAGTCACAGAATAGCTGAGGTTGGGGGAGACCAATGAGATCAACTAGTCCATGCTCTATGTGGAGCAGCATCAACAACGTTACTCAGGACCATGTCTAGCTGAGTTTCAAGCATCTCCGAGGATGAGACTCCACCACCAGTCTCTGGGCGACCTGTGTTAATCCACCCTCATATTTATTCATATCTATCCTGTTTTTCATTGTGTGCCCATTGCCTCTTGGCATGTAACTGGATACTACTGAGAATTTGGCTCTGTTGTCTTTACTCCGCATCCCACCCCACCACGTATTTGTACATGTTAGTAAAATTCCCCCGAGCCTCCTCTTCTCCAGTCCCAGTTCTCTCAGTCTTTCACCATAGGAAAAATGATCCTGGCTCCTAATCACCTTCGTGGCCTTTCACTGGACTTTCCCCAATACATTCATACCTCTCTTGTACTGGGGGGCCCAGACCTGGACCCAGGATTTACATCATCCTGTCTAATTTTTTGCTTTTTTTGAGAAACAAGTTGAAGACAATGGTAACAGGTAACCCATGGAGGACAAAGGGCTTTCTTCCTGTTTAAAAATAGAACATAAACACTAATTTTTAGCCTAAGAGATGTATTCGGAAAAGTGGTTTAACTCAAATGCTGTTTTGTTTTTCTTTAGCAGGAATACCTAAAGAACTTAGTCCAGTCCTTCATACTGTCAAACAATACCTGGAAGAAGCCTGATAAACATGGAAATACTTCAAATATTTTATTTTTGGGAATAACAGTGTTAATTTTAGAAAACATTTTGGGCCAACTTTGAAGCAGATGCTATTGTGAAAAAAAAATCAGTAGAAATTGTAGTCTGCAAGGGGACAAGGGACATAAACATACTTTTACATATACGTTATATCTGTGGCATTCCCATGTCACCTGTAGCTACTGGAGGTTTAAGAAGGAAAATATGGGTGATCTTGTGTGGAAATGCACCCACTTTACCACTTCGCATTTCCATGATTTGAGTTGGTGTTTTGTGCTGAAGCCTTAGGGCAGCTATCCTTTCCCCAGCACACCAGCTTCTGAACTTTTGGCAAATGAAAGCCCCATGCAGAGCGAGATGAGGCTGTCCAGCCGTGCGGATGTGATCGTGTCCTGTCATACGGGTGCAGCTCCCTTTCTCCAGCTGGTTGTGGAGTTGCAGTATTTGCCCACGGAACAAGGAACGCCATGTGGCTTATGCATTCATACTACAGCCTGTTCTAGACATCTCAGTCCTAGCACAATGCAAAGTCATCTGAACAAACAAACCAGCCCCTTGTAGCCTGAGGCCAGCTTAGTAGAGTTCCTGCAGATCCGACCAGCTCTCTGTGCATCAGTGTGAGATTTATGACCAAAATTATATTGGAAATGTAACAGGACTTGTACTTTGTATTGTGAACTGTAATTACCACCACCTTCTCTCCACCCACACCAGCCTAATGACCTTGGATGTACAGCTGACAGAAAATGCTTAGTTTCAAAAATATAAGTCTGTGTAGAATACTGTATCCAATAAAAACTTTTAAAACAAGATGCATGTGCAACCTCCTTCGGCTGAGGTGAAGTGGACACGTGAAACCCTTGGCATGAGACTGGTATTTTTATGGGTGATGTCTCACACATCTTGATAGCCTCACTCATGCAGCGAGTTAGGTGTAAGCTCATAGTAGGGACTGATACTACTCCACGTGCACTCATGCCCCTGACTGGAGGTCTGAGAAAACTTGCACCCAGCTTGGGAACTAAAATGCATGGTTTGTTGTTATGGCACGAAAGCCTTGCAGTCCTCCAATTGGTTCGTGTCCAAGGCCAACTGAGGTGCTACAGGCAAACAATATTGGTATCTGGATACAGTAAACAGGTTTCATAGTGAAAGTCTAAGACAATGAAACAAGATGTTACTTACTTAATGTAATTGTGTTTTTCTCTCATACTAAAGGATGGTTTTTCCTCATCTGTTCTGTGGTCTTCATTGCATCGCAGCTGCAATCTTATGATGCTTGTCCCATTATCCCTAATTTGTGTTTATTCATATGTAATTGTGTGATTGCAATCAAGACAATGTCTTTCCAATACCTGCACTTAATCTTGTGAGATCTAGTAACAAACGTATAAACAATTCTGCTTTGTTTTAAGATATGCCTCACTCCCAGTGTTGCGCAGTCAGGGCAGACATCGTGGCCCTGCTGAATCCTTTGTATTGGGAAAGTTGACCTTGTTTTGCCCTTTCTTCCAGTCATTACAGAACTGATACTTTTGCCTGTGCCTTCCACCTTCTGGTCTTCTTCCTTCCCCTAATTCATTTTGGTCCTGTTGTCCCGTTGTTCAGACTCATGTCTTCTCCACAGCCCCGACTCCAATATCAGAACTCCTCATGGTTTCCTTTCAGCTCTTGACCATGAGCCTCACACATGTGAAATAGATTGTCTCATCCTTTTTAGAAAACATAAAGGCGTGTTTCTCTTTTTTATTAACGTAACCAAAAATAAGCAGAAAAACCTCCTGTTCTCAGACCAGACTACTTCTCTCTGTTGCTGTTTCCATTATTTTCATTGCTCACCCACCACAAAGATACGCTCCTTTTACTTTTTCCTTCCCTCCCTTTTCCTGTGCAGGATGCCAAGCACACAGGAAAGAATGAGAGGGAAAAGAAGCAATAATACTAATAAATTTCTCAGTAATGATGGCACCTCCCTTCCAGAATGTTTGACTGAGTGGGGCAACTGTTTTGCAGAAATGATCCAAAAGAAGTTTAAAGAGTTATGTACATGCAGGTCTGATTTGACAAAGTGTCTTTTCATGTTTCAGCTTAAACCTGTAATAAGCTACACTGAAGTTACAGGAACTGGCCATATATATGAAGTTTGGATAAAGTTCACTTGCTGAATTTAGGGTCCAAGTTCAATTCTCTATTGTGTGATACTTTTTGAAGTAAAACAATACTCTTTGTAAATTATAAAATGAAAGAACCCAAGAAGGAAGCTTAGCAGAAACAATGAGTACTTTATATCTTTCCCCCCTACTTCTCCCTTCCCTTAGATTTGGCAGGGTCCTTCAGGAATGGAAAACGTACCCTAACATTTAACTAGCATACATGAAGTGATTTCTCAAAGTTTTTGCTCTTAGTAATATTTGAGCCAAAATTTTAGAAGTCCTTAAACTCATGCATGCATACAGTGTTCACCTTCCTAATGTTTAAGTGTTTTAAATGAGCTAACAATGCAGACAAGATGCTGCAAGGGAAAACAAAACAAAAGTACATATAAATGATGACTTGGATAACCATGAAATTGCAAAGATTATTCTTTCTTACAAGCCTTTGCTCATGTGAAACTCAAGGACTTCAAAAATGTGGCCTCGAAGGATATTTTTAAAGCAACTATTCAACTTGGACCCAGTTGTGTGTGCATAATTATATACATACATGGCCTGATGGTTATCTGACACAACTTTTATTGCCAAGGAACACATTCCATTATTCATAGTGCACACAAGTCTACTATGCCTACTTGTTTGAATTAATGTTTCTGCTGTGCTTGAGAGCCCATAGGTGATGAGACTGTTGCATTAGTCTCTGCACAAGCAGAGGCAAGAAGATGTATCCTGCTCCCACGAGCTGATTCACTGGTCACTGTGAAGACAGATGGGTGAGAAACAAGCTGATACTGGCTTAGGACACATGCCAGGGCTGGCTTTTGGGTAAGTTGGTAAAGCTGGATGCATTTGTGTGGAAGTGCTCTAAAAATATTATAATCTGTGAGCACAAGTCATAGAGTAAAAACTAAGACTAAGTTTTGCATCTTTTTGTCAAGACACAAGGAAATTTCCCAAAAGGCACCATTAGGTATCTTTCTCTCTTGAGAATGGCCAACTAAAAGCTTAAAGAATTTTCTCCATTTGATTTGGAGACTTTTGTCTTCAACTCATAGTTGTGAGTTCAGTTGAGTTCACATGAACTGAGTTCATGTGAACTGAGAAACTCAGTTCATGTGAGGAACAAAACATCTTTACTTCATGGAATCACAGAATCACGGACTGGCTTGGGTTGGAAGGGGACTCAAAGGCCGCCAAGTCCCAATCCCCTGCTGTGTGCTGGCTGCCACCCACTGGATCGGGCTGCCCAGGGCCCACCCAGCCTGGCCTTGAATACCCCCAGGAATGGGGTGCCCATGTCTTCTCTGGGCAGCCTGTGCCAGTGCCTCACCACCCTCTGAGTAAAGGATTTCCTCCTAATATCTAAAGTAACTCTCCTCTCTTTTAGCTTAAAACCATTCCCCCTTGTCCTGTCACTATCTGCCTGTGGCTTCCACTGGACCTGCTCCAACAGCTCCACATCTTTAAGTGAAGACTTAATGGAATATGGATGGAATTATTTCTCCTAGGCATTTGAGGATTAGGATGAATAGCATTTCCTGTATGGAAAAGTACTAATACAACACGGTCTCTTGTAGTTTTCACACTAGATACTTTTAAAGCATGGGTTGTCACAGAATGATTCTGTGTGTGCACCTTGGTCTCTGTGTTGTACATTTTTTTCACATCTAAAGCTTTTCTAATGCTTTTGTTCCTAGCCCTCTGCAGCATGTAATTTGTGACATCATGGGCAGGGCTGAAGTTTCAACTTCCACAGTTAAACTGTTAATGCATTCTGGGTGGAAGTGAGAGAACATTTGGCAGACTGCCTTCTTAAGGTGACAACATGAACAGTAATACTTGCACAAAAATATCACAAACACCATTCTAAGAATAAGCCGGGGGGGGTGGTGGTAGGTGAGCGGAAAGGGAAGTGTTACTCCAATGTCCTCTGATTGTCAGTGATGAAAAACCCAGCCTGCTGAGGAGCTAGTCCTGCTGTCACTGGCTGGAGACATCCTCAGGACCTCTCCTGGTCCTGCTGGAATCTGTCAACGGCAGCACAAAGGCAAAACAAGTCCCAGTTCTGCATATAATATCGCTAAGCAATAAATATAAAGCTGTGTTGTGTATAAAATGTTTTGACTTCTCCAATCTCCTATATGAAACCCTAGCATGTGGATTTGGGATAACACAAGTGAATCTCATATTTTCATAATTTTTTTTTAATGCTTTTTAATACCACCGGTGCTTTCCAGAGGCAAGTAGAACAGATCTTAGTGTCTCTACGGGTTCCTACTGAAACCATTGCTGTGGGCTGCTACTGATGGTCGGATGTTAGACCAAATTAGTCACTGGGCTCTGTTCTGATTCTGTTCCATTCCTTTGTACATTACCATTTTTTAACTGAACATTCAGTTATCCATTGTGCTGAGTTCAGTTTAATCTCAAACAGGCCATAGCAGTTGTCTCCTGGCTATTTGAGAAGTTTTAACATGCTGTTTGGTGAATGGTGTTGACCTGTGTGTTGGGTTTACGTGGCGAGGTGCTGGTGGTGAGGGGCAGGTGGCAGGGCTGCTGCATGACGGGAGCCTGGGGCTGCCCCATGCTGAACACAGCTGGCTTGAACTGGCTCGGCCCCGCACAGCCAGGCCCAGCAGAGAGCCTGGGAAAGGAAGGGCAAAATGCTGCCCGGCAGCAGGAGGTGGAGGGATCAGGGATGGAGGAGTGGTGTTGGGCATGGAAGAAAGAGATTTGAGTTGGAATGATGTTTTAGGTTTTGTCTTTATTTCTTAACATCCTTCTCTATTTTTAATTAACAATAAATTAAACTAATTTTCTCCGAGTCAAGTCTGTTTTGCCCATGACAGCAATGTTCAGAGATCTCCATGTTTCTATCTCAAGCCACCAGCTTTTCCACCTTATTTTCCACCTGTCAAGCTGAGGAGGGACAGTGAGAGCGGCTGAGAGGTGCCTGGTGCCCAGTCAAAGTCAACCCACTCCATCTGCTTGGATGCCCAACAAAAAATTCTTCTGTCAACTACACCCCAGTCTACAGAGGTTTTTCACAAACATCAGCTATGTATAATGCTTTAAATTCACATTGATGACAATAGTGTGTTCAAGAGATTGTTCTTATTATGAACCCAAATCTTGATCTTAGCAATAGAAGGCTTTCACTATATTTTAATCCCTGTCACTAAGGCAACTTGCTGGAAAATTTCATGAATGTAAAATGCTTGTGGTGTAGATATGCCTGTCTGTCATTATGCGAGATACAGTGTTGAATGAAACATGGAGTGAGGTTTTATTGTTAAAGCTTAAACTTGATGTATTCATCAGACTTGAAGCATGATCACAGGTGAGCATATGGATAGCTGAAAGGTCTGAGTGCCCGTATATACTACACCATATCGAAGAAGAGTGGAGAGACACTAGTGGCAGAATTTGGAGTGTCTGAGTTAAGAGGGAAGGTGCATGCAGGGAAGGTAACCTATTGCTCTAAATCAGTGAGCTTGATGAGTTCACCCCCCGTTTATGGGCAGTCTGCTCCACTCCTTCACTGTTGTTATATAGTTTGAAGTTCTCTTTTTTTCAGGTTTATGCCCATTGCCTCTCACAGTGAAGGGCCTAACTCCATCTTCTCAGGGACCTCCTTGAAGGCACTGGAAAACTGTGCTAGATCTCTTCAACACCTTCTGTCCTCCAGAATGAAAAAGCCCGGTCCACCAGCCCTCATCACAGCCCCCAGCCACTGTACTCGCCACAGATTACTGAGCCATACAAGGGCCTAAAATCAGAAAAAACTTTCTAGATGAAATCTCGCAGCTGCTGAGCAGAGGAGAATAACCCCTTCCCTCACTGTCCTGGCTGTGCCCCTGTGAATACTGCCCGAGGCACTGCTGGCCATCCCTGCAGCCGGGGCATGCTGCTTTTGCCCAGCTTGTCTCTGTCAATGCCCCAGGTCTCTTCCTGCAGAGCTGCTCCCAGCCAGACGGGCACCAGCCTATATCCTTGCTTACTGCCCAGGGGCAGCACTTGGCGGCTGTCCTTGCCTTGGTAAGGAGAAATCAATAGTCTCCCAGTGCAATTTGCACGCAATTGCTGTAACATATGCTAATCATATCATCATTACTGCATGTGTATTCAAATGTTCTAATATGAAACTACAGAGATTTTACAGAGTCATTTTAGCTGTGCTTCATTACTTAGTTAACATGGGCAATTTTTTAAAATCCAGATCCAAAAGTTTAAAAAATCGTAGATAGAATACAGGAGAGTGAGATAGTGAGGTGAAACTATGTTGAAACGCAGATCCAGATCTGTAGCTGATGGTGCACAAGGTCCAGACAAATGCAAGCACTTAATTTGCAAATGCAGAAGGAGATGGAATTACATTCTTGGCCCTGAGTTCTTTTTTTGCTGATGTGTTTTCAGCTGTTTGATTGAAGTGAATGTCTTTCTTGAACAACACATATCAGTATTCATTGACTCTTTTAGGGTAGCCTCAGGTGCATCAAGCCACAGAAAAGCAATGAGCAGAGCCAGTGAAGTTCTGTAGAACCTGCCATAGACATGAATTTAGCTTTATGTCTTTCAAAACCACTTCTAGGACTTTTTTTTTTTTTTTTTTTCTTTAATGAGTCTCCAGATCATATTAAACAGGAACAAAAAGGGGAAGAGGAAATACACAGTATCTGTTTTCTACAAATCAGACTGTGTTTATTTGTTTAAGTGAGACAGAATCTCAGTGTCTTCAATCTTTCTTATAGGCAGATTAAAGCAAATCATCCAGGCAGCTAGCCAGGCAGAGCATGCATTTTTAGGCACCGTCTCAAAGACAGTGTCAAGACATATTAAGCTGAGTGCCTAGAAATAATATATACGAGATTAAAAAAAAAAAAAAAGAATACTGAAAGCTCATCTTGTGACAGTTGTGGCTGATTATATGATACAAGAAGAAGAAAAATTGAACCATAAGCCATGAAAGAGCAATGAAGAATGTTTCAAATACTACATTAATCCAGCATCTAGGACTAAATGCCATCTGATCAGTAGTTCTCAGGCAATTCACACTCATGGATCACCTGAATCTAGTCTGCAAATAAGCTGATTCAAACCACCTCCTTCCCAGAAAGTGTCATTCCTTAGTTACTTACTTGCATTGAAAACTTTTATTAAATGTTTGTAGTAGATAAATTTATATTACCAGGATGGACCAACTATATTGATTTCCCCCCTTTTTTAAATATATGTGTGCACTGATACACATTAATAAGCTGACCCATAACATATCTCATTTTTAGGATAAATAAATGTTTTTTTGTCCTTAATCTTGAGCAGAGATGGGTGCACTGTTTTCCTCAACTTCGAGAAAAACAACAATTCTAGGTAAATTTTAACAGTTTTCATGACAAGATGAAATAATTTTCCTACTTAGCACATTGTCACTAATATTCCATAAGAATGAATTCCTTATATCAGCTACATACATCTCTCATCTAACACACTTGAAAGGCATACTAGGATTTACAGAGGTTAGTCTCAGTAGATGGTGCTGTTGTGTCTTAAACTGCTTTCCAGGATGAGACGCAAATATTGCCTCACAGCAAAGGTTCTGCCCCTGGGGGGATCGCAGGCAGTCTTCATGAAGTTTTGTTTAATTAAGAATGGTCAGAAATGGTTTGGTAAGGTGTTATGTGACTGTAAGGCCTGTACCAAAAGGAAAAAGCTGTGGAGCAGGTCATGTGGTGGAGGATGAAACAGACTGTGTGCAGGATGAATCAACTGCTCTGCTGAGCCAGGAGATGAAACTGCAGGTGGCTGCTGAGCAATTAGTGCTTATGGCCTTTAATTACCTGTGAAAGGATACAACTGTGCCTTATTGGATATTGCACTTTCCCTCAGTCTGTTTGAATGACAACTCTAGCATAGGTTAAATGAAAAAGGAAATTGCACAAAAGCGTTCTGTCAGTAAGTGCATGAAGAAACATTGTGCTAGGCTGGGTTATTCCATTGTCACTTCAGTACCTGTCGTGCAGGAGTCAAAACAGCAGATTTTCTTTTACACCTGAAAAAAAGGCCTGAAAGCATGTGTCTGCCAAGCACTAATTTTCTTTTTCCTTAGCTTTTCTTAGAAACATTTCCTCGCTTGGATCTTCGGGTATCAATAGTGCAACAAGCTGGTGGTATAGCCAGAGATTTAGTCTGTTCACTCCTGTTATGTTCCCCAAAGCTATTTTTGGCTTTTGCACTGTAGATAGCAATGGCTGGATCCCACTTGTGCTGAGCCAGCTGGGCTCTTACAGCCTGTTTACAGCTGGGAGCTGTGCTGTGAGAGGCTGAGGACAGGAAGAAATATAGGTGCTCTCAGGAGAGTGGGAGGGTGGGCAGCCCTAAGACACTTGTGAATTAGGGCAGCATTAACCTACAGCCCAAGTCTGGGCCAGTCTTAACCATGTAAGTAGCCTATGAGAGGGATAAACTGAAGGGATTTGGTCTGTTTAATGCGTAGCATCATCTTTTTTGTTTGGAAGAACAGCTGTAATTATAGTAGCAGACTGCTGCCCCACAACATGCTCCCAGATGGCAGTACAATCTTAAGGCTAGGGTTTCTTCCTGTCTCTCTCTTTCATTTTTTTTTTTTCCCCAGGCAATTCCTGCCACAAAAGAAGTTGAGCTGCTGTGATGACCAAGTGCAGGATGGGTGGAGAGACCTAGCTGGTAGCTTCAGACTGTAAGCAGAATTTCCTGTTGTGCCAAGTGAGAAGTTGCACCTGGGAGGTGATGACATGAAATGATGTTTTGCTCTTACTGCATATTTAGCATATCATTTATTCTTATAAAACCATAAAATAATTTAGAGATCGTGGCAGGAGAAGTATGTGGACATAGAGTCATGATATTAACCTGAACACACTGCTTCTTTAAGTAGCTTACACTTTTATGCAGAAAAGCTGGTTTACAACCTGTTATGATGAAGATTAACTTGCTTGACGTTTAGCTTTGTTCCCAGCAGAGCAGTGACTACAATGTAGTCTGAGAGAAATGCAAGAGTGTGGTAAGTGTTTTGCCTTGATGTGAGTATTGCTGATGATAAGGGACAGGGCCTCTTGAAAAGGAGTCCAAACAATCAGCTGTTTACATAATACTTTAGTCCCTTTCTCGAACAGCCATCCCATTATCTCCACACACACAAGAATATTTAATTCTTCTCAAAAATGGTCTTATGAGCCTGGATTCCTGCCTCTAAGCTCTATAAAACACTAAACATCCAATTAAGTGGCTGCTGAAATGAGACTAGCCACAAAAATTGCAAAATCTGTAATTAGATGATCAAATCTGAGTCTGGGTGTAGCCAATCTCAAAGTCTCAAAGTAGACTCAGGGCTGTATTACTTCCACAAGTCTTATAAGAAACTCAGTGACATAAAGCACAATTTATAAGCAAACCTAGTTTGCAGATTCTTGGAGCCACTGGTAAAGCTGGCAAGCCTCATTTTTCTGATTGTTTTCAGCAAGACTCTGCATATGCTAAATATCTAAAGCTGATTGTAGGGAGCCACTCTTCTACCTTTAAACAACTATTCCCTGTGCCCCACCACGTCTTTCTGGAGAGATGCTTTGCTTCTTGGGCCCTGGCATGCTCATACCTACAGTTGTGATTGCCCCTTTCAACCACAGACACAGGAAATGATAAGGACAGATGAAATCTCTCCAGCTAAAGTCATTTTTATTTCTGTTTGCCAAATGTAGCAAGGTCTTCTCCCATTTAAATCTTTGGAATTGCAGGGTGTTTCTGCAGAGCCCTGGGCTTTTTGACAGACACGGTTATGTCCCGTGCTGGAACTTTCTTTTAGGGATCAACCCCATCAAATATCAGATGAAAGCAACCTCATCCACAGCAGTTAGTCTGCCTGGAGGTTGTGATGTCAAAGGGGCAACCAGGAAGAAGCAAGAGCTAATGCTGCCGTTAGGGGCTGCCAGTTGTACTGTAAGAAAGCAAAGGTTTCTACTGTCAGATGTGTTGTTTGCTTCACTGGCATCTATCAGTGAGTGGTGAGCCCTTCCCGGGGACTTCCTGAGAAGAAGAACAGAATGCTTTTGTTTTCTACCCAGGCCTAGCAGAGCTTTTTCTGAGACAGCAGCCCCAGCCACCCTATGACAGTTCTTTTTTCCATATAAGGAAGAACGCAAGGCTGGAATACCTTACGAATTTCTGCTGAATCCACTGGTTAACCTAGGAAGCATTTCCTTAGGACGTCATGTTTATTTGTTTGTTATGTTCAGTAGCCATTTTACTGTTGCTACTGTGATGGCTGTGGTGAGAAGATGTTAAAGGTCAGTGCTCTCATGATCATCTGCTGCGGTCACTGCAGACAATACCGGAACCGGCAGCTGGGCCTGCTTTGACTTACCTTTCGGGATTCAGGAACACGTGGCTACTTAAAAGCCTAAGGAATTCCCATGTCAGGCAAGCAGCAGCACTGAGGTATTTCAACCTTAATTCCAAACCATTTCACAGAATTTGGCACCCTGCTCTCTTTTTATTGTGTGGTAGTGCTATAGAACATGCATTTTTGTGTTTGACATATCACCATAACAAATGGAATTCCACAAATGGCTGAAGGCAATCCTTATTCATGCTGCAAGAATGTATTTGTAGTAAGATGTACAGTGTACACATTTCTTTGCCTGCTTATTCATTGAGAGGCTCCAGACTTTTATCTTCCCTCTTCCCTCCTCAAAATATTCTTTTGTCCCTTTACTGGAGTTCCTCTTAGGTCCCAGATGGGCAATTCAGTACGGTGCAACTGCTCCTTTCCGCCTCTATTTTTCCCAGAGTTGGGTAAAGATAGGGAGAAGAGAGGAAAAGGTACAGGTGTATCCAAGAGGTAACTGTAACAGGCTGAGATTCTTCTATTTTTAAGAAGTGTTTGAGGCATATATTCATGCAATTGCTAAAGCCTATAAAACTAAATACCTGTTCATATCAGGACACTCCTGGCTTTCTCAGGTGTGATCTCCTTAGATCCCAGCAGGTGATCCGTTTTTGTGGCTGATCGGTGACAAGATGCTGTGCAGGCGAGGTGACAAATCTTGCATTGATGTCAAGGAGTAATTCAGGCCGTATGTTGGGGCTGTACACGTAGAAGTGGGTGGGTGAGGGGACATGGTGTAAGTGGAGAAATAAGCACTGAGTCAGCAGCAGAGATGTCTGAAATTTATCCAAAACATACTGCCTAAGATTTTGGTAGCACCTCCAGTATTACTAGTGACGAGGCCAAGGTTTGGAGTTCCACTGATTGGCAGCTGCACACTCAGGAAGGGACATGGGGAGAGCTTCTCATCTGTCAGGATCTCATTAGCAATGGAGTCTGACAACTCTAAGGTTACATGCGTATAAATCAGTCAGGCAGGAGAGGAAACAAATGGTAATTTTCTTTTGCAGTGGCACAGGGGAAGAATTGGCATCCCAGAGTCTGAGAAGGGTAGCCCCGGTGACAACCATGTGCTGAGCAAGTAGATACCATTCCCAAGCCCCTTCTGTCCCCCCTCCCGCTCCTTGCCTTGCTCTTCTTAGGCTCTCAGGGCATCAGAGCCTTCCTTCTCAGGGCTTACCTCTTCCTCTTCTGCTTCCTGAGAGAGGATGACACAGCCAGCAGCACTTACCTGTCCCGTTTCTATGGAGTTCAGATAGTGACAGCATTCATTTCCTACATAGGCACAGTAGTGATACCTCATTGCTTCCACTCCTCTCCTTCCAGTTCCAGAAAAGCCTCACAGGGAGGAATCATGCAGGCCTCTGAAGTGGGAGTTCAGATGCAAGAACGAGATAACTCTTTTAGAAACAAAATGAATCCCAGAAACCTAGCCCAGGGAGCACTGGGAGTTGGAGCTGGGGTTACCAGGATCTCATGACAAGCTCTGCTGCCAACATCTTCACTTGGGTGTCAGCCGGACCCAAAAGCAGACTTGCTTTGTTTTATGTTTCTTTAATCGGGCCTGGAAGATATAATCCAGATATGTATCAACCTCTAAATGTTTTTTCTCATTCACGGCTTGTGAGTGATCTGTACTCAGGTTTCTTGTTCGGATTCAGATACTGTAGCGAGTTAGTCATGCCATAAACTGCATAGACTTTCAGAGGTGACTCCCAGAGTTTAGTTATCGGCAATATACGATACCTCTGCCAAGTCTTTAACCTTGGTTTCAAGGCAGCAGTTTCCAGCTACATGGAGAGGATAAATAATACCTTCTAAGAAATTAGGCAGGATATGAGATCTTTTCTTAAAGGATGAATGTGGTGTAGGGAAATATAAGAGATGGTAGCAAATAATTATTTTGGTGCCTACAATTACGAAGCAAAGAATAGCTTCTGCTAAGAAATACTATCCTTCCAGTAGTTTAGAAAGCTGAATGAAACACTGCAGAAGATGCTGGGGGACCAGAAATAGTCCTGGCATCTGAGCCTTTCTGTGACACAGACCTGTTGTCAGCCTGTCCTTCTGCAGGCTGACTTGAGGTGAGGACAGCTTAGTAAGGCAGTTCACTTCAGTCACGAGCAGTGTCCCACAGGGGTCCGTCTTGGGACTGGTGCTCTTCAACATCTTTATTGACGACTTAGACTGTGGGATCGAGTGCACCCTCAGCAAGTTTGCTCATGACACCAAGCTGAGTGGTGCAGTTGATAGCCCTGAAGGGATGCCATCCAGAGGGACCTGGACAGGCTGGAAAAGTGGGCCCACGGGAACCTCAAGAGGTTCAACAAGGCCAAGGGCAAGGTGTTGCACTTGGGTCAGGGCAATCCCAGGTGTGTGTACAGACTGGGAGAAGAACTCCTTGAGAGCAGCCCTGAGGAGAAGGACTTGGGCGTTGAGATTGACGAAAAGCTGTCCATGAGCCGGCAGTGTGCTCTTACAGCCAGGAAGGCCAATGGCATCCTGGGCTGCATCAAGAGAAGGGTGGCCAGCAGGGAGAGGGAGGTGATCGTCCCCCTCTACTCTGTCCTTGGAAGGCCTCACCTGGAGTGCTGTGTCCAGGCCTGGGACCCCCAGTACAGAAAGGATGTGGAGTTGTTGGAGCAGGTCCAGAGGAGGGCCACCAAAATGATCAGAGGGCTGGAGCACCTCTCCTGTGAGGAAAGGTTGAGGGAGTTGGCATTGTTCAGCTTGGAAAAGAGAAGGCTCTGGGGAGACCTCATTGCGGCCTTCCAACACTTAAAAGGAGCTTACAGGCAGGAGGGGGACTGACTTTTTACACAGGCAGATAATGGTAGGACAAGGGGGAATGGGCTAAAACTGAAAGAGGGGAGGTTTAGGTTGGACATCAGGAAGAAATTCTTCCCTGAGAGAGTGGTGAGGCACTGGATCAGGCTGCCCAGAGAAGTTGTGGCTGCCCCATCCCTGGCTGTGTTCAAGGCCAGGCTGGATGGGTTCCTGGGCAGTTTGATCTAGTGAGCTAGTGGCTGGCAGCCCTGTCCACGGCAGGGGGGCTGGAAATAGATGATCTCTGAGGTCCCTTCCAACCCAAGCCATTCTATGATTCACAGAGGTGCTCAAAAATCTTCAGGTTGCTGTCTATGGACAGGGAGCATGACTCTCCTATGCTTTAAAAAGAAAAAGCCATATCTTCACTAATAATGCTGTAGATCATAACCCCTATGATACTGGATAGGCATTGTAAGAAGGAAACATCTCTTCTGGTTGACAACCTCAGAAGCTGTGGAGGTGAAGAAAGTATTCTGATTTTCCATAAATTTACCCTGGAAGGGAGCTTGCAGTTGTTATACACTGTCTCTTCTTATCTCCTTCATTTTCCCTTCTTTCCTTCTCCTTCCCCTTCCCTCTCTCCGTCTCAGCAGTCATTAATCTAGGTAAGTTACTCAATGGGATGCTTTTCTGTTTTTACTGCTTATAAGCCAAAAGCACTTCACACTTGTCTTTGCCAGCCCTGGGGTTCAGAAAGTGCCAGAGAAAATAAGGAGTTCAGCAGCTTCTCTGTTTTTCCTTATTTAATGCACAAAGAGTAAGAGGTTTTGTGTCTGCATGCACCCCTGTAGCTCCACCCTACTCCTTCAGTTCAGCTGACAATTGCTATCTTCTCAGGAAAGCAGGGACTTGGCAAATGGAGCTGAGACAACAGACCCAACATCACCTCCCAACACTCCAGCTACTTTCCTGATAATTTTGTGTTTGCAGTGCTTTTCTGTCCACATGAGATGTCATGGATCTGTTCCATGTCGCCTCCTAGGTTAGCCTTTATAAAAGGGGTTGAGAAGATTCCATAAGTAGTGGGAGGAAGAGGCAGGGGAGAAGGAAGTGGTGAGCTGGTCTGGGCAGGAGAAGCAGAACAGGGATGGCAGGAGCTTGGCCCCATGTGTTGGGTTGGGCTGGGACTCTCCGGTTCCTGCATAGGGCTGTTTGGGGCTAAGTTCCCCAACACAGGTACTGTGCTCTTTGACACCCATGCTGTGGGAAGTAGTGGAAGAATCACACGCTGTGTGAATGCATCTCTCTTCTGGGAAAAACATCTGAGTGCTCAGCACTTCTCAACCCACAGTGTAGCTTTGACTCTTTCCACGCTGGTATCCAGATTTCTGATATCCTCCTTGCTACTGTGTTGTGGTGGGGCTTTCTCACCTGGACTGGCTGCTACTTACTTTTCCGAGCACCAAACAATGTCCGTGTTCCCATCTCTCTGTTTCTACTTCCAAGGATGCAGCTGCCTGAAGCCATGCACACCATGTACCATGCCGTCTCTCCTGTTTTCTCTTGTAGCTGTTTGCATTCCTCTCTCTTTTCTGCTCTGCGGGCATTTTCCATCTCTTTTGAAGCTCTTGTGCTGAGCAGCCAAAAACACTGCTGTAGAAGACCTGGGTGGCTGCAGAAAATGGCATTGACATCAGCTTATTCTCAATGGGGAAACATGCAAGTTGTAAAAAATATACATATATTATGCATATATAAATGTAAAGCTGAGGACTAAAGTGAAATTAACAACTTGCATTGCATTTCCCTGCTTGGCCCAAATACCAGATGGCAGAGAAACCTAAAGAACACATGTTCTGTCTCCATCCCAGGGACTGAGGGGGACACACATGGGGCCAGTGGGCAAGCCTGAAATATATTGGGTTTGCATGCCTTGTTGAGTTTGAGAGAAGTTTCTGTTCAAAAGGGAGCAGAAAAAAGCCACATCAGTATGCAGTCCTCCGGGCCAAATAACCCTGTCTGTACTGGAGGTGAGCACATCCCCTGGCACGTGGGAGATGCTTCCAGTGTTGAAGTGCAAAGGTTAAAGTAGAAAAAGAAAAGAAAGGGACATGAGATGTACGCTTTTTTTGGAACTGTTCAGCAAACTCTGGCAGAGAGAAAGAATCTTATGAGTTTCCTGGGAGCTAAGAAATGAAAATAGCCGCTGAAGAATCACCTTAAGGCAGATTCCTGATGGACCTTGCTTAGCTCTCTGTTGTTAGAAAGACGGGTGCATTGATGCATAGCTGGCAGAGGGAGGAATGTTCACAGCAGCTAGCTTCAGGAAAATGTCCTGGGGTCCTCTGAGCTGATGCTGGGCCTTGCTGCTTGCCCAGAATTAACAGTCTAACAGTCTTAGGTGATGACAAAAGGCTACTGACAGAAGAGGGTGGCAACCAGTTGGCTTTAGCAGTTCTCTTCATCAGGGGGAAAAAAAAAAAAAAACTCTCAGGCATTTCCTCTGTTCCCCAGTGGAGGGTCAGGACAGTATTCCTTAAAAAACTCCTATAAATGTAAAGCACTTATAAATGTATATGTGCAACTCCTATAAATGTAAAGCACATCCTTCTTGCTGTTGGTAGCATTCTGGCAGGAGAGGCACACACACACATAAACTTGCAGTGGTGTCTGAGAATTTCACATCAAAACTCTCTTGCTGCACTGGTGAAAAGGAGAAACCTGTGCTGCACAGTAAGTCTGTAATGAAAGAGGTGTGTGTGCGGGGGCAGGGGGGTGTACTCGAGGAAACTGCAAAATATTTCGTGAGTTAAGTATGTTTATGAATCTTTTCAGTCAGAACCAGTTACACTCCAGTGATTCCCAGCCATATTCAACCCTTCCCGTAGCACTGCTCGCTGCTTTCTTCTCTCTCCCTTCTTGACAGCAAAGCTCCCAATAATAAAAGGGAGAAAGGAAGACCTGGGGAACTACAGGCCGGTAAGCCTCACATCTGTGCCTGGGAAGATCCTCCTGGAGGAGATGCTAAGGCACATGCGAGATGAGGAGGTGATCCGAGACAGCCAGCACGGCTTCACCAAGGGCAGGTGGTGCCTGACCAATCTGGTGGCCTTCTATGATGGAGTGACGGCATCGGTGGACCAAGGGAGGGCGACGGATGTCGTCTACCTGGACTTGTGCAAGGCCTTTGACACGGTCCCGCACCGTATCCTTATCTCTAAACTGGAGAGATGTGGATTTGATGGGTGGACTGTTTGCTGGATAAAGAACTGGCTGGATGGTCACAGCCAAAGGCTGTAGTCAAGGGCTCTATGTCCGGGTGGACGCCGGTCACGAGCGTCGTCCCCCAGGGGTCCGTCTTGAGACCGGTGCTCTTCAACATCTTTATCAATGACTTAGACTGTGGGATCGAGTGCACCCTCAGCAAGTTTGCTCATGACACCAAGCTGAGTGGTGCAGTTGATACCCCTGAAGGAAGGGATGCCATCCAGAGGGACCTGGACAGGCTGGAAAAGTGGGCCCACGAGAACCTGATGAGGTTCAACAAGGCCAAGTGCAAGGTGTTGCACTTGGGTCGGGGCAATCCCAGGTGTGTGTACAGACTGGGAGAAGAACTCCTTGAGAGCAGCCCTGCGGAGAAGGACTTGGGCGTTGTGATCGACGAAAAGCTGTCCATGAGCCGGCAGTGCGCTCTTACAGCCAGGAAGGCCAATGGCATCCTGGGCTGCATCAAGAGAGGGGTGGCCAGCAGGGAGAGGGAGGTGATCGTCCCCCTCTACTCTGCCCTTGTAAGGCCTCACCTGGAGTGCTGTGTCCAGGCCTGGGGCCCCCAGTACAGAGGGGATGTGGAGCTGTTGGAGCGGGTCCAGAGGAGGGCCACCAAAATGATCAGAGGGCTGGAGCACCTCTCCTGTGAGGAAAGGTTGAGGGAGTTGGCATTGTTCAGCTTGGAAAAGAGAAGGCTCTGGGGAGACCTCATTGCGGCCTTCCAATACCTAAAAGGAGCTTACAGGCAGGAGGGGGACTGACTTTTTACACAGGCAGATAATGGTAGGACAAGGGGGAATGGGCTAAAACTGAAAGAGGGGAGGTTTAGGTTGGACATCAGGAAGAAATTCTTCCCTGAGAGAGTGGTGAGGCACTGGATCAGGCTGCCCAGAGAAGCTGTGGCTGCCCCATCCCTGGCTGTGTTCAAGGCCAGGCTGGATGGGTTCCTGGGCAGTTTGATCTAGTGAGCTAGTGGCTGGCAGCCCTGTCCATGGCAAGGGGATTGGAAGTGGATGATCTCTGAGGTCCCTTCCAACCCAAGCCATTCTATGATTCTGTGTTTCTATATTGTTGCTGCCTCTGCCTTCCTGCACTGCTGTCAGTTTGAGGAAGTGCCAGTGGAAAGACTTAGACAATCAGCCAAGAAAAGCATATTAGTTTGGTCTCTTGTCTCTAATGTTGGCATTCAAGCAAGAGATGCTATTTTAATTGGGAACCACTGTTGTAGATAAAAGTATTTTTTTATGGAAAGTTATTGTGTTAAATTTGAGATTAACACTATGATTGATTGAATTTAACCTGGACCCAGATATAACTTTCTATCACTCAACAGTGGTTTCCACAATAGAAAAGAAAAAAATTACATGATAACTATAGCATGGGATATGTCAATGTCGGCTTTTTAATTTTATTGTTTTGAGGGTTAATTAAAGATTGTCCCATGACAGTGCCTAGCCCTATCCCCCACACCTCCCCTCATGGAGGCTGGGTAGAGGAGTGAGACAGGAGGAGGCATGATTGAGGTAAAAAATAACTATTTTACTTTAAACAGCAAAGGAATGTAAGATTATACAATATGAAAGGAATTGAGAACAATAAATCCGACAAATTGGAAAATACATGTATACAGAAGAAAGGACACATATGCATCCACAACGGCGATCAGAGGCAAAAGGGCAGAGCTCCCAGAACACGGAAACCATGTGGGAGGGACAGGAGCATTCTGGGAGCTGTATTTCTCCCTCAGCAGCCCTCCCAACCTGTCAGTTTATTACATGATGTCATGATATGGAATACTAATGGAAAACCATGACATATAGGAGGTCAGTGTATTTGGAAAGTGAAAGGAGAGAAAAAGCCTGGTTTAGAAGTGGTACGTTAACCAAAGAATTCCTGGGACACTTGGGTTTTGGATGCTAAATCTTCCTGGATATCAGGCCCACAGAGTACACAAGACATCTACATTACTTGCAGTATCAACAGAAGAAGTCTACTGTTGCTATTCTGTTGCTGTTTTTTTCCCTTCCGTTATTTCGTTGTGGATGATTAAAACCTACTGACAGTATCTCCTCTCCCCAATTTTTTATTAATTCATGATGAATTCTGTTTTCTGGCTGACATCAGAACCCTGTCATGGTTCGAAACTCTTCCAGTGTTTGGTTGGCTTGTTGCTTTCTTGCTGAAAAAAGTGTTTATGTCAAGATTTTTGGAAAAGAACAAAATAGGATGTTTCAAAGTGGGGGGAAACTTTTTTTTTTTTTTTTTTTTTTACAGAACTTAGAGATATTTACATTATCTGATACGTGACTCTTATTAGGAGAACATAATGCAAATTGTTCTGGTCTGTTCTTTCTATATATTCTTTTGTTATACCTTTAACACAGTAATGATCTGTATAGGGTATGGAGTTTTGTACTCACACTGTGGTCAGATGTCTGGTAGATGTGTCAGGGGGTGCAATATCTTTGAGAAAACTCTCAAATATTCCTCTGTGATGCACTTCTGTTTCTCCGCTTGAGCTTCACGTGTATCTCACAGTCACCTGCCACTGTATGCAAGTCTTCTACTGTTATTAGGTTTGACCTTAGGGATCCCTGTCTTAAAGTCTCTGTATCTGAAATAGTCTCTCACACTTCTCAGAGTTTAATCCCATAAGTATCCCACAGAAGGGGTTAGCACAGTGTTTGAGAGTTCAAGCCTTTTGGCAAAGATCTTTCTATGGGAACAAGGATGACCTCCCTATTTTGT
>VXAV01000317.1:176812-197758 GCA_013399715.1 Alectura lathami
AAACAGCTACCTACAAGCCCAGAGACAAATCTGTCTTGCCTTTGTCTATAATTACATATATTCATTTAAGCTTCTAGTGGTCCTAAGAACAGGAAACATCAAACCGGTAATAGTTTTGAGTGCAGAGCAGGGGAATATAGATATTGTCAGAGACAGGCACAACATTTTAAGACATGAAATGATGATTTGCAGTTACATACTGTTCCTAGTCCCAAACAGGAAGTTATTATCTACCAAAAAAAAAAAAAAAAAAAAGAAACTGCTTATTGGCAGTTCCATCTGTTAAAGTATGTTTTCTCTGCAGTGGTGTTTGTATATACTAAAAAAGTGGCTGCATATATCATTAACTTACAATAATCATGTGCAGTCTAAGAAAGGTTCCAGCAAGCCAACAGAAACTGTGGTTATGATGATCCGTGACTTACTGTAGTGATTTACATTTTGGTCTGTTGCACATAGTGCCTAACAAGAGATCGCTTGAAGAAATTATGTTCTGAATAACACTATTTGTAAATCAGAGGTTTTTACTTCCTATGGCATGTGAGAGTTTGATTTCTACAAGGAAAATATCAGATAATGGGAAGTCTTGCCTTCCCTTTCTGAGTTCTCCTTCCTGAGTATGTCTCAAAATGGTTGAGCATCCCAGCTCACTATGGATCTGATGTTGTTTGACACCTCAGTAAAATCAGCTTGCTCACTGGATAGCCAACTCAATTTTGAATGCATTGTCTACACTTAAATTATCTGCCACATGTGGAGATCAGTGTTTGACTGCATAAATAATCAGAACATTTTGACTTTCAGGTCTTCAGAAATTCTTGTTCTGATGTGTTCCCCTAAATATCTATTTTCATCCTGGGGTTTTCAAATGCGCTTCATTGAACATCTATCTTCCTTATCCTTTCTTCACTTAATGGAATGCCGTCCCTGTTTCACTGTGTCCAGCTGGCATGTCCTCAGCAAGCCGATTTCATTTAAAAAAATCACTGCCCATTGTAGAAACCAGATGTAGCTGAACAGCAGTGTTTTGCTCTTCGTATTGCTCTTCTAGCTGAACTGTTTAAAGGCCATTCCTGCGAATAGTGCAGTGAGCACTTTGATAGAAGCGAGAAAAGATATGAAGTGCTGTATCTGTGACATGCCTGAAAGCAGGATTATGCTTTGACAGGGCATCTGTCATCCCACGGCTCCAGGACTGGTGGTGACTCTTCAACTTACTGTTACTGGAGTCCAGTTAATCTGCAGCAAATTCCAAGCCAGTAACAAGCCGAACAGGCTCACAGGCAGCCTCACTGCCCAGCCTCAAACCTTCAGGTACATATCTGTATCTCAGGAGCAGACTTTCTTCCTCCAGGCTATAGACATCTTCCTTTAAAATGTGCTGAGCAGCCACTGATACTGTGATGAATCCCATAAACTTACTGTGTAGTTTCAAACTCCAATACTTGCAATTTACACCTACCTAACAGTGAAAATACAGTGAGAGAACTGCCACTTGCAGCAGATGCACCCCTGTGATTTACAAGCACTGTTCATGTAGTCCTGGGAAATGAAAGCTGGAAGGATGACTGTCACCTGAGTGCAGGAAACTTGACTGCTACACCGTCCTATTTATCCCTTGCCTACCTCACTTTCCTTAAGTATGCTTTCTGTCTGCTTTTCATACTTCTGCTTCTGTTTAATTGGGAAATAAATGTGATAATACAGATAAGTGGATGCACCTGAATACTGAATCCATGATCAGCCTGACATCTGGGTGAGGTGTGAGGTCTGGGTAAGTGGCATTCCTGCTCTAATCTGCTTGGGCAGGTGCTCTTAGCTCAGTCTAGATCCTAGGACACTGAGGGACAATTTAAGATTACATATGAAGACTCAATGTCAGCATCTTTGTAAAGCAAAAGCAAAACTTGTAATTGCTTGGTTTTAGCAGGTTTAGTGTTTGTAAGGTATCTGAGTGCAGTGTATACTGCACCTGGTAGAAAAATGGCTATTTTTATGCTGCACTTATTTAGTTTTTCACTTGGAATATTTTTTATCTGTCACCTGAGTAAGATTATACAATCCTTGGTCCTTACGGAGAGAAAGCATTTCCAGAATTTCTCAGTATAAATAAGCATTGCTAATTTAAGGATTGCAGTTCAAAGTTCAGCTATACCACAAAGTACCGTATATTCTTCTTTTGGGAACCTACATTCTTATTCATATATACAATATACAGCCTCCATTGCTGAAAAATAAATCTTAACTAGTTGTGATCATGAGATAAAACTTAGCATTTGAATAGCTTCACTTTGAAAATGACTGATCGCAAGTGTTGTACTTGAGTACATAGGTATGAAATGGGACCCTCTGGAATAAGGAATAAGTTAAGTGATAGGCCCACTGAAAAATTGTCATCTGTTATTTTGACAGATTTTGTGTGTTAGGAAAATGATTACTGGATGAAGGGAAAAGAAGGTGGCAAAGACCAAAGCATGTACTTTACACTACTGTTCTTAGCTTCCCACTTTTTCACAGCAGTGCTGTACATACTCACTATTGATGAGAGGAGAAACCTTCCTACATTAGCGAGTCTGATACACCGACAGCAGACTCTGAAGGTACTAGGAAAGCCAGTTATGCTGCCGCAGGGGAAAGAGAACATGATTTCAGAGAGAGCAGAGCAGGAGGACATCGACTGCCCTAGCAGAAAGTTGAGACAGCTCTGAGCACAACGCCATTTGTAACTCTGAACACTGAGGCTGCCAAATGCAGTGGGAAGTTAGCTGCTTTTGATGCAGCAGTCAAAGGGTCAAATTCTTTCCCCTGCTGCTCGAGCGTAGCTCTGTGGCAGTCTGCTGGGCTCCGCCAGTGAAACTGAAGAGGAGGATTTGGCTTGCAGCCTGTTTTTAATCTGCACGTATGGTATCAATTTTGGAAGCATTTTCTGGTTGTCCTCACAGTTATAAAAGGGTAAAAAAAAATATATTTATTCTCCTCGCCATTTAAAAAACAGGCTTTTGTTAACTCCCTTGTGTTAATTCACAATCTAAAAAGTGCAATAATTATCTTGATCTTTGTGTTTTGTCCCGGGTATTGGACTTTCTATTAACAGGCATCTCTGTCATCTGTCTTAAGGGAAAGATTGCTCCCAAGAAATCAGCTCACCCCAGTGGTCCCAGTTCTCTCCTGCCTATCACTCGCATCAGGTCCATCGGGACACTAACCTGATGGTCCTCCTTCTGAATACAGGCACCGGTGTCTCCTGCCCATTAGCCTTCTTTCTCAAATTGCTTTTCCTTAGGGTGTTTGTCCAGGTGTTGTTTACAAGCACATGAGGAGTATCACAGAGCATGGCATGTTGGCCATAATTGTTTATACTTCCAGCTCGCTAAATGTAACTGGCTGCTGCAGAGGGAACATCTCTTCATGCTTACTGAAATCTTCAGCTTTCATGATGAATAGAACAGAATAGTTCAGTTGGAAGGGACCTTCAAAGGCCATCTAGCCCAACTGCCTGACCTTCAGGGCTCACCAGAAGCTAAAGCCCATTATTGAAGGCATTGTCCAAATGCCTCTAGAGCACTGACAGGGATGGGGCATCAACCACCTCCCTAGGAAGCCTGTTCCAGTGTTTGACCACCCTCACAGTAAAGAAGTGTTTCCTTATGCCCAATCTGACCAACCCCTGGCACAGCTTTGTACATTCCCACCCTGCCATCAGTGACCAAGAGCAGAGCCTGGCACCCCTCTGTTTCCCCTCCTCAGAGAGCTGCAGAGAGCGGTGAGGTCACCTCTCAGCCTTCTCTTCTCCAGGCTGGACAACCCAAGTGTCCTCAGCCTCTCCTCACAGGAGATGCCTGCCAGCCCTGTCACCAGCTTTGTTGTCCTCTTCTGGATGCTTTCAAGGACCTTAACATCATTTTTATATTGTAGAGACCAGAATGGCATACAATATTCAAGCTGAGGCCACTCCAATGCTAAATAAAGCAGGAGAATCACCTTTTCTGACCATCTGGCAGTGTTGTGTTTAATGCACCCCAAATGTAGCACAACAGCTGTCAGCCACTGAGGAGTATCTAGTCCCATTAACAAGCTCTGACCCTCTCAGACTTCCATCTAAAGCAGTGTTGTACCTTAGCTTATCACTGGTTTACTGTAAGGTTTTCCTGAGACCGTATCAGGTTGCAGTCCTTGCTTTTCATCCCCTTTGTGATGCTTTATGGCACTGCTTTCTTTGGGGTGGACTCTCCCCAGGGCACAGGGCTGTGGAGAAGCTGTCCGGAGCAAGGATCTCAGCTTTGCAGATAGTGTTCATGTTTTCTGCAACTTCTAAGGGAATTTAGTACGAAAGGCAAAATAAGTTCTTCTAGTTGTTTTCTATCTTTCTTCCCTCCTTTCTCATCCAGTTCCTGATTTTTCTCCTCTCCCAGTTGCTTCCTCCATTGCCTGTCTTTCTGCCTCCTTTTTGCATTCTCCTGCTTTCACCCCTCTTTCATCTGGCTTGGCATGCTAGATGAAAGCACCCAAGATCAAAACTCCCATATGGCTGTACAGACCTATTGCTTCTTGCCTCTTTCAGTAGGCCTAAACTCTTCATAGCATGAGGCACTTCGATAAACAGGGTAAGATAACCATTTAAGAAGCAGCTGAATGACAGTGACAGGCCGCACATGATAAACTTAGCTTTAGTTATGCTAATAGGAAGTAAGATCTGTAGAAAACATAGGAGGTGAGAAAACTCTGAAGTAGGGAAATGAGCCAAGGTTGTAGGGAGTGGGATCATAAAGCCAGCCCTATCACAGCCAGCCAGCAGATACACTTGCTGCCTTGACTTTCTGGTGGCAGTTATCCATGTGTGCCAATACTATTATTGTAGGTTAACAAATCACTTGAAGTTCTCGTTGTTTCCAGAAAATTGGCACTGAAATTGCTTCTAGCAATTTCCTGAGACTCATTGACCCTGTGCCATCAGTAGTTAATAAAGATCAACACAGGAAGCAAAGCTGGAAGTTCGTGATGCCTTCTGGACCAGAGTGCCATTCAGGTGCTTTGTGGAATATGTGTCATCTGTGTCATGCTGTTCTAGATGTCTCTCTTATGGAAAACTAATTGCTAACTGCTGAGCCAACAAAGATTATCTTCTAAAATACTTCACACGAAAACAAGCTTTAACACCTCCAGTTCATTATGGCTGTGCCTGTATGTCTCAAGTGAGGATGCCTGGAACAGGGTCTGAAAAGAGAAAAGAAGAGAAGAGAAGGGAAGTGAAGAAAACAAGAGAAAAGAGAAGAAAAGAAAATTTGTGGCTATTGAAAATCAAAATGTTATTATGAACATCATGGCCTTAACTCCATTTGCCTGTTGTGAACATGGAAGTTGAGAGAAGTCCTATTTTGGAAATACATTCTCAATATTCAACGTGATTAGGAAACCGACCCTTGTTCTTTACTTTTTACCTGAAACATTGGATTTTTAATGACCGAGTCAGTCATACAACTGGCAGAATACAGGCTTCTTTATCCATCAAGTCTATTCTGTCATACTACTAATCACTATGGCAATTCCAGTTCTTTTATATCGTTGGCTCTGCAGTCTGACTAGTTTGGTCACGACTGTAAGTATGAAGCTGTTTTCATGGTTTTCATGTTTAAATTCTAATAGTGGTAGCAACAGTGGGACATCACTGCTAATTATGCCACTGAACATAAGCATACCAGATGCCTTGTGTGTCTGGGTTTTATCATTGCACCATTTGACATGCTCTACCCATTGTGTTCATTGCAACTTTAAATCTGCATGACCCAGCAGATATTAATTGTGGAGTATCTCTGAGATGGGTACATGGTGTGTCCTGAACCTCAGGCTGTGTTGTACTGCACGAGAGACTGCCAGTTTTTAAACAACGATGTGCTAAGTCTCTGCATAACTCTTGCATTGCTGGTGGGTTAAACAAGGCTACTGACAAGTTTTCCTGAGAAAACTTCTTTAGAATTTTTATGCAAGGTAAATTATGACAGCTTATTTAAAATTTTATCCTGCCAAAGACTGAGTTCCAATCAAGGCCAATCAAAATGTAAAGAAACCCATAGAAAATGAACTCAGATAATGGCTTCACACATTCAAGATTAGATTAATCAGGCAAAAATTCTTTAAATGGATCTGTCCAATGAAAATGACATTTCTGTACATGGTGTTCTTTGACCTCTTTCTCTCTTGCACTGTTGTATAGATTATGAAAAAGCTCACAACTGCGCTAAACAAACGTGTTTTTTTGGTTGTACGAAGTTCTTGTTCCAGCAGTGGAATTCACGAAAACAGCATGTTTTGTATATTGCCAGCAGGCCATCAGTGCCTGCTTGAGTCAGGTTCCTGACCTTTGTTTTCTCTCCCCAAGTCTGCTAGACTGAAGAATGTAAAAATATCTAGAATTACTTATATATCTAGCATTGCATAAACATCTAACGTTACTTTTCTCATAGCTGAGCATATTTTCACAGGAGTGCTCATTAGTCTTCTTTGGTAATTATCAACTAGCATATTTTACATACATTCAGTTCCTTAATTGTAAATAACTGCTGAAGAGTATGAAATAAAAAGGTTTTCCACTTGCTTAAAGAAAATTTAAACGCATTTGGAAATCTCTTTAGGATTTGGGGTAAGCTTTTTCTTTGGTGGGATTGATGAGGGGTCATCTCATGCAACTGCTCCATAGTATATGTTCCCAGTGAATTACGTAGACTTTTTGTAACTTTCTAGCCTGGTGTTCCAATTGCTTTTATAGGTATAACAGGCTAATTTTTCTGCAGTACTGTTCCCCTCAAATATGTACTCCTGCTCAAATTAGTCAATCCACAGAGGTCCAGCTCAGTATGTCCCTAACCTCTGTGCTGAAGGACTGTATTTCACCCCCCTGTTTTGGTTTTGACACTGACTTTAAGCACCTCAGTACAGGTCTAAGTGTCAGGCTGGCTCCTATGATTAGGGTCCCTACCTAGAATCAAGAAATTGTACCTTATTTGCCTTTCTCCCATGAGAAACTTAACTTTGCAGATGTTCTCAGAACAGACCTACCCTATGAGAGCCTATAAATGCAACAGTGTTTGCTGTTCTCTCCATGCTGAGCAGGAAAAGGGATCAAGATAGTGACTACAACATTTCTCCTCTCAGGAAGTGGATAACTCAGACTCAACTCATTTTTTTTTTGTGCTAGGGGTCTGACACCTGTATTTCCTGAATAATGTGCCAACTGCTTCAGCAGTCAGGTGTGCTGCAGAGTGCAACTTCTGGCATCTTAGGTCACATCTGCCAGAGAGAACTCCAAATAATCTGAGCTGCAGAGCAAGAGGTAGGCACGTCTGCCTGCAGATGAGGCGGACATTCACTTGGGGGAGTGGAACAGGACTTCCTGCTCCTGGAACCACTTTGTATTTTTCCTAGTGCGCCATCTCTGCTGTTCCTTCAGGAGAGACCTGCAGTCTTGTTCCCAAGGAGAGGCAACCATTTGCTTCTAATGTCAAGCCATCTGAGAAGCAGAGAGCAGCCAGTCTGACCTCCTCCTCCCACTCCCCCTCTTCATTTGTTGCTGTAATGAGTGCTCCTTTTATGAAGTCGTTTTAAGTGATTTCAACACAAAGTCTGCGTTTAAGCAGCTTCTGAATTAGAGGTTGCCTATCCTTTGTCAGAACTGTAACTCTTGCTGTGTGCTGTAAAAGGAGAATTAACTTCTGAGTTAGATTTTGGATCTCTTCCTGGAAGCCAGGCACCCACAAGTTAGGGACTATAGTGGGTCAGCTCTGAGGCATTTACATCATTTGGGGTTTCACCCTTTGTACCTGTTGCTGTAAAGGCTTTCGAGTTGTCCTGGATTCCAGACTGTCCTATGGGAGCATGAACATGTTCTCAAAAAGCAGGTACACAGAGGATGATTTGAGTGTTGAGACCATTCACCTCAGCAATGCTTCTAGGAGACATTTCTTACAGACTATTGTTTTCTTTTTAGGGAAGAGAAATGCTTGCAGAGCAATCAGAAGAATCAGATGTATCTGTTACTGAGATCATAACGTTGCCTTCAGACCTGTGATACAAGATGTGGTGCAGGATGCAGTTCTGCAGTGCCCCGTCACTCTCCTGTGCCTTCTGCTATGTGATGTGCCATTGCAGGCCCATGAGAGGAGTCAGGCATAGTCTCCAGCTTTTACATTTAAATTCCATAATGATTATAGTAACTTTACTTTGGCAGAAGAGTATGAGTGGTGCCTTTCCTTTTCCAATGTACTTCCATAATTTTCCACCTGCCCAATATCGTTTTCCAAATAAATCTTTGCCTTTTCTTTTCATCAATCTTTATGTAAAACAATCTTCTTACATCTCTGAAGACCCTTGCACCAATGATAATCCTACACAAAATATTTCACATAGCCATATTGTAAAGTGACTAGGTAGTATACTTGTCAGATAGGGACAGACAAGTATAAGCTTTCAGCAATTTGCCCACACAAAGTTATTGAGCAAGCCAGATGTGACAAATGATACTAGTTACCTCATTAAAGGTAATTGAAGGAGAATCAGGTGTTCCAGTGTTAAAGATCTACAGAAAATACATCTTTTATAAAAGCAATTGGAACTGCAAGTAAATTTGAACTCAGAAAAGTAAAAATGTGGCGAAGAGGCTATGTGCATGCAGAATTATTTGGTTAAGTTTCTTTACTGGTGAAGCAACCCGCTGCTGCAGATCCTTGAATCGAAGGTAAGGGAATGACTTCTCAAGGCTTTCAGCAGCATGGCAACTGCATTGGAGCGGTGGGTTCAGGGTGTGTCTGCAGCTCCAGAACCCGCCCATACCGACGCTCAAAGGAGCAGACATGGGACCTGTGGCCAGCTGAGCCAGGGGAGCTGCATTCTCTGCTCTGCTCTGCTGGCAAGGGCTGCAGCAGCCCTCTCTTGCGGCCATGTCTGTGCACAGGCCTTCGCTGAGCAAGGTGAGATCTGCCGTGACAAGGATTTTATCGAGCTGCTAAGACTTGTGCTCCTCATGTGAGCTCATTGATGAGACGTGGATACCCCCCGAGCTAGCTGTGTGGTATGAGTGCTGCAAGTACGGCGGTTCTGCTAAAAGAACTGTGTAAAACAGCTGAGAAATGTGAAACTGCTGAAAAGGTTGTAAAACAAAGATGAGATGTGACAGCTGATCTCATGATAACTTCAGAAATTGTCAGTGCCATGAAGTGAATGTGTTAGTCTATAGCTGTAGAAGGAAACATAAATGTAAAACAAGTTTTCTATTTTCTCTGTTCAGTTAAGGAGAATTTGACCAGGGTCTAGGCATTTCATGTTTTACTGATGATTTTCTCTTATTTTGGGAAACAATTGAGATACCTTGTGCAGTAGCTTTTGTAATACAACGTGTACACCTAGCACCTTGCTGGGTCATTGCATCCCTCCTGGCAGGGTAGTCGCTGCTATGTGCTGAAGCAGAGTTCCCCGATTTGGCCACACCTCCTTCCCTCCTTTACCTAAGCGGGTGACAAGAAAGGAGGGCTTCAGCCTCACTGTGTTCCCTTCTGTGTAACCACAGGGCAGGAGGACTCTAAATACTCCAGGGTTTTATGGGGGAGCTCTAGGTCTCAGATATTTCCCTGTGCAAGCAAGAAGGGAACTTGCAGCTAAAATGTGTGATGGCAAAACCCATAATTCACCCTTTTAATGCCATTTATTTCTAGCACTGCAATCTTCCCTTTCTCATTTTACCTTCTTCCTGTCCCACTGCTGCCAGCTGTGAACCACGTAGGCATCAGACATTTGGCTTTGTCATTTCATTTAGTGTGTGCCACAGCTGAAATCACAGCTTCTCCCAACATTTCGTTGCCTCAATTACCGTTGCAAAATGACTGAAGCCACATTAGGTTAAATAATCCAATCTGGGTATCAGGGTGCTATTTTCAGTTTTGAGTGAGCTAAGACCAGTTAAATATAAACATTCTGTAAAGGAGACTTCTGATTTGCTTAAAAGTGGCCCAAAAACATCCAAGCCAACAAAGAGGGGTTGCCATGAGGGACATCTTAAACTGGGTAGACCACAGCTCAAACGATAACTAAAATTATTGGCAATATATGGTTTTGAAGGTATATCACTTCCAGTAGTGCTTGTTCCCAGCTCTCTGTTTGCCTGCACTATAAGGCATAATGAGAAATAAATATCATAAGACACAGGCCCATTTGTATCTTCCAAAAAAGCAACTAATGTGAAAAAACAGTAACCCAAGTCTGTTGGCTTTGTGTGTGTGCGTGTGTGCGCGCGCATGTGTGTTGTTTAAAGCCCTACATAAATCAGGAGGAGGCCCACAAAGGGAAGACTGTTTGGTTTCAGAGACTGGTCTTGATTTTCTGCTTAGGATAATCAACATCAGGAATCTATCCCTAATTAAAGGCAAAAAAAATATGCACGATTTTTACATACATTCTTTTCATACTCGTACTTTAACGTGTTATGTGTACAGTATTCTTTTCCTTTAATTCAACTTTCTCAAATTATGTGCAGACAGCTTCAGCTGCAGGGGAAGGTGGGAGTATTTAGGATATCTAGAATTTAACTGTTTCACTCCCACTACAGAAAGACCTGTTTCTTTATCAGAGGTATTCAAGAGAAATGTGGTTTCTATTTTCAAAATAAAATCTCAGTGATTCTGTGTGACTCTGTTTTTGTTGTTGCTGTTTGATTTGTATTGTTGTCTTTTGTTTTGTTTTTAATGAGCAAATCCTACTGAAAATGTTGGTCTAGCTTCTCTGAAGAAAGACATGCTTCTAGTTTTAATAAACATTTATTAAAACTAGCTTTTCTTTGTCTGCTTCTGTTGTAGTTCAGGTTCTATTTCCAGTGATTTTTCCATGGAAATATCATTCAAGTGAATGAAATTTAAGCGGGATGTGAGTTTTGCCACTTTGATGGTGATGCAGTTTCCCAGATACAACTTATTCATTAAAAAATTTATATTGGCAGATTGGGTACTGCAGTAAACCTAACAAGCTTGAGTATGCGGTAGAACCACATCATTCTGCATGGTGATGTTCAAGTTCTCCTTCCTCCCCACACAGTGCAGTCTGGGGTTGATTTACATAAATTCTTAGATTTCTAGCAGCACCACCCCATAAGTTGAACTATTCCTCATGCCTTTGGCTGCCTTTCTGAGACTTATTGCTGACACTTCCACCACTGAGTCAGTGTAGCCCAATCAATCAATGTCTGATGTTTAGTCTTTAATAGGGGAAAAGGTTTCTGATGATAGATGTGGTTGCATTTAATTCTGTAGCAAGAAGATGGATGAACAACAAAGTTTGGCTGAGGCAGTTCCACTCTGAGATCCTCTTCACCTAACACCTGGAGAACACTTACTCACACAGCTTGACTCTGCCCACTGAATGTGCTTTCCACGGCTAAAGATCTGCGTGCTGCACTGGGTGCTGAGAGCCTGCACAGCCTTCACGAGGCCAGTTGTCCAGAGTGCATTAAATCTTACGCTCTTAAGAAAGGCAGCACTCAGGGTAATTTCCAATCGAGCTAAAGACTCCACGTCTCCAGCAAAGCAGCATTCTCAGAGGTACAAAAAAAAAAAAAAAAGAAAAAAAGAAAAAAGAACTAAGAACCTATTTTCTTTCCTGAGCAGAAGAGTGAATGTCCACCTGCTTCCCTGATGTAAGAATAATAATTAATGTGTGAGAAATACCTAAGTGTGTTTCTATAATGACTGTTTATTTCTGTGGGCTGTGGGTGCAGCAGTTAGGGGCATTCTGTTAATCATTTATATCGATGTGGGTATTTCAGGGGTACATATTTTTAACAACTTTGTTTAAAAAATTAAAAACCCCGCTTCTCACTTGTCTAGTCACCAGTGCATCTTTGGCTCTGCTTTTGTCCTTCTTCTCTGTTCACGCATACTCCACCATTTGCTCCTCTGAAGAAAGTGCACAGTAAGAGAAGTTTGAAAACAGTGACCTGGCATCTAGAACGACAGTAATTAGTAAGAGCATCGCTGCAGAGGGGAGTTGGTACAACAGAACAAGCTGCCCGTTCCTCCTGCCGTGCTGTGGTATCACAGCTCCTCCACAAGACCAAGTCTCTTTGTCTTCCGGCTGTGCCCAGCCCCACAGCACACACCTCCTGGTGCTCACTTTCACTGAGTTACAGTCACTCACCACTGCCTGCTTTCTGCTCTGACAGCCCGTGGCCTGCCCCGTGGTCGGGCCTCACTGCAACAGCTCCTGCTCTCCTGTTGCTGCCTCTGCCCGCTGGCTCCCTGCAGGCTGAGCTTAGAGGCACTGGCTGGGGAGCAGGGATGCTTTCAGCCAAAGTCTGGTGCTGCTCTGCCCTGTGGATGGCTTGCCTTTCTGCAGAGCAGCTCCTGCACTGTCGTACTCTGCCACAAGAAATTAAATTGGCGAGCAGCTAGAATTGAACCTCTCAAGGATTTTTACTTCTTAAAATTGACTCTAAGCAAGCTTCCAGTTTGTGTACTTGGGGAAAAAAAAGCCTTCTAGCTATTAATGTGTTAGTGTTTCATATAAGGAATGCTATTAATATCTCACTCTTTTTGCAGGTTACCACAGTGGAAAAGTTTAATCTAAAAATACATGAGAATCATTTTCTAGTGCGACTTTAAAACTGGCAGTGAACAACCACAGTAATTCTAAAGTAGCTATTTCATATTCTGGTAAGGATTGTTGCAGCTTGTCTCTACCAGCTGAGGAGTATTTTTATGTTTTCCTGTTTCCAAATAATGTAGAACACTGTGAAGGGTTCAGATTTTTCTGCTTATGTATTACAAGAAATATTATCTCAATCAAATAATAATTTTAGAAAGAGACCTCGTGTTTATAACTTTTTTTTTTTTTTTTCCAGATTCTTTTCTTTCCTTCTCTTTCCCTCTTTTGTAGTTTTTGACTCTGAGAGTGTTTTGTTAAAACCACTCATTCCTTGCTTGTTCCTGTCTTCCAAACAGCCATGGGTCGTGTCCTTGGAACAGTACAGTGCTGGTGCTGTCACGTCAGTTGCTGGGCTTGGGTGCCTGGCCCCGACACGTGCCACCTGCAGCCACTCGGTGTGAGGCAGGCAGCTCGTCTGCCCACAGCCTCCTCACTGCCTGTCGTCTGATTCGGCCAATTTGCTTGTGTAACTGGGATCACAATTCAGTCTTGAGCAGCTGAATCCTTCATGAAATCAGTCAGGAGCTGCTGACCATTTCCATATAGGAAAGATGTAGTTATGTATGAGCTCTGTACTGCTGAGGGCAGGCAAACTTGATTTATTGGACACGAGGGCACGCAGGATACACACTGTCTTGTACAACGTGTCCCCAGTCCCTGATCTGCATTTTGCTGAAATGTAAGAAGGAAATAAAAGTTAGTGGCATTTGCAGGCTCTGTAAAGTCTCGGTCTGTGGATAAAGTAAAGAAAAAGAACTGCATGCAAATTTGAGTCATCTGCTAGCCAACCATAAATCTACAACAGCCAATTTTTCACTTCCACCAGGGCTGCAGCAATTTAGGCAGGCAAAGGAGTGCAGCTGGCTGTGCCTGTAGCAGAGCCCATAGACAGGTCAAGAGCTGAACATAAATCAGCAGTGCCAGGCTGCTGCATAAGGGCAAAGCCCACACCTGGGGACAAACAGAGCAGTGCCTGTGCCAGAAGGGTCCTGTTGTGGGAAGGTTTTCCCTCGAGTGCTGTGCCTGGCTCTGGCTGCTGCACTTCAGGACACTTACAGACCATGGAGAGAAAATCCAAGCACATTCAAGAGGGAGACAAAGGCTCTTAACATTGTTTCTCACGAGGTAGGACTAAAGGAAGTACCATTTTCATCTCAAAGGTGGGAAGACTGAGGGGAGTTCTGATAACTGTGCTCACATACATGGCCACTTCATGTCAGCAGCAAGTGGAGCAAAGTCTGGCAAGATGCAGCAAGGGAGGTTCAAGTTTGATATTAGGAAAAACTTTCTCGTGACAAGTATATGGACATACTGGACAAGTTGTTTTCATCACCTAACATCCTAGTCCTGAATTGGACAAGCATGGGGTTCAGGAACAGGTTACATATTCCCTGCCTCACCTAGGTGATCTTCTGATACTGTTAACAGCCTTGAGATTTCTGTTGGGAGACAATCTAAGTTCATCCTTTCCTTTACTCAATTAGTATAGAAAGTTATGGGTTTTCTTCTGCTGCCTCTTTCTTTTTTTTTTTTTTTTTTCCCCAAAACCTTGCAGTGAAATATAAAACTGTACAAAATGCACCCTGTATATTTTACATAGTTTACTGATGGGACTCAGTAGTTCAGACTGATGGTTGGATTTGGTGATCTTTAAAGTCTTTTACAACAAAGATGATTCTGTGATTGTAGAATGCAGTGGGATTTCCTAAAAACAATGGTATCTATTTAAGTAGAGTCCGACTGTAATTGGTTAACTGGGTGATTTATGTGACATTCTAAATTTTTGGAGAGTTGTATAAATCTCTTATCTAAAGATACACAATTACAAATTTTTAACATTTTCAGAAAGGCTTGGAGCAGGGGCAGCCATTCCTAATATGAAGAAATGCGTCTCTCGGTGTAGCTGTAGCTTTTCAGAGCACGCTTGTCCTGAGACAGCTTGTGAGATCGGTCACTTTGCATCCACCAACCTATCTGAAATAATGAATCACTTACAGAGATCTCTTGACATACAAGTCTGAGCATTTATAGTCCCTTACACTTTTCTAGCTGTTTCAATTCAGACTCGTGCTTTTATTTTTCAAGGCAAAAGAGCACACATACTTCAAATTAGTAAGGATGCAGTAATAAAGCTGAGTCATACTGCTCTGATAAACACAGGGTGCAAGCGTGCAGGGCTAGGAGTCCTGGGGTGCTTGGAGAGCACTGATTTACAAAACTGCAGGGGCCTGGCAGCAGGCTGATAACTCAGGGTGCCAGGTCAGTGCTGAGATATCTTCTTTAAGTGTTAGCCAAAATTTGTTGGCAGGCAGTAGGGAAGTGGAGAGAGGATTCGAAGGTCAGATGTTGTTCCAAGTTTGTCACATGGATGCATTAGGGAATGGCAGTATGGGGGTGGACAGGGCTGGGACACCAGATTTAAGCAGGAGACTGGTGCCTGATATCACCATCTTTGCAGACAGGAGGAAGGATAAAAGGACAAAAACCTACGATGCTGTTTTTCTTTAGGCTTCTGAAATAATGAAAGAACTGTGGGGCTGCCTATAATACATCAGTGTTAACCCAGCTGTGTTCAGTACAGAAAACATGATGGCATACTTCAGTAGTTTTGAGGTGTGTCGTCATGCAGATTCCTGGTAGAATCTACTTGCAGGCCGGACAGATTTTAACAGCCTGTGCAAAAGGACATAAATACTCCCAATGCCTGCAAAATCAGGCCAGTGGGCCATTTCATCCAGGAGACTTTCTCTTCAGCAGTGTGAATAACTATAGCTGCTATTGAGTGAGACCATGCAAACTTGGTCACTTCCTCTGGTCTGTCCCCCTTGCGTGGGACATCGTGGGTCCACCGCTGTTGGATCACAGAGGTTACACCGTGCACTCCATCCTGCTCGCTTTGTTTTTATGGACATACCATCCACAAATTTGTGTGACCCTTTCTGAATCTGCTGGCATTGTGTATCTCCACAATCTCCTGCAGCAGCAAGTTTTACACAAGGTGTTGTGAGATTTTTCTCAAGAGGGACCCCTGAGCCTTTGTGATTTTCTTTCTAAAGAGTTTTGTTTCTGCACTTTCATCACTTCAAAATAACTGTTATGACATGCAGAACCAGGGCTGGAGTTTTCCCTCTGCCCCTTGATTTGCAGGTATTTGTGGACTTTCTGCTGGCAACTGGTGGGACTGCACAGAGACAAAAGCATCTTTTTGGCTTTTTATCAGCCTTCTTCCATGTGGTGTATCCTGAAGATGGTGTCCATATTTCACCAGTCATACTTCATTTATTTGACAAAACTAGTCAAAACGTTAACTAAACCGATGCTCTCCCATCTCTGTGGCAGCAGAAACTGCTGATGATGCAACCCCTGAGCTTCCTGTGGCTCTCCCAGACCCATCCTGCAGACAGATTTGAGCACATGGAGGTTTCTGCTGGTAAAAGGTGAGCAGGGCCCATAGCTCCCAGTGCTTCCCAGGTAGCTCTGAAATGTTCACAGCTGGTCTTTCTTCCCCTGGGTGCAGACTGACTCAGAAATGCACTCTGCAGCCATTCAGCCACGCTGAATTTTGTACCATGGGAGTGAAAGAAATGGAAAAATCCTTTCACCTTGTTAACTGAGCAAATTGAATTTTCTGTGCCTGGCAGTATTACACCTTCTTCATGTCATTTTTACAATACCTCTCTGACTCTAACCATACTGTAAACTATGTCCAGAGGTGCATTTTCAAAGCTCACATCTGGAGCTTCTAAACATTTACTTTATTAAATTTGAGAGTGCTGGTGGTAGCTCACCAGGTACTACTGCAGCCAGGAAAGAGGTTCAGTCTACAAGTAAATAGAAAAGACTTCACCGTTTGTTTGTTTTCTGCAATAGATTTTATTTCAGTAATTGGAACAGGTTTGTACCTGGGGTTGGGGGTCAATCTTTGACAGCTCTTTATAGGTTTCCAAGAAGCGGCTGTCAAGACAGAAAGAAAGAAAAAAAAAAAAAAAAAAAAAAAAAAAAAGGAGTTTTAAGAAGGTTAAAAAGGTTGGTTTTTTTTTTTTGTTTGTTTGTTTTTTTTTTGTTTTTTTTTTTTTTGTTAATTTTATTTTTAAAAAAGTATCCCTTATCCTTTGACTCTAGAGACAAAACCTCTGAGGAGCCCAGGGGGTTACAGAAGCTGAGATGGAACACCTTGATTCTTTCAGGTGCAGTATTATATATCTGGGGAACATTTAAAAGTTTAAAAGCTTTTAAAGGCTGTAAATATTCATACCTTTAAGCAGATACATAAAGATTCCAAAAAGCGTATGTGTTTGTTATATTTTTATGTACGTAACCAAACCCACACCCCGTTTAATCTACTTGTTGATAATTCCTAAGTCCAAACAGGTAAGGTCCTGATTTGTTGCACCTCCAGAAGCAGCCTCCTCGGTCCAGAAGCCCGTGGCAGGAGAGCACTGCCAGGAAGCAGAGCACCGCTCGGGGGACGTGCTGCCGGCGCAGAGGACAGCAGCGTTGCCTCAGCAGACACTTTGTAGCGTGAGCCATGCCTTCAGACCGGCTCGGCACCTCGCCCCCCGCCCCCTCCTCTTTCTCCCGACCTTCCTAAATTCCTTTCCCTCAACAGGGAGGATCCTGTGCTAAGGGTAAATGCATGGCTCCGCCTACATCCCTTTCTCTTTTAGCCCATTTGTGCTTTTTGGTATTCTTTCAGCATAAGATGCTATGTTTTTCGCAAGCAGCCATTTAGCCAACACTTCCTTAGAAGCTAAGGCATTCATAAGCAAACTTGGTGCTGTCTTTTGCTCATGTTCCTACTGGACAAGTCCACATAAGATGCAGTAAGATTTAATTGTGGGCATATTGAATAATTTTAACCAGATAATTCCAGAGGATCCCCTCTCTCCACAACATACATGCAAACTCTTCCAACTTATCAGCAGTGTCAGAGAAAAGAAAGAAGTGTGTGATATCTGTTGCATTGCTTATTTATGGGCTCACTGTTTATTTTATTTTATTTTATTTTATTTTATTCTATTTTATTTTATTTTATTTTATTTTATTTTTATTTCTACTTGCTCACTCCTAGTTCCTCGCTGAAATAGCAGAAACATCTGTCTCCCTTCATTGAGGAGAATCATTTATGAGTCCCAGATTTACCAACAGTATCAGTTACATTCAGCAAACCTCACTCTTGGTCTTATTAATTACTTTCCATCTGCTTTTCCCTCAGGCGTCTTGGTTAGCAGAAAAATGCTGACAATCAACAGTAATGGCTTCTTAAGTTGGTTATTTATTAAGTCAAGACTTTTGCAGATACAGTTTCAATAAATACATGTGGTTTTTTTAGAAAGAGTCATCTCTGAATTGTACCTAGTTGAAAACAAAAATGTAATAATTCCAGAAGCTGTGGGAGGGTGTGTGTGTGAATGGGGGGTGGAATTTTCTGTTTAGCTGCAAGAAGCCCCATTTGGATTCTGTATTTGTATTCTCAGCTCATGGAAAGAGCTGCAGAAACTGCTGTTGGAAGCGATTGCTGTGGGCAGAATGAGCTGGTCCTACGAGGGCTTGGGGGTTTTGCTCATCTTTTTTTGTTGTTGTTGTTGAAGCAAACATTTATATTTTTATTTTCCCATGACTTTTTCCTCTTTTGGCGAGGTTGCTCCCTTGGTCTCCTACTGGGAAAGCAGCATTGAACTTACAGTGCTGAAAAGATGATTAATGATAGGCAAAACTGTATACAACATGCAGTTTATTTGGGGGAGGAGGAGCATGCAGTGAAATGCCGCATTGGAAATTCCGGGCAAATGGTGTGTGAAATTGTTGACAAATTGCCCTCATTAAGCTCACTAAATGAATACTTTCTTGAGAGCATTGGCTCGATATCTCCATGTACAATGTAACTTCTGCTTGAAATTGCATATGGTGCTATTCTTATCTTTCAAACCCTTGTAACAGCCCTATCATCGCCATAAAGCCAACATTGTAGCTGCCCTCGCCACTCACTACATGAGATGTGAAGGAAAATTGCAGAGGGAGACTTCCACGAGTGGTTCTGAATTATTTATTAATTTATTCATTATAATGAACCATTCTGAGCCTGGCCACCAGAGTTCATACGTGCCACAAAATGGATCTAGAAATGCTTTAAGCTCCTCAGCCTTTAACTTTATCCCCAGCAGTGAAAGGGGCAGTTAAAGGACAACACTCACAGAAGTCTCCATTTCACAAAACACAACTCGGACACTGGTTAGCCTTGCTGATGGTAGCAAACATGCAGGAAAAAAATGTCCTAACAACCATGGTGGTTGACCATCCAGTACATTCACTGGCAGCCAGGTGAGGCCAGCGTGCACTGCAGACTTGCCCTACCAAGCTGAATTCTGGCCATCAGCCTGGATGTGCCCCGCTGGGCAGTAAGGAAGTGTGAAGCCATACCAGGGAGAGCCGCAGACTGCTGAAACCTTCCAAGACGCAGGTGAGGCCATGGCCTAGATCAAGGCTTGTGGCATATGCAGTATGTGTTTGCTACCAGGTTTTATCGTAGCAAGAGGGAGAGTATCCATGCAAAAACAAGGCTGTAGCTCCTACCTCTTGCAACTCCCTGGCCATCCATGTGAAATAATGGCAACTTGTGGGCAAGTGAGGAACAGCTGGTGGGTTGCTGAGGGAAGGAGGGAGTCAGGTGGAGTGAGGTGCCAGAATGAACTGTTTACCTTTGATGCAGCTGTTGCTTTAGTCACTGCAATGGAGTAAGAGATGAGTCAACCTTTTTTAAAAGGGGATTCATACAAAGAAATGTTGGAAGATCCCTTTCCTAAACCAAATGTATACCATACAGGAAATAGCAGGAGTATGGACATAGGGCTGTCTTTGTGTTGAGAACTGCTAGTAATTTTGAACAGAAATCATAGGACAGGAATTAAAATGTGGCATGAATATACTGCCAACTGTTGAGCCACATAGGGTAAAAACAGATGTAGCTGGTGCTTCTTTGAACTTTTACTGCAAGGCGAATCTGGCTGCAAAAACTGTCCTACGGGAGGAGGAGGAGGAAAAGTTTGCCATGTAAACAGAAGAGCAGGAGACTGTGTTTCCCTTAACTCTCTCCTCTCGCTCTCTTGGACAGCTCCAGTAATCACCTTTCCTCATTATAGCTACATAAGCATGGGTGCAGGAACATCTGAGAACTTTGGGAGAAGTTTTTCTTTTCTAAAGTGGCTTTCCAGTGTGGGGAAGAGTGGGCAAGATTGAATTACTTTGATCTCCAGTGTTTTGAGCTGCGCTAGAAAACTGCATGAGTGGCTCCAGGCAGGGAAGCGTTTCTGTGGGTGCTCTGCAGCACTCAGCAGGCAAAGGCCAGGAGTACCTTAGGGTACTTCTGAGGGCTGTTAAGCTTCCTTTGCTGATTTTAAACTGAAGTACCTTATGGAGTGGACATACGAATACAGCTACGGTAGGCAGTTGGGACAAGTATTCGGTAACATATACATCTGTCTACATTTGAGTTCAGTTAAATAAAAAAAAGCCATTAATCTGTCAAACTGTCATATAGCAGGTTATTTGGTTTATTTTCTTACTTGGGGATCAGCGTGAACATATTTTCCTCACTGCCACAAACTGTGCAGTCCAGTTTCCCACATGGAGAGAAATCTCAGTTGAGCTCCATCACCCTGGTACGCTGCTTCCCTGAGCACGATGTCTCCCCTGCTGCAAAAATGTACCTGCTCTGTGGCTGTGGTGTGCTGAGGCTGTAACTGCGTGGGATGTGCATCTGGGATTTGAACCTGACTTCTGTTTACTAGGCAGGAACCAGAACCAATTAAGCAACTCTTGCAAACATCTGTCCTCACTGAGCACCCTGCTCAGGGTAGTTTGGAGTGAACTCTCTGCTGGTGAGTAGTGACACCAGCGGCAGAGGTCATCAGGGCCCTGACTGACTGATGGCTCAGTCCCAAGTGGTCCCTGTTGGAGCATACCCTATTTAGCTGTTAATGCCTTGTTGGTCAACCACTTCTGCAGAGAATATCTATTTTAAACGCATCATAAACTTGCATTCTGGGACTGGCTCTTACGACGTAGATCTTAAATATTTTGCAGTACTGGGACCAGAGAGAGAAAGTTGAAGTTCACTGTTTCTCCTAGAAGTTGCCTTTAGTTGAGACTCTGCCTCCACCCCTGGAGGCACTCAAGGCCAGGTTGGATGGGGCCCTCGGCAGCCTGGTCTAGCGGTTGGCAACACTGTCCACGGCAGGGGGTTGAAACTAGATGATCTTTAAGGTCCTT
>VXAV01000319.1:0-26930 GCA_013399715.1 Alectura lathami
ATGCTGTTATAGTTACATTTACTTACATGAATTTCGACATAGATGTCTAGCAAATGCTTCCTATCTACTATGAGCCGTGTATGAAGCCATTGCTCTTCACCTTTCATTTTTTTGCTTTCAGGTGTTTATTGTTGTTCCTCAGTAAAGATGTTACACGGAACCATTTTAGCACTCCCTATCTATTTCAGAGCAAAATCAAACGATTCCTTAAATCATCTGCAGTGGCAAACACTTTCACAGCTGCATTCTCCTGGACATGGAGTCAGATGAAGATTTTACAGATAATTTATGTGGAGAAAGCACATGTACAGCACTGTGGGCATGGCAGAACAACATAAATGAAAGGAGGGAAGAGGGACCCTCAGCATCACAAAGATGTAAGGAGAGGAGAGGAGAGGAGAGGATTTCATAAAACTCATTACAAGGTTTTATCAATCTAATCTCAGTATAATGCATCCTCTTGTGACTTTCAAAGTTGCTAGATTGTGAATCAACATTATTCACGATAAAAACGTTATTCGCTGAACTAATATACCTGACCACATGCATATGGTCCTTTTGTCAGTGCTGCACAGTCAAACAGGGACAGCATTTACCAAATAATTCTACATATAAATATTTGTCTAAATGAAGTGTAGCTGAGATTTTTCCTTAATGTATCTACATAGATTCATTCAGTATCTTAGTCTACATTTAATAGTGAACTTACTGTGGAATGATCTGAAGTCACTGTTTGGATATCTACTCCAGATTGAAGTTTCCTTAATTCAGTGTTACTTTGGAAATGAATTGAGCAAAAGCAAAATAAGGTCACTTCAATTCACAATCAGAGCACCCACAGGACAGTTTAATGAGATTTAAATAATCCAATTTCAATATTAGTTCAGAATAATTTTTGCAAGTGTCTCATGTATGTGTAGGCAAACCCCTAATACTCTAGCAACACTACAATTCTCATAAAGTAAACACACAGTCTGAATCTGTACGAAATGTTGTAGAAATTAACTTCAATATCAACTAAGTCCGTGTACCTGAATAGGATCCCCTGTACTAGAGTTCTCTTATTCATTGATAACAACAATAAAAATATCAAATGTATATTGGTTGTGTTAATACCAAGATCTGCTATTTGAAATATATGAATCAATGTACCCAAAATATGTAGTTTTGCACAACTAATGTGCATAACTATATTGTTTGAGAAGTATCTTCCTATAGATCCATATTATGAGGGTAGGCTACGAAGCTTAGTAGTTGTGGTTGTCCCTCATGACTCTGCTTGTGAGTCAGAATCCCTTTGTAGTCTTTCAAATAGTGCAAAGGATGTGAAATTCTCACATAATTTTTTGCACTGTTGGCAGATATGTATTCACATATCAATTGATTTTGATCACGACTTTTCTCATTTATGCTTTCTTTGTATGAGCTGCTAAGGATCACCCCACATCACCCCAACCACTGTAAATAGATCTCAGGTTATGGAATTGCATTTGCACTACTAAGGGAAGAGAAAGTAAAGGGTGGATTTGCCCACCCGTGCTCAATTTAGCAATACTATTGTGCAGTCCCCTAGGTCACCATAAGCCAACGATGTTATTGTTACTTGCAAGTTAACATTGCAAATTATATGCTCAAAGTTAACATCTTTTCTGCAGCCAAAAAAAAGAACTGCATATTCTCCTTTTCTTCTTTTGTCCTTCTAGGGCTGTAATGAGAACAAATGGAAGTGACCTTACATTGTGGGACACTCCTTATAGTGTCTTAATACACATTTCATTACACTGAAAGTCTTGCAGGGTATTCATTAGAACAGCCATAAAGTCTTTGTGGAGGGCTTAATAGCTAAAACAAGCTATTGAAATTAGCCAATCGTTCTATAATTGAACTCCCCATGAATCTTTACTGCAGTAAGGTGAAGTAAGTTGCCTGAGGTACTGGATGTATGTTTTAGTACTTGGTTATGTGGAAAACAAATAAATAAAACTGATAAAACTCACATGTGACAGTTCGCAACTGTTGTTTGGCATACTTTAGGCAGCCTTGAACCTTCAGATTCAATTCTTATCGGATTTTAAACTGGCATATTCTCATTCGTCACTGAGATTTTCATTAAGCAATCCACCATACCTTGCTTTAACAAATTAACCATTTTATACCATCAAAAATATGGAAGATGTGTTTTATTATAAACAATTTCTTAAGCTATAGATTTCCTTCTCCCAGTCCATAAAAGATTATTCACCCCTTGACTAGATAGATTCCTGTTAGTACTGGTCTGTTTCTGTGATGAATATATCACTGTATTAGGCGTTCTTCATACAAATGCATACTAAAATGCAGTCTTTTTCTCACAGCAAAGAACATCAGTTCTTTTAAAATTACGTGCTTGAATGACTGCATTTTATACCCTTGATTCCCAAAAGAAAATTCAGACTAAGTATCTCATTTTCAATTTTCTAACACGCAGTGAGATAATTAGGTACCTCAGAAAGGTGATCTAGGAAAACCTAGATGGTTATCAGAAATCTGTCTTAAATTTGCCAATGAATATTTCTCATACTCCACAGATTCTTTGAAGCACATCTTCTTTGCAAGAAGTTTATTTGTTTACCAGGTAAATATGCACAGTGTGTGGGATGAAAAACATTTGAAGGCGTCTATCTCTTCTTATTGACTGAAGAGGAAGCCTAGGCAACCTAGACAATCTAGACAACCTAGATTAAATCAAATATCTGCTAGAATATATCTACCTTAGCAAGTAGTGAAGATCTAAAAGAGTGGATCTATAGAGCTCCTGGGAAGCTATCGTCCGTGTCACGTGAGGTCTGGGCTTTTTTTCACCTTAAGTAAGCTTTACTACAACACAATTGACAAAATGTCCAATTGTAGTTGTAGTACACTGGAGGTACTCCAGGAGCACATTCTACAAAGTAGTTTCATCTGAGGAAAATCTATACTACATACTTCAGAACTCGAACCAAAGCAAAGAACAAGCAACTAGCAAGTGAGAAGGAACAAGGGACTTATTTGAGAAATGCACTCTTCATCAAAAGTTAAGAGTCAATCAAACAAGCAAATAAACATAAACTGTAATTTAAATACACCATTAAATAGGGTGTTAGAAATAAATCTTATATCCATATATTCATAGTTACTTTTGATTGCAAGGCATTGCATTTTATGATGTGAGTGGTCTCTTCTAGACCTCCTCTTTCAGATTCATTGTAAAACCAGGCAGCCTTGATAACTTTGAAAAGTAAAACAGTGTCACGACAGGTTTATTTTCACAGAAATTTGGCTTATGTGTATATATATGCATGTAACTGTAGATGTTTTAGTTTGTGTGGGTACACATTTATGTTTAAGAAACAGGTCTTGTAAATTACAAATAATAAATAGAATCACAGAAACATAGAATCTTCAAGGTTGGAAAAGACCTCTAAAATCATCTAGTCCAACTGACAAGCGAACACCACTATGCCCAATAAACTATGTCACTAAGGGCCACATCTACATGTTTCTTGAACACCTCCAGGGAAGGAGAATCCACCACCTTCCTGGGCAGCCTGTTCCAATGCCTGACCACTTTCTCAGTTAAGAAGATTTTCCTAATATCCATTATGAAACTCCCCTGGCACAACTTGCGACCATTAACTCACATCCTATCACTGTTACCTGGGAGATGAGGCCAACCTCCACCTCACTACAGCCTCCTTTCAGGCAGTTGCAGAGAGCAATGAGGTCTGCTCAGCCTCCTCTTCTCCAGACTGAACAGTCCCAGTTCCCTCAGCCACTGCCCATAAGCTTTGTGCTCGAGGCCCTTCACTGGCTTTGTTGCCCTTCTTTGGACAGACTCCAGGGCTTCAACGTCCTGAGCACAGCACTTTAGCTGAGGCCTCACCAGGGCCAAGTACAGGGGGACAATCACCTGCCCATTCCTGCTGGCTCCCTAATGCAAGCCAGGATGCTGGTGGCCTTCTTGGCTACCTGGTCACACTGCTGTCTTGTTCAGCCACCTGTCAACTAGCAGCCCCACGTCCTTTTCTTCTGCACAGATTTTCAGCCACTGTGCCCCAAACCTGTAGCATTGCTTGGGGCAATTAAGATGAAAGAGGAAAAAAAAATCTCCAGTGTGTGCAAAACGTTTCAGGCAGACGATATTTGTATATTCAAGGCAGTGGAAGAATCAGAGTTGGCAACTGTCTAGCAGAGTGATTTGCACCCAGGATCATTCATGTCCTGAGAAACAACAAGAAGTTCCTCTCCTAGCATGTATCATCCTCCCGTAACATACAGGATGATCCCAGCATCTCTTAGAGAGTCTGGAGGCCATCACAGTGTCATCAGCATGTGGCTTACTAAGTGGAGTAAGAAGGTTGATATGTTCCCATGAGGGCCTACACAAAAGAGACAGATGCACTGACTTTCCAAGGGATACAAAGTAGCAAAACTCAATTTCTGGCTAGCATAAAATACCTTTTCCTTAATACCAGGCAAATATTTAACAACTCATTAGAATATCATAACTGGAGAAGTATATGACTATCCAAACATGTACTTACATGTCTGGCAGATTTGACTGAAGTTACTGTGAATCTAGACAGTAGATAACTTGGCCTACTTAATTAGTAATGTCTTCTCTAGTGTCTTGTCAGTCCTTGGCAATCATGAAAGTCTGGACATAAGCTCAGGCACAGCACAGTGTGAAGAAGGTATGAAAAAAATATATCTTATATATAGGTGAAATTATAATTAGCCAGACATATTTTACGTGGCAGCAACATCAGAGCAGATTGTGCATGGTATCCTGCAATTTTCTATATACTTTTAATTATCTTTTAATTATTAACAGCTCTTATCCACTCCCAATGCATTTGGCTAATGCTGAGCTTTTTGCTTTTTTCTTTTCCATCTTTTTCCCCTACTTGTTCTAATCTAGACCCAGTTCCAACTGCTAACGCATCAATGTCAGAAACTGCAGTCAAGCACAGCCTGTCCCAAAATCCCAACCTATATAAACATGATGGCTCATTAATAACTTAAAAAGGATGATGACACTGATACTATTTATAGGGTCCTGCCAGCTAGGACTGCCAAAGTTAAGGAAATAAACATGGAAAAATTGTCAACTGCAAAACATTAGTGTTTATCAACAGATCAATCAAACTTCAACTACTGTAAATTGTGCTTTTAGCTAAATAAAATGTATTCACAGTGACAATTTATTGAATGCCTTGTTTTGCTACTCTTGTGCCCTTGTATCAGTTTCAATGAGAGACAAAGAAAGAAAAAAAAAAAGAGGGAGACAGAAACTCCTACACTCCCCTTTTCCCCTTCCCTCTCACGCTCCCCTGACACCTGCCAAACCTCCCACAATTGCTGAGCTCTCAAAAGTTACAGCTACATGTTTCACGATGAGTGGCAAATCAGAACTGCTGAACAAAATTCTCATGAAGTCAATTAAGTGTTAATTAGCTCTGACTGAGGGCACACGATTCTCCAGCAAGCTGAATAAATGTCAAGGTGATGAGGTTGTGTACTAAGTACTTGGTTTACATGTGTGGAGAGCTTACGATTTAAGGGATTCTTTTTTCCCTTCTTTCTTCATTGCCTTCTGTTTTGCTCTTATATCAGAGACAGAATGCTACAGCAAGAATGAAGATTGTTCTCCACTTGCTCACAGCCATACTTGCTGAGAATTGTTGGGTGGTCTTGCTGAAGGGGAAGTAATTTTTTGCCATTCAAGCAGAATTTGTAGAGGAAAAAGAAAAAAGAAAAGAAAGAAACCAGAAAAAAAAAAAAAAAAAAAAAAAAAAACAAAAAAAAAAAAAAAAAAGAGAGAGAGAGAAACAGAGAGGGATAGAAAGTTACTGGAAAAGTATGAGGTTCAAAGCCATCTCTGATTTTATTCCATTGCTTGCTGGATTTTCTATTCTAAGTGAAATAAACAAAGTTAATAGTAACTAATAATAAAAAGGAATAATATATATGGAATATGGTATTACAAGAAAATTTGGCCAAGCTCTCCTAAGAATTCAGCTTTCCTTAAGAAGATATAGAGAGTGATTCAAAAACAAATGGACAAAAACTCTATTGAAAACTACGTGGTCTGCAAGAAACTCATTTAGGAGAAGTAAGAAGCTGGCAATATATCTATTCCCATGACATGAATTCTACGTGTAATTGTCATGGCTGAAAACAGAGTTAAGGAAAAAAAAAAAAAAAATGGAGCATTCCAGACCATATACATCACGTCATGGCCCTCACCCTGCTCTCCGGGAAAGGGCATGGGGGAAAGCCACGGTTTGCGGAGCTGCTTCGGGCTATAGGGGGTCGGGCTGGTCCGGGCAGGGGCTGTGGGGCTACTTCCAGTGCTCAGGGGTCGGGCTGGTAGTCGGGCTGGTGCATGGATGAGAACTTGCTTTTCTGTAAGTTAACTGTTTTACTCCAAATTCTTTACATTCCTGTTTCTACTTTAGTAAACTAGTTATCCTAACTCTCCAGTTCTACCTTTTATTTTCCCCTCACATCCCTCCACCCCCCCACTGATGCTGGCCGCTGGCAGCACGCTTGCAGCCCCGAGCTTGTTCTCCAGAGGGGGAGGGGAAAGCGAGCTACTGTTGTGAGCTATTGGGAGTTTAAACCACAACAGTAATAATTATTATTTTTACTATCTCAAACCTAGTTTAGGGTCTAGAGGCCTCAGTCAAGATCAGGGCCCCAATCTAGCAGATGCTAATAAAAATAAAATAAAATAAAATAAAATAAAATAAAATAAAATAAAATAAAATAAAATAAAATAAAATAAAATAAAATAAAATAATAAAATAGTCCTTTTTGCCAGGATTTTACAGTCTGTAGCCGTGATCTTGCAATTAACTTACAGCAGGTCATTTTCAACATGAAGTCCATTACATGACTGAGGTTTCAAACAGATAAGCCAGCGGAAAAGTGTGAGGAATGAAACATTATTACCACATTTTATGGGTTCAGACAGAAATATTAAGTGCCTTGCCCAAGGTTACACAATATATGACACTGCTAATGAAAATGCTAGGAATGCAGGCTCAACTCAAAGAGTTCAGACTGCTGCTTCTGTCACAACAGTGTCCCCACTGGGAAGACTTCTATAGACAGCTGATGATATCCCAGTTTGGGTGGCAGACATGACACTTTCAGCTGTGACTTGGCAATTGTGGAGCAGTGGAACAATTAACAGATGAGAAAATTAAATCATGGGTACATTTTGGAGGATACAAGCAGAAAACTGACTGTTCTTGCTTCTTAGTGAGACTAAAGGGAAGAGGTGAGACCTGCACATAGCTTGGATGTTCATTGGATATGCTTGCCTATAATCATGTCTTTAAGAGAGGGCTTAAAATTAGGGAAGACATTTCAAGATGCTTGCCAAAATCTTCTCCTTCTAGCTGAAACTTCTGGGAAGAAAAATAAACCATCTTCTGTAGTAAAAGGTGATACTCGCAAAAGAAATGTGGCTCCAAAAGTGATGAAAATTATTTGTGTCAGACTTTGGCCTGGAAGAATTTTGCTCTGGTCTTGTCCATATACACCAATGAGCTCTAGTATTTCTGGGGGTGGTCCTTTACTGCTCAGTTTTATAAAAGGATTGTTTTGACTTTTTATGCTCTTTTTTTTTTTTTTTTTTTTTTTTTTTTTTCAAAGGGGTTTAAAATNTTTTTTTTTCCACAGGAGTTAACAATGTAAAGACTCCATGGAATGCCTGACTAACTTCACAGTCATTGGTCTTAGGTTTCATCAGCTTCAGTAAAAATTGGGAATGCTTTCTACTTTAAGTTTTCTAACATATAAGTTCACATCAGGAATAGCAGAAAATGAGAAAAGGGAACTAACCACTGTAATTTCAGTGGTCTTTTTATCTTCTCATTTGAAAGACTTCTCCAGTATGTTAAAGAAGACAAAATCAAAATGTCAGATTATGTCTGGTATAGAGCATAAACTAACTAAAAGAAGTAGATATTCATTGAATCTGAAAAGCAACTCATTCTTCACTAATGAACATGAAAACATTATTCATAACTGGACTGTGGAACTCTTTGACACAGGTCATCACTGAGCTCATGATCATAGATATCAAGAAGAATTAAGAAAAAGCTACGGACAAGAAGAGAAAATCTCAGTGAAATATTTTGAAAGAAGTATTTTACACCACTGCTTGATTGTTGGTATTAATTTGAAGGTAATTTTCTTTTATAATAAAATATTCTGCATCTATTTCTGCTGATCATAGCTGTATATAGGTTACTGGATTAGACAAACACATATAAGATGGTAATTTTAATAATTCTCTATAGGATTATTTCTTCCCTGTATAAGTAGACAACAGGAAAGTCTAGAAAAGTTTTCTAGACTTTTTTTTTTTTTTTTTTTTTTTTTAATATAGCTTGGGTTTTCCAGTTTGAAAATAACAGATATGTTGGCTGACTAATGCTATGTTATTGATTCAGCCATAATTATGATAGTAGTGTTGGTCCACAAGTATGAATGTTGGGTATGAAACTGCCAGTATAGAAACTGATAAACAATCCATTAGTAAGTGGAGATAGTCTACACCTCACTTCTTTTGTCTAGCAATATGTCTTGGTCCATCAGTCTCCCTAGAGTGGTAAAAAGTTGCACATTTCCTTGGTGGGCATAGCGATACCTTGGCTGGTCCACATTAGGCTTCACATCGGAGCCATGCGTACTGAAATGTCAGACCATGTAGTTTTAAGTTCAGATCAATCCTAGCTCCTGATCAGAATTTCCTGTCTACCTTGTCTTGTCATGAAGTAGATTTTAATTGTTTGGGTGCATTTTTCCTTCATTACCATAGTCATGAACTATAATGACGATGGAGGGATTTTAGCCATTCCAGATGTTGTTATTTATTTATTTTTCTTCTCCATTCTTCATGTTGCTGCCCTATAAACAACATGAAAGACCATTAGACTCTGCGTCCAGGTGGAGGCCTGTCACGAGTGGTATCCCCCAGGGGTCCGTCTTGGGATCGGTGCTCTTCAACATCTTTATTGACGACTGAGACAGTGGGATCAAGTGCACCCTCAGCAAGTTTGCTGATGACACCAAGCTGAGTGGTGCAGTTGATACCCCTGAAGGAAGGGATGCCATCCAGAAGGACCTGGACAGGCTGGAAAAGTGGGCCCGCAAGGACCTGATGAGGTTCAACAAGGCCAAGTGCAAGGTGTTGCACTTGGGTCAGGGCAGTCCCAGGTATGTGTACAGACTGGAAGAAGAACGCCTTGAGAGCAGCCCTGCGGAGAAAGACTTGAACATTGTGATCAATGAAAAGCTGGCCATGAGCCAGTAGTGCGCTCTTGCAGCCAGGAAGGCCAATGGCATCCTGGGCTGCATCAAGAGAGGGGTGGCCAGCAGGGAGAGGGAGGTGATCGTCCCCCTCTGCTCTGCCCTTGTAAGGCCTCACCTGGAGTGCTGTGTCCAGGCCTGGGGCCCCCAGTACAGAAAGGATGTGGAGCTGTTGGACCGAATCCAGAGGAGAGCCACCAAAATGATCAGAGGGCTGGAGCACCTCTCCTATGAGGAAAGGTTGAGGGAGTTGGTACTGTTCAGCTTGGAAAAGAGAAGGCTCCGGGGAGACCTCATTGCAGCCTTCCAGTACTTGAAAGGAGCTTACAGGCAGGAGGTGGAAGGACTTTTTACATGGGTGGAGAATGTTAGGACAAGGGGGAATGGGCTAAAACTGAAAGAGGGGAGGTTTAGGCTGGACATCAGGAAGAAATTCTTCCCTGAGAGAGTGATGAGGTGGTGGAACAGGCTGCCCAGAGAAGTTGTGGCTGCCCCATCCCTGTCTGTGTTCAAGGCCAGGCTGGATGGGTTCCTTGGCAGTTTGATCCAGTGAGCTAGTGGCTGGCAGCCCTGTCCACAACAGGCATGTTGGAACTAGATGATCTTTGAGGACCCTTCCAACTCAAGAAATTCTATGATTCTATGATTCTGTGATTCTATGATTCTATTATTATAGTTTTTGGATTAGAAGCAGAAGATGCTTTAGAATATTCCTGCCAGGAACACCACAAAAAGAGCCCTATATTTTCTAGATTGCGCAGTGGAGTATACAAGTAATGCTTCTACAAAAGAGATAAACATTTAGATTTCAAAGAGTATTAGGGCCTTTTTCTTCCTAAAATACATCTTTATGGCAAGGCATAGGAGCTCCTGAGTAAGTGTAAATTACATTTATGGCCATGACTGTAAGGTTCATTGACATGGTTAAAGTGGTATAAAGTAGTCTCAGTGAAAATGACAATCAGGCCCTGAGGCTTAGATAGATGGATGGACAAAACAATGTCTTTATGCTACCTTTGCAAAAAGAAGTCAACAGTTTAAAATAAAAATAAAAATACAAGAATACATTGCCAAATAAATTGATCTGTTATGGAATAAATCCCAGAAAACATGACACAAATGAAAAAAAAAAAAAAAAGAGAAAAACAAGAAAAGTACTTACTATTCCCCCCACTGCACATTGGTGAGTGAATATAAATCTGATAGAAATCAGATAGGATAGCTGTATTCCAACTGGGACTCACACAGGGCACTCTTATATGATACTGGCTGAATCACTTCTCTTACATGCACACTAGTTCCCTGGTTTGCTCAGATATAATATAGAGATGGTGGTGTATATTTTCATTTTAAAACACTTTGTACATAAAAGTGCTATGTGAAAGTATTTTAATATAATAAATACACATATCTGTTCATGGGTGACACCCCAGGAGGCTGTGCTGCCATTCAGCATGACCTGGACAGGCTGGAGAGCTGGGCAGAGAGGAACCTGATGAGGTTCAACAAGGGCGAGTGTAGAGTCTTGCATCTAGGGAGAAACAACTGCATGCACCAGCACAGGCTGGGGGCAGAGCTGCAAGAAAGGAGCTTTGTAGGAGAAGGACCTGGGTGTCCTGGTGGACAACACGTTGGACGTGAGCCAGCAGTGTGCCCTTGTGGCCTAGAAGGTCAATGGGATCCTAGGGTGCATTAAAAAGAGTGTGGCCAACAGGTCAAGGGAGGTGATCCCCCCCCTCTGCTATGCCCTGGTGAGGCCACATCTGGAATCCTGTGTTCAGTTCTGGGCTCCTCAGGACAAGAGAGACAGGGATCTTCTGGAGAGAGTCCAGTGCAGGGCCACAAAGATAATCAGGGGCCTGGAACACCTCCTGCATGAGGAAAGGTGACTCTTCAGCCTGGAGAAGAGGAGACTGAGAGGGGATCTTATCAGTGTTTATAAATATCTGAAGTGTGGGAACCAAGTGGGTGGGGCTGGGCTCTTTTCAGCAGTGCCCAGTGACAGGACAAGGGGCAATGGGCAAAAAACGGAACACAGGAGGTTCCATACAAATCTAAGAGAAAACTTCTTTACTGTGAGGATATCGGAGCACTGGAACAGGCTGCCCAAAGATATTGTGGAGTCTCCTTCTCTGGAGGTATTGAAGACCTGCCTGGATACCTTTATTTGTGACGTGCTGTAGGGAACCTGCTTCTGCAGGGGGGTTGGACTAGATGATATCCTGAGATCCCTTCCAACCACTAAAATTCTGTCATTCTGTGAAAATATGTCTGAACTGTTGGACTGACCTCACTGATCATCAGAAATGTTAGAGGTGATCCTTCATCTCACTATTTCTTAGAAATTAATACATATACAATCTATCCTGTCTTCTGTTCCTAAATCACAATGGATAACAGTCAAGTACCTGCTTCTATTAAGCAAGCTGTAGAATGAAGGACCATAGTATTAATTTTTCTAACCTCATTACTGTTCGACAAAACTGTGCACTGCTGTATGCCCTTGCCTAGGGATGGATGTATTGTAACTATACATCCTGTTTTGAAGGCATATCTCTATTTGAATACTTGAATATATGCTTCATATATGCTTCAATAAAGTTCCTCTATCATTAGACTTCAGTCACAGTTTTTAAGTAGAGAATCTAACAATTAATTAGAAAATTCATCTAAACAATTAGAAAATCTAACAACTTAAGTAGAGAATCTAACAATTTTTAATAGAATTTGATTATCTATATAATATATTTACATTCTAAAAATAAGTTTTAAGAACGTAAAAACATAATCTCTCTATGTCCTGTTTTTGAAAAAGATATTTGGAATTTTAAGACACAGTGACATTTTTTGAAAGAAACACTGCTGTAACACAACAGTCACTGTGCCTTGAAAACAAAACTCAGCACCTATTTGTGGAAAGCAAAAAAATTTAAAAATACTATTCCTTTTACTTTAGTTGAAACAATGACTTTTCTCCATGAAACTAAAATGGAAGAATTGTCATCTAGGACAATATGTTCACAGCTATAATGCTTAACTTAGAGCAGGTACAAAAGCATTTTCCTTGTAATTCCAGTAATGATGCATAAATTTAATTTCATTAAGCTATATCCAGGCTCTGTATTTGAAAGTGCTTGCAGTATTTCTTAAATCCTAGCATTCTTATACTCAGTCACCCCCCACACAATTAAGATGCATCATTCTTACAGAAAAGTAATCTCTTTCCGGATTCTGGTGCATTAAGTTTGTGCAGAAAGAAATCTGATGCCATGTACTTGGAAGGAAGGAAGGAAAGGAAAAAAAGGAAAGAAAAGAAAGAAAGGAAAGAAAGGAAGAAAGCAAGCAAGCAAGAAAGAAAGCAAGCAAGCAGGAAATAAACAAAGAAAAAGAAAGAAAAAAAAAGAAAGAGCTCATTGACTCTAAGTCTTTGTCAGCACTCACAGATTTTTCCACTTGCTCTTTCCATAGCTGCACAGGGCTTGGTTGATTGCTTTAGCCATTAATTCCATCCCAAGATCTGTCTACATCCTTCCTGGCTGCTATTTACTGATGTCACTTGTGCCAGTTGATGAGTGTGATGAAATTAGAATATGATGAAGTCAGGAGTTTTTGATGTTGTATAAAAATGTTGAACACCAGGAATTACTATGATGAACCTATTATACTTGCAATGATTTCTAAATCAGGACACTGACACAGGCCAAATCTTTTAGTGCCCTTAAAGTTCCTGTAAGGCAAATTCTTTGTAGTACTGAAACGAGTAGGTTCAATAACATGGTGAAAAAAAAAAAAAAAAAAAAAAGAGCATTTACATTATATAGTTGTAGCTGTCATATTCTTTTTTGTTCAGACTTACAGTCAAATATGTGCTTGTTTTCATGTCCTAGGAAGTTCCTTACGGGCTGAGAATGATAACACTATTTTTCCTCAGTTCACTAGTGGATGCTCTGCTGTATCTTACCATCTACATTTTTCCAGCCAAAAGAAACAAACTTTGGAGCTAAGGATTATCAGTCTTCTCCATTCTGCCTCCATCCAAACTTGTTCTTCTCTGGCAACTCAGTCTCTACTGCATTTTTTATAGAGGTATACCCAAATAAACGACTTAGCTACCCATGTAAAAGCTCTCATGTTTATGTATTTTCCAACTTCAGTGTTTTCCTAGTCTAACCTTGGTGAAGAAGCATCTCTTTTGTTGCTTATATTACCTAGGCTCTAAGCCAGTATTGTAAATGTGGTGGCTGTGGGTTCCTCAAACCGCTGTGTTGGGAGAGACATGATCCTCAAATGGCAGAAGAGAATAATTACGGAATTGATGTATGCAGATCTATATTGCCTTGGAACAAAAATACGGCAAATTATGGCATAGTAGAATAAGTGTAGGAGAAAGAGCTTTGTGGGTATTGCTGAGTGCTGCTGGAATACTGAGTGACTGGTGTTTCCTGAGGGTGTAATTTAATGTTACATTTCTTACAGTGGCAAAGCCCATTAATAGACAGCTTTCCTGTTCTTTCCACGATTACTTGTTTGTTCCTGCCTTCGCATTAAAGGTCAAGATGAGTAGTATAAAGAACTGTAAGGCAAACAATGTAGAGATAGAGTTTGAAAAATAGGGTCTTCAAAAATTATTTTCCTTGTTTTTCACTGGTCAGGTCAACAGCTATACCTTATAAATATATTTATATATATATTTATACATATTTACATAGATACTTGAATGCAAATATGTATATTTACAAAGCAAATCCTGCATGTACACTGCAGAGAGCTGGAATACATTAAAACCACTTTTCTGCCAGGTGAAGTACTCAGAAACTCAGAGGCTTCTATTGCTTCTCTAACCATAGTCCAATGTTTTGTTTCAACTCTCCCAAGAGAAACTACACAGTAGAGAAATACCTTAAAACTTCCCTCTCATGGATGGGCTACCTTTGTAATACTGTAGACCTTTATTGCATTACAGAGGATAGCCAGACAGTCAAAAGAAGTTATTGTCCCACTCTATTTAGCGTTGGTGTGGCCTTGCCTTGAATGTAGTGTGCAGCTCTGGGCTCTGTAGTACGGAAAGGATGTTAAGATATTTGAATGTGTCCAGAGGACAGCAAAAAAGCTGGTGACAGGGCTAGATAGCGCGTCCTGGAAGGGGAGGCTGAGGGCACATTAGCTGTCCAGGCTGGAGAACAGAAGGCTGAGAGGCGACGTCATCACCCTCTGCTACTTCCTGAGGAGGGGAGGTGGAGAAGTTACCACACCTCCCCTTACAGAACTCTAAACAACCTGTGAAAAATTCTGGTTTGGAAAACAAAAACAGCAGAAACTTACTCCTCAGGAAAGACTGATACATATTTTAAACCAGACCTTGTCACAGAGACAGTGCATGGAGGAAAAACAAGTCAAAAACACAACCAGGGAACAAGTTCCTGGGGGAAGGCAGGAGCAGGAATCTTCTCAGCTGGACTTGGTGCTGTAACATGGACAACACTGAAGGTAAGACTCAGACCAGGCTCTCACCCTAACCTCAAACCCAAAATACAGTGCTGCCCTCTCGAACTGAAAATATTTTTACATGTATTGATTTAATGCTTACAGATAACTTCATTATTTAGGATTCTAAGATGCTATCTAAACAGAGTGAGAAGGACTAGCATACCAGAACAAACAAATGGCCCATTCCATCCAGTATCTGGTCTCTGGAGTCTGCAGTGGGAGGCATAAAATCCCCATATTGTAACTAATTATGCAGTAATATACCATGGGAGATTGTCCCCAGCTGCCTGTATTACTAAATCATCTGAAACCTGAATGCATTGTAAATCTCAAGAGAAAACTTGATTCTCTCACGATTTTCAGTTCTAAGAAGTTTTATTAAAGTTCTGAGAAACAGATGAATCGTGACTGTTTGTTTGCTTAGCTTTTTTTTTTTTTTTTTTTTTTTTTTTTNCTGGAACAGAAATGCTCTTCAGCGCAAGCAAGGCCTCTGTCACTGTGCACGCTGCCCTGCATGCATCCTTGGAGGATACGGAGACAAGGGATGGAGGAGCTGGACAGAGAGATGTCTCTGTCTTCTCTTAAACTAAGTAAAAGTGTTTTGAATCTTTGTTTTTTTTTTTTTTTTTTTTTTTTTTTTTTTTTTTTTTTTTTTTTTTCACTCCAAAGACCATTTGCAAAATTGGGGTTCTTTCCTTGCAAGCTCATGTGGTTTTGATTCCCAAAATTTCAATGGCAGATCTTAATCTGAAGACAGGTTAGATTTTACCTGCAGAATGTACAAAAACTATCAACTACCATTTTAGTTTTATTTTCTGTGTGCCATTTACTGCACTGAAACTTACTGAAAATTTTGTCAACAATCAGCTTTATAAACGCTGTGCACATTGTTTGCATAAAAACCCTATTTTGATGAGAAAATGACTATTAATGAGAACATGTTCTTTTCTGGCATCAGACTTGAAGAGACACAGGTCATAAATCTCTTTGATCTTCTTGCAAAAAGCTAGAATCAAGGAAAGAAGAAAGTTAATTTTTTCCCCCTTCATTTTTTTACAGCTTCTGATTGAAAGAATTCCATTTAGTAATCAGTAATTTATCACGGTTGCTTCCGCCCACCCCCCTTCATTTCTTCCTGTGCTTTTGTTTTCTTTATTTCAACATACTGCAGAATCTTCCCAAATAATTCTATTTATTTTCCTTGGTTTCACGGGGAATGAGGGGGAAATTTTTTACAAGAAGGGAGATGAGGAGAGCAGGGTTTTTTTTTTGTTGTTGTTTGTTTGTTTTTGTATTGCTTTTTAAATAAATTATGTGTGGAGGGTGGGAAATAAAAGAAAAGAAAAAAAAAAAAAGAAAAAGACACTATAAAATGAAATGTAAAGAAGAATCCTCATATTCTAGTTCAGTCAATGAACTGTTGCCTTTCATAGATGTGTCAATACTGCCATCTCTTGCCTCTTCAGCAGCCTGGGCAGAAAACCATAGTTTAATGAAAATTGGAGAATGTACATACACTCTCTCACACACACACATGTAAAAGAGCAAAGTTTTCCAAGAGAGAGGTGAGTGAATTTTTCCTGGTACATATTGCCATGTTCTGAGAGGATGTTTTTCTTATTTTCCTTCTTTCTGTAGTTCGTGTGCATCTGAGGGAACTGAAACATCAGCTAGTGATTTAAGATTGTAATGTGAGTTACCTCTAGCCTTTCTGAAGAACAGAAATAATCTATACTACAGTTAAGTAGTGGTCAAATTAAGCTTGTATGTCTCCCCTGTTGCGATGATAATATGCATACATGTAAATACACATAAAATACACAGCTGTATATATCTTTAATAAACATTAACTCTCATATAAACATTTTAACAGTCTTTGGATTGGTAAATCTACTGAAATGATTTCCAGAGACTGCAAGAATGCATGCATATATATGGTTATGACAGTTCTTTGTCTTGATAGGTCACGACATATCATGTTTCATAAATGCAATGTCCAATTTTTCGGACCTTACGACTATGATCTATAGCAGAATTATTTTTTCACAGAGATGAACACAAGAACTGCACAGTCATTTGTCAGTGAGAAATGTTCTTTTCTAGGCTGATGCAAACAACATACCAAGCTTAAATGCCCAGCTCTTTGGTTTTAATGCATTCACAAAAACGTATAATTTTCTTTCTTTCTTTCTTTCTTTCTTAATTATTATTCAGTGGTATTAGTTATAGCAGAAATATGTAGCCTTCTGAAGTGGAAATCAATGAAAGTTTCACACTTAAAGTAAAATTGATTTCTTAATTTAGATGGGACAACTTCTGGGGTTTAAATGCACATCACCACTCAGGTGATAAAAAGAAAGACTAACACTCAATTGTTTTGTATTATTGTAACTTCCAGTTTAGTTGAAAACCCACTGGAGTCAATGACTTACCTGGCCCTAGAGTAGGTCTTTACAAGTCTTCCTGTTCTTACCTAAGTAAGCAGGTATGTTTATGTATCTTAAAGATTATCTGCTATTCGGTTTTCTTAAGATATATTCCAGTCAAATGTGTAACTATGGATGATATTGTGGAGTTATGGGTGAAGGTTACTGTCCTCCAGTTTTCTCACAGATCCTTGAGGTTGTTTAACACACACTGTCTATGAGCAGTGCACTAGTTTAGTCCTGAAATGCTACCCATGCTAAACACAGCACAAGTATTTCATTATTCCCATTCCTCATGATTGTCAATTTTTTAATAGAATCTGAGCATATTTGGGGTGTATAGGTATGTGCACTTGTGTGAAGTAAAATGGTAATTAAAGTCCAAAAGCACCAAATCTGGCAGTTTTCTTTGCTGCAGGGCAAATGCTTTATCAACATACCACAGGTGTGCAGCACCAAAGCAGATAAAAACATATAGGACCTGAGATGACAGTTCTATGTTCAAAATACATTAATCACCCACGGTAAATTTGTGCATCTGTTATACACTGTAGGCACTTCACTTGCTTTGTTACAGAGATAGTAAAATAGCTGAAAATCCTTTCCCTTTTTCAGTGTGGTTGGTTCAAGAAATACATAGCATTTTCCTACTTGGTGTGACTTCTTGATCTGTCACATCTGCTCCACTTGCTCCTGTGTGGTAACACATCTCTGCAGGATGCACAGAGGTGGAGCAGATAACAGGACCCTATTGTGTTCCCAAGAGTTAAAGTCCATGGTGTCCAAAACAGCAAAAGTCTCAGTTTTGTCAATAAATGGTGTGGTTCAATGAGTGTGATGGAAACTTTCCCATAATTATGTCTTATATTCAATTGACTGCTGTTTCATTTACAGTCTATCAGTAATTTTAAGCCCTCATAGACTGCTTACAACCAGATAGGGTTCAGACAGATCTCCAAAACCAAATAAATTCCACAAAAATAAGTCTTCTGATCCTTGTTAATCAATATGGGTGAGTGCTAGGAGACAAATGTATTACCGGACATAGAAAGTTGAGCTCATGTAAAGGATAATGATATCAGCTCCTGATTTTATCCGTTGTGGGAGGATCAACCTTGATTCTGCTGTCTGCACTCAGCAGATTTTGATGGAAAAAGAGCACAGGTCACTATTAAACCAGGTGGTGACACTTGTGCTTCCTGATCAATGGAGAGGTGGTGAATCATCCCCTGGACTCATAAGCCAAGCTAAGCCTTCTCCATCGACTTAAAACTCTTAATAGCTGTAAGTATTTTTTCAAGGTTTTAGGTGAAAGATAAATAGTCAATGTAAGAATTTTCTGTACAGCTTATCATCAGCAATAGGAAGTACGTTATTTCTTCTGGAGCACTTTGACCTCATCTATTTTTTTGGTACCAGTGGCTTAAATATTTCACCTCCAGCAACACAAAGATATAAAGAAGTCAAAATCTCAAACCATCATCATCTTGACCGTTAACAAAATGCAGCAGCTCCTGAAACACAACCAGGACTCTTTTCAGTGCATGGTACCTCCCACCTCAGCACTTGGGAACTGTGTTTTCTTCAGTACAATGTCGTACCGATAAAAATACTGTTGCTTTTTCCCCCTCTTCTTCCCCACCCTTCAACACTGACTGTTGATTTTATGCCATGAACAATATTATGGCTATGATGCTGACTAATATCCTAAACTTAATTTAGATATATACAAGAATTTTATCATAAATAAATACATACAGAAGTCAGATAGTCTGGGACCAGAAGTTTTGGAACAACTCCTTATTTGGTGTAAATAAAATCATGAGATCAGCGAAGTACATCTGTTTTTCAATAAACAAATGTTACCTCAACCCCACTGCCATTTCTTTGTAATGTGGAATATCAGAGAACCAAAACAGTTAATAGGTGAGATTAGTGCAGATGAAATGATCTTTCAAATCTCCTCACTGGCTTCTGGACACAGGTGATTTACTCAGAGGTATGTCTATGTCCTCTTACAGGATTTAGAGGGTACTTATCCACAGAAGAGTTAGGGACAGGGAGTATCACCTTGAATTGATGTTTTTAACAGCTCTTAGTGTGGCAAACATCCTGACTAAAAACAGCATAGGACAGCAAATTCGAGATAGAAGCTTTTATTTTTATTATATGTGTGTTTTTGTAAACACATCCATTATATAAAATGCTATACACATATAACCTCATCATCATAATGAGATGTCTCAGCTGAGCAGTAAAAAAAAAAAAAATAAAAAAAATAAAAAAAATGACAAAACAAAATATATAATAATGTTCCTTTATGGTAAGTAACAAATTTAACTTTCTTCCTCACATTACTCTCTGATGTGCATTATCAGTATTTGGTTTGCTTTCAAAGAAATGTAGGTTCAGTTGAAGTCAGTGATTCACTAAAATTTCCTAATATTCTTAGGGATGTTTCTCTATAAAACTTGAAATAGGATCCTAATCATACCAAACTCCTCCATTTTATCTTCTAGTCATAAATTACATTCCCATCTGAAGCTGCATCGGTAAGATACGTTATGAATTCTTTTATGGGTAATTCATTCCTTTCTTTTCAGTGCCTTTGTATGAATCTTTTCAGGAGTCATTAGACTTCTGGCTACCTACTTGAGAAGTTTCTTAAGAATCTCTTTAAAATCAGAAGTTTCAGAGTGTATAAGCAACAAAATTACTTTTTTTTCTTCTTTCACTTATCTTTCATGATGTTTGCTGTTTCATCCCTGAACGTTTTAACTTCCTTTTACTCTCTGAATGTAGGCCTAGAGTCACATTGGATATCACAACATCTTTGGTACTCACCACTATCACTCAAGCTAAATTTACCCTTACAGGCTAGTGCCGAGTATCCCAACCAGTTTCCCTACAGTGTGCAAATGCACAGGAGATTTACTGTATTGAAGGTTTCACAGATGATATTTTGAAAGTTTAAAGAGTGTTTTTTTTTTCTAGTAAGTCCAGGTATATTTTGAATAAGTAGCAGGTAATGGCGGGCAAGGGTTTTAGTATTCTGGGTTATTTTTAAGAGCACAAAGCAAAAGAAAACTTACTTGGGAAGGAGATTATTTTTTATGTCTATTTAGCTCTCAGAGTCTTGGCTCTTTTTCTAAATGTTATGGCTAAAGACAGGAGTTCTGGTACAACTAATAATGCTTTTGAATAAAATGTGTCAACCCTTTCCTTCACTAATTTCTCAAGACTACAAGCAAGGCTTTTCACCATTATTGAGTAGTTGGAGAGTTTTGTGTTATTTGCAGAGGAGAGTTAAATGTCCCTAGGTCATCCAGGCCAGATTCATAGGCATACTCAAACTGATGGGGTTGTCAAACTGGAGATTTCAAGATTAAGATCTTTAGGTAAGGTCTCACATCTATACTAGCCACACTTACCACTCAGCTTGTTTCCATTTTCCTTTGTCCTTTTTTCAGTTTTTGTTGATTCTTTCTCTTGCATGTTCAGATCTGCTCCTTTGTGACACACTGGGAATATGGGGCATTCCTGAGATGTCTTCTAGCACAAACAAATAAGTAATTACTGCCTGATATCAACTAAAATATGTTTCTTTCTTCTTTTCTTCCTTTTTTTCTTTTTTTTCCCCACAGGAGTTCCATGGTATAGTTTTCACTGTTTCCTATGCCAGCAAATGTTTGTCACTTCACTTTGCTTTTCTTTCTTTTTCACCACTGCTCAGGAAAATCCATCAGATTTTTTTTTTTTTTTCTTTTCTGTTTATTCTTTTCTACTATGCTAAGGTTTCTTTTCATACGGCAATGAGAAAACCTTTAACTCTTGTCGTGGCGCTGGATACATTCTAAAGCTAAGCAGTCTCAGGAAGCTTTTCATACTTCCACACACCTACATAGAACATTTTATAAATATAAATATGTACATAGCTGTATGTGTATGTTTATATTTATACTTATGTATATACTCTGTCTCTTTAACAAGAGAGTTTTTGTAATGATTTAATGATGAATGTTGATGGTTAGAGGCTGCTTTTCTCTCACTTAACAGTATGAATAAAGCAGTAGGGCATCTGTGAAATACAGTTCTGTAAATCTCAGAACAACAAGGGTAGTTTGTGTGTTTCTCTTTGCCCAGAATCTCCCATTTGTGTTAAGCAAATGTTTTATTTATTTGCCTGTGTATTGTTGCCGATTCTTTAGGATATTGGTAGGATTTCTTTGTGTGTCTCTTACTGTTTTGTCTGAGACAAGGGATGGCTGTATGAATTCAGGTAAAATAAGAACCTATTCCTCTCTAACATGTTTTCAAATCATGACCTTGACCCAAACTGATCATTTGTGGAAGTTCACAAATACTGCACTTTTTACTAGCTTATATTTTTGAATTCACTCTGATTTAGGGAGAAGGATACAGTGCTGGGATTCTCAATAGACAGCTCTGTTCCCAAGATATTTTCAGACCAAATTTTTGGACTCAAGGGATTCTATTAGGTAAATTCTGAATAAATATCCTTTGGCTGTTTGTCAACATTTATCTGAAACAGAGGTATGTGAAAGTTCACTCATCGCTAGATTAATCATTGTGGTATATGAAATCAGATCCTTCTCAAAGACTGGAGAAAGATGTAACTTGAAACCCTTGCTATAGTTTATTGTTGAATAAAATATACAAGGCAGTATTGTAAGAAAGAAAGAATATGTTCATATGAGAGTGAAATATATGCAGAGAGATTTCTAGGACAATATCCAAATGGGTGTTATTTGTATAAGAAAATGTATGTAACAGTCATTGCTTTTTGTCCTATAAGCACCTCAATAAAGTAAAAATTTTATTCAGATATCACAAGAAGGGCAGGTTTGACAGCATGCCAACCAACATGTCTAATCTTGGGCTAATAAAGAACAACTCTTATGTTCTCAGTTTTTAAAGTCAGCATCTCCTCTCTGATCTTAGAAAAAAAAAAAAAAAAAAATTAAACTCTTTTTCTTTTATGCTTTGGGCCAATTTAGGATGAAAAAATATATTGGAAGTTATTTACCTCCATTTTGGCTTCTGCACAGCATTTCTGTAGCTGCTATGATTAGAGAATCTGTGACAATACATTCCTACATATTCTACACAAATAGAGGAGCTTCAATCAAAAAATGAATCTTCTATCTAGACTTACAGCAGTCTCAAAGATTGTGCAGCAGAGAATGAAGATCTCCTGAGAGCAAGGGTCTTTGTCTCCTAGTAGGTCATCGTTGTATTTGTGCTAGTAAGGGTGAGGAGGAAGGAGTCATTACGGATCTGGGCTGAATCTGTGGTGGGTTATAACTGCTGGATAGGCAGCCACAGGCTCCCAAAATGGCTAAGGCTGCGTGGAGACATGTGCTCCTTTCTAATCATTCAGAACAACTCTTTCATACTGATAATGAGACAACTGCATGTTTTGCATAGATTTGTTTTGCAGAGTACTTCTTTGATTCAATTTCACATGCTCCTGAGAAAAGATTAATCATAAATTTAAATGCCTGTTAGGCTGGAGTTCTAAGAATGTGTACAATTATTGTACTGGACAAAGCAAAACTCAGGGTGGAAGCATTTGACAGTGGGAATTTTCTACAAAGAGAGGGAATGCAAAACTCTACATGTACCCAAAATACTTTCAACTCATGCCATCCCTGCTTTTTATTATTTTTTCATTTGAAAGCATAACGCCACCTGAATTCAGTATATGGAACACCCAAGTAGTAGCTGTGTGAGTTTCTAGAAAAATTATTTTCATCTGAGATGTAACTATCCCTTATAGAATCATAGAATCATAGAATGGCTTGGGTTGGAAGGGACCTCAAAGATCATCTAGGTCCAACTCCCCTGCTGTGGACAGGGCTGCCAACCACTAGATCACTAGATCAAACTGCCCAGGAGAACATCCAGCCTGGCCTTGAACACAGACAGGGATGGGGCAGCCACAACTTCTCTGGGCAGCCTGTTCCACCACCTCATCACTCTCTCAGGGAAGAATTTCTTCCTGATGTCCAGCCTAAACCTCCCCTCTTCCAGTTTTAGCCCATTCCCCCTTGTCCTAACATTCTCCACCCATGTAAAAAGTCCTTCCACCTCCTGCCTGTAAGCTCCTTTCAAGTACTGGAAGGCTGCAATGAGGTCTCCCCAGAGCCTTCTCTTTTCCAAGCTGAACAATCCCAACCCCCTCAACCTTTCCTCATAGGAGAGGTGCTCCAGCCCTCTGAGCATTTTGGTGGCCCTCCTCTGGATTCGCTCCAACAGCTCCACATCCCTTCGGTACCGGGGGCCCCAGGCCTGGACACAGCACTCCAGGTGAGGCCTTCCAAGGGCAGAGTAGAGGGGGACGATCCCCTCCCTCTCCCTGCTGGCCACCCCTCTCTTGATGCAGCCCAGGATATCATTGGCCTTCCTGGCTGCAAGAGCGCACTACTGGCTCATGTCCAGCATGTCCTTCATGGTAGACTTGGTGAAGCCTTTGTAATTCATTGGTAAACCAGAAGTAACAGTACTTCCCAGAGTCATCAGAAGGTATAGAATCATAGAATCATAGACATATATGTATAAAAATGACAAAGTCAATGTCGGCTGCCAAAAACTCACCGGTATGTAACTGTTACCAGTCAAGTGACTAAACTGGCGGTATGACACACCACTCTGACGGGAATTAAACTGTGATCGCACTGCAGCAATAGGGAAGTCAATTCTTCATTTCTCTTTCTGCCTGAAGAACTTTGTGTGGAAAGAGGATCACTGAGGTCATTCCTTGTATTGTGCCAACAGCCACCTCCCAGATCCACATGGCCAAGGCCTGGGTGTCACTATAGTCATTACAAAGGGGTGATGCTGACAGAGAAATGTGATTTGTTGATCCAAGCATAGACTTCCTCTGGACACAGAACTTTTTTCTGGGCAGCTGTCCCTGGGCAAGGGGATTAACAAGCCACAGGTGATGAAATCTTTTGAATATGAAAAACAAAACAACATATTTAAATATCATGAATAACAAACATGAGCAGATATTCCTCCTCTTTTTTTTTTCTGATTTCTCTGTGTCCAACTTGCAAACCATCTGATCTGGTTCTACAGCACATTAAAACAAAAAATGGTTTTGACAGATAATAAACAATCAAAAAAAAAAAAATCCACAACCCAACTCCAAAAATAATTGCTTTCCATTCTGTGTCATGCTTTAATTAAAGGTAGCAGCATCGCAATCTACGATATATCTGGAAATTATTAGAAACCTTTTCCAGAGGCAAAAAAGATCAATACCTCTTTGTCTCAGTGGCATAAAACATCACAGTGTTACTTCTTTCCTGCTAGCAAGAGAGAAAGTGGAAAGACTCCACGATGGGAGTAATAGCAGGGTAGAAGAGTAGAGTCATATGCTTCCTTTGTGTCAGGGGCACAGCACATAGAGCTACCGATTAAGCCAATAAAGAAAAGAAATATGACTGAGAGTTAGAAGATGAGCTTGAAAGTCAGATTCTGGCTTTCCTTCATGACTTCTCCACAGATGTACTTTGTGACACCGCTTAGCTTTCTTGGAGCTTTGAAGGTGGGCTTCTTGCGCCTTGCATACTGGTGCTCATGTCCACTGGAGAATAACTTCTTCTTGACAGTACTTGCCTGAGCAGATGGACTGTGGCTTTTATCTTCTGAAGAACGTTCCAAAAATTGTACTTGTGGCTGAGTGTTCCACATGTGGTAGAGTTTAGGTGTATGGTTCCTCCCCCTCTCCAGCCCAAATATATCACAGCTGAGGTTCCTCTAAATCATCTAGTTTTCTCTATATGCTAGTGCAGAGGAAAATGGAACAGGCTGCCCAGAGAAGTTGTGCATGCCCCATCCCTAGAAACATTCAAGGCCAGGCTGGATAGGTTCCTGGGCAGTCTGATATAGTGGATGTCAATCCTGCCCATGGCGTGGAGGTTGGAACTAGATGTTCTTTGAGGTCCGTTCCAACCCAGGCCATTCTATGATTCAAAAGAAAACTCTTGGCTGAGACTTCATGACTTAAAGTGTCTGTATTTTTCCTTCTCGTATTTAAAAAAATAAAATAAAATAAAATTAAATTAAATTAAATAGAAATTATGAACTCAGATACCCATATCACAATAATCTGGAGTCAGGAGATAGGATCAAACAGTATCTCAGTTTCCCATGTATAAACTTACAATAATAGGACATCAATAACTCCATATCTAATTAGTGTGCTGACACTCCCTTCTTTAGGAGAGTGTGTTGTAGCCTGCTTGGGCAGAATAACCCACGCAAACACATAACAAATCATCCTTGTGTTTTATGTTGCTCACTTCCAGCAAGATTTTGTTACTGAAATAACTGCATTTCTTGTCTCCGTCTAGGTTGCAAGGATCAGATAGGACAGACCTGCACTGCTTGGCGTTGCCCCCAGACACACAGGTGTTTTTCTGAACTGAAATGGAGTTGAACACTAGTTTTGTTTCAAAATATATTAGCTTTTAGAAAGCATGTACCAGATCCATGAGTGAGTGGCTGGAGGAGCACCAGATCATTCATTTATTCACAGATTTCAAGAGTGAAGGGAGGGTATTTTGATGATCGTGTTCGTTGTTCAGCATAACACCGGTCTCCTTCTTTGTTTGTTCAGCTGTTCTTCAACCAGAATATAGGTTTTAGAGGAAATTATACCAGACACCCAAATTATTGGCTTCATGTCTGATCAGAAAACATGGTTAAGGACTTCTTAACATTAATTAATGTTTTGTTGAAAATTATAATGCCAATATGCTTTGGAAGTATGTACAGCAAAGAAACTTACTGAAGCAGCTTACCTTGTTGTTATGGATTTAGTTACCCTTCCCTTTGCATCATCCCTGGTCCTCAAGGTTTAGCAAATTTCTCCTCAAGCCTCAGCTTCCTCATGAATTTTCTATCCCCTCTCATTCGTGGGGTGTGATAGGATAATAGCAGCAATCCAGTCCTTATTGTCTGGATCTGTGGATGAACGATGCTGTATAAGTGTAAAGTGTTATTATTATTGTAAGGAAATAATAATACTAATAAAACAAAATGAATCGAAGTCTTGTCTTCAGATGGTTATTTTAGCAATCCAGAAATCTAAAGCCCATGAAATAGACAATTAAGAGGGGTTAGATACTTAATATCAGTCGTTGTGTTTTGGTAGAATTTTGCAATAACGCAGCTGCTATAATAATACAGACTTTTATTTCTCCTTACAGAAAGAAAGCACTTGTGTTTTCGGAGAAGCCTCAAAGTCCTGCTGCAGAATGCAGAACTTTGTGTGTGTGTGTGCATGTGTGACTGCTCAAACTGCCTCTATTCCTTTGCAACAGCTCCATCTTTGGGAGAGAGAAAGGTTCTCTCCTCTAGCTCTCTGCAAACAAAAGAAACCTCAGAAAGCTTATTCTGCCCAGGAATATCTTTCTCTCCCTCCACCCCCCCCAGCCACCCTTCCACTATCCCTCACCTCTTCATCAGCTGGGGAGTTAAAAAAACAGTACCCCCTCTCTCTCATTTCTGACATAACTAAGGGCCAGAGACTCATTTAATTAGTCTCTCTGGTGTGGCTCACAGCCCTGTTCAAGGCAAACATTTACCCCTGGGTTTCAGCACTGTTGCTTAGCCAGTGAATTCCACCCCCCCCCCCCC
>VXAV01000319.1:26980-37144 GCA_013399715.1 Alectura lathami
CAGGAAAATGTGGTATCTTGTTAATGGCTATTGGGGATCCTACGGCTAAATCATAATCATAATTGTCTACACTAATCATAATTGTCTGGTAGTTGCAGTGTGTGTCCCTCCCTGCTGTCAGTTTGCAGTCTCCTCCTGTTCCCTTGTATTGTGTGCTTCTGTTGTATATGAGCTCTTCCAGGCATGGGGACATTTAGTAATTTTCTTTTTCTGTTGAGGAGCTGGGCCTGTGACATGGGGATGTCAGGAAACTCTAAGAGGAGTCACTGTGTCTTCTCAAGATTTGTCCCAGAATTCTTCTATATGGCTAACTTCTTCTTAAAGAGAGGCTAGTTGAGGAAGAGGAGATACATACCCTGAACTAAGCAATTCTCTCATCCATAGATTGCTCTTATTCCCTAAGATTCCTTTGACAATCTTGTTTCCTTATTAATCTCTCATGTCCTTCCCTGTAGTGGCTTACCTCCAGCAGGAGAGATGACACCTCCCCCTCACTCCTTATAGCACTGCGAGGGGATGATATAATGCAGGACAATGGGAGTTAGCGGGTGCATGCTTTTGTTTGACATAGATCCTGAATGTTTCCTACATCCTAGATCAGTTGTCTCATCACTAAAAACATAGAATCATGGAATCATTAAGGTTGGAAAAGATCTTTTAAGATTATCAAGTCCAAACATCAACCTGTCACTACTATGCTCACTAAACTATGTTTCTATTGCCACTAGACCTGTTTTCAAGGGACTGTCAGTCATGAACATCCCACTCTGCCCTGGCAGCAGTGACTATGAAAAGTGGCCTGTTTTTTGAAGGATCTGATCCAATTCTTTACAAAAACATTATCTATTCACTTTGTTGCAGGTGATGGCCAGTGAGATGAGCAACTTCAAATGAAGTAAAACCGTGTTTTGGGTCCTGATTAGGCATTGATGCCAAAAGAATTTAGAAGTAGGATCTGTAAGAAAAATGGAAGAAAACTGCAGGAACTACAAATTTAGAAGTTAAAAAAAAAAAAAAAAGATTGGATTTGCTAGGATTTACTATGTTCAGTAACTATTGGAATTTAATTAGAAGTGAATAGATTAAAGTTAAATACAAATCTTGAATCGCCAAGCCCAGGGTCACTTATTTTTTCCTTTTTTTTTCTTTTTTTTTTTTTTTTCAAATTCCAAGCATCTATACAAAGGCATGGAAAGAAATCCCAGTTTGTCCATATGTAATCTCTTCAGGACCAAGATAGAATTCTGGGCAAAAATCAAGAGGCCAGAGACAGCATGGAAGCACACAGAGACCACAATAACCTGGCAACAAGATTAGAGTAAGATCAAATAGATACATTGTGGGAAAGAGTGAAACTGGAGGTTTCAGGGACAAAATCATAAATGACAGGAAAATACAAACAAGCAAACAACAACAACAACAAAAATACAGCTCCAGAAGTCTGGCATTAGAAGGACTTTGCTTGTTGCTGTCTGCTGGATGTAAACAAGGTGAGCTTAACTTATTGTGTCTAAAGCAGGACAGAGACTTTTCTAACAGTTTAGTGCTATAGCTAAATTTCAGTGCCCAAATTTTTTTCTGGTCTTGTGATATATCCTGAAATCACAAGGAAGTATTGAAATCCAGATCTCCTGAAAACCAAACTAGTGGCTTCAGCATTCTTTAGTGTAATGAAAACTGTTTGTATACGGAGTTAATTCACCACATGGGTTCTGCTCAGAGATTCCTGCTTTAATGCCACTGGAACAGCAACACATGGTGTCCTATCCACATAGTTCTGCTGCAGCTAAGCACTTCAGCTCCTCCAAATTCATGCTGATAAAACCTCATTACCGTTCTGTAATGTACTTCTGACACACATTCCCACTTTCACTCTCATCTGCAATCCCTAGCATTGGCTGGGGTTTAAAGAGAAAGTGTGAAAACAGCTGTGTGGAAAGATGGTATTTTTTTTTCTTTGCAGTATTTTGGTAACAGCTAGAAACAAAACTTACCAGAAATCTCCTGAGATGGCCTGTTTTTAAGAGAATTTATTGCTAAATCTAATACATAGAAGGTTTCTCTTCACTCACAGTGCCATGAAGTAATAGTTTCAAATTCCTCAGTCCAAGGTTTCTTTCCCCATTAACTGCTGGGAATGCGGTAAAATTCCAGCATCTGAAACTGTACATTTTGGACTTGCTTCTAGCTACGGGGTCAGACTGACCAGCAGATTTTACTACCATTGCCTCATGACTCCTCACTTTATATAGCTCTGCAATGCAAACAATATTCGAACTCCTCAAGAGCTGCATCTAAACCATTTAATCTCTTAAGCATCACATAGATATATATATTCATCGTGAATTGTACTTTTCATTGGCAAGCTGCAGACTGCATAGATTTGACCAAAAAAAAAAAAAAAAAAAAATCACAGAATCACAGAATTGTAGTGGTTGGGTAGGGATCTTAGGATATCATCTAGTCCAAGCCCCCGGCAGAAGCAAGTTCCCTACAGCACGTCACAAATAAAGGTATCCAGGCAGGTCTTCAATACCTCCAGAGAAGGAGACTCCACAATATCTTTGGGCAGCCTGTTCCAGTGCTCCGATATCCTCACAGTAAAGAAGTTTTCTCTTAGATTTGTATGGAACCTCCTGTGTTCCGTTTTTTGCCCATTGCCCCTTGTCCTGTCGCTGGGCACTGCTGAAAAGAGCCCGGCCCCACCCACTTGGTTCCCACACTTCAGATATTTATAAACATTGATAAGATCCCCTCTCAGTCTCCTCTTCTCCAGGCTGAAGAGTCACCTTTCCTCATGCAGGAGGTGTTCCAGGCCCCTGATTATCTTTGTGGCCCTGCACTGGACTCTCTCCAGAAGATCCCTGTCTCTCTTGTCCTGAGGAGCCCAGAACTGAACACAGGATTCCAGATGTGGCCTCACCAGGGCATAGCAGAGGGGGGGGATCACCTCCCTCGACCTGCTGGCCACACTCTTTTTAATGCACCCTAGGATCCCATTGACCTTCTAGGCCACAAGGGCACACTGCTGGCTCACGTCCAACGTGTTGTCCACCAGGACACCCAGGTCCTTCTCCTACAAAGCTCCTTTCTTGCAGCTCTGCCCCCAGCCTGTGCTGGTGCATGCAGTTGTTTCTCCCTAGATGCAAGACTCTACACTCGCCCTTGTTGAACCTCATCAGGTTCCTCTCTGCCCAGCTCTCCAGCCTGTCCAGGTCATGCTGAATGGCAGCACAGCCTCCTGGGGTGTCAGCCACTCCTCCCAACTTTGTATCATCAGGAAACTTGCTGATTCTTCTATCCCTACATCAAGTTCATTGATGAAGATGTTGAACACAACCAGATCCAGCACCGACCCCTGAGGAACACCGCTAGTAATAGGCCTCCAGCTAGATTCCATGCCAGAGATCACAACCCTCTTGGCTCTGCCAGTCAGCCAGTTCTCAATCGACCTCTCTGTGCACCCATCTATCCCATACCTTCTAAGCTTTGCTACAAGCATGTAATGAGAGACCATGTCAAAAGCCTTGCTGAAGTCAAGGTAGACAACATCCACTGCTCTCCCCTGCTCTGTCCGTCTGGTTGTGGCTTCATAGAAGGCTATCAGATTAGTCAAGCATGGTTTCCCACTAGTGAACCCATGCTCACTACTCCTGATAACCTTATTTTCTTCCAGTTTCTTGGAGATGTTCTCAAGAATAAGTTGTTCCATCACCCTTCCCGGGACAGAGGTAAGGCTGACTGGCCTGTAGTTGCCTGCATCTTCCTTCCTGCCCTTTTCCTAAAATGTTGTTTTTTTGATGTTGTTTGTCTGTTTGTTTTTCTGTCAGAAGCAATTCCTGAAGATGAGTATTCAGGAGAGCCTGGATTCCTCAGTTAATAGTACATATGTCCTGTGTGTGAGCAGAGCAGTGTCCAGGGCTGGCAATCCTACTGCGTGCACAGCCTCCTCTTCCTCCTAAGAAATGTTATTTCCTGATACCTGTGTATAAGCAGACAAGCATGTGTAATGCTCAGCATACCATCAAGATCATGTTTGACATGTATTTTAAGTGAAAATCCACAAACAAAGCCTTCTGATATTATAAGAGGGTGTTAGTTACACATGCTGCTTAATATAATGTATTTGATAGAGAGAGAGAGAAGCATAGACACATGATCTTATGAGGAATGGGATATTTGGGGTATTTCTGCCTACTGAGAAGACACACTTATGGATCTCCTTTAGGGACTCAATACCTGGGCTAAGTTTGCTCTTTCTCATAGAAAAGCACCAAAAGCAGATTAACTTTTTTTCCAGAAAGCCTTATTTTTGCATATTTTCAAGGTAGGCACCTTGTTCTACAGCTTGAGAATGACTTTTTTTTTTTTTTTTTTTTTTTTTTTTTTTTTTGNATTTTTTTTTTTTTTTTTTTTTTTTTTCAGCTCAGCATATTCTTCTGAGTAAATTTTATCGAATTACATGGAGTTCTGGTAAACTACACATTTCCTTCCCTTTCAAAAGCCTTTCTGGGAGTCCAAATGTAAAATACAGTTACCTGGATATTGTTTGCATCCATCAATTTCTCATTCTTAACAATGTTCCTGAGAGAAAAGTAGAAAGTAGAAAATGTGGGTTTTGTCATTATAGGGACTGTCCTCATTTCAGCCACTGTTTCCAATATCACTGTGAGGTATAGCTGAATAAGCCCTATCAGAGTGCAGCTTTACTCTGTGGTTTAAGATTACCAAGAAGTACGTTATTATAAGACAGTTGTTAAATTTGCTCTGTATCAGACTAGATGGCCTCTTAATATTTATCTTACATCTGAACAGGATGAGACAGGTGGCAATGGTGCAGTAATCCCCACTAGGGGGATGCAACACTAGACTAGTTGCTCACAAATGCAAGTGAAATAACTGGTGACATCAGGATTGGAGCGTGCCTGGGCTCAAGTGATCATGCCGTGGTGGAGTTCACAGTCCTGAGGGATATGGGGCAGACAAGGAGTAAAATGAGGACGCTAAACTTTAGGAAAGCCAAATTCCAGCTCTTCAGGGAGTTAGTCAATAAAGCCCCCAGGGAAAATGTCCTCAAGGACAAAGAAGCAGAGTAGAGCTGGCAGATCTTGAAGGAAGCTTTCCTAAGTGCTCAAGAGCTCTCCATCCCCAGATGTAGGAAGTCAGGAAAGGAAGGCAGGAGAGTGGCATGGCTGCACCACGACCTGCTTGTCAAACTGGAGAGCAAGAAGAAAATGAACAGGCAGTGGAAGCAGGAACAGGTATCCTGGGAGGAGTATAGGGACGCTGCCACACTGTGTAGGGAAGGGGTCAGGAAGGCCAAGGCCCAGATGGATGTGGACTTGGAGAGGGTGCAAAGAAAAACAAGAAAGGCTTCTACAGGTACATCAAATGGAAACTGAAAGTACAAGAGAGTGTCCCCTTCCTGGTGAGAAATGTAGGCAGGATGGTAACAACAGACAAGAAGAAGACTGAGATGTTCAACAATTTTTTGCCTCAGTCTTCAATGATAACTGCCCTAAATACATCCCTTGAGCAAATGGGGAGAAGGTGGGGACTAGGGGAGCAATATCCCTCCCATTTAATTGAGGATCAGGTTTGTGACCATCTGGGGAACATGAAAATCCGTAAGTCTATGGGTCCCGATTAGATGCATCCCAGAGTCCTGAAAGTTGCCAAGCCACTCTCTATGACATTTGAGAAGTCATGGCAGTCAGGTGAAGTCCCTGGTGACTGGAAGAAGGGCAATGTTACACCAATGTTTAAGAAGGGTAGAAAAGGTGACCCAGAGAACTACTCACCTGTCAGCCTCAACTCTATGTTGGGGAAGATCATGGAACAGATCCTCTTGGAAGCTATGCTAAGACACATGGTAGACAGGGAGGTGATGCAAGACAACCAGCATGGCTTCACCAAGGGCAAGTCCTGCCTAACCAACCTGGTGGCCTTCTACGATGTCATAACTGCATGGGTGGACAGGGGAAAAGCCACCGATGTCATCCATCTGGACTTCAGGAAGGCCTTTGACATGGTCCCCATCACATCCTTCTCACTTAACTGGAAAGATATGGATGTGATGGGTGGACTCTTTAATGGATGAGGAACTAGTTCCTAGATCGCATCCAGAGAGTGGTGGTTAATGGCTCTGTGTCTGGAGGGAGATCAGTGACAAGTGGTGTCCCTCAGGGGTTTGTTCTGGGACCAATAGTCTTCAACATCTTCATCAGTGACATCAACAGTGGGATCGAGTGACCCTCAGCGGGTTTGCAGATGATGCCAAGTTGTGTGTTGCAGTCAATAAGTCTGAGGGATGAGAAGCCATCCAGAGAGACCTAGACAGGCTGGAGCAGTTGGGCTCAGGCTAATCTCATAAGATTCAACAAAGCCAAATGCAAGGTCTTGCACCTGGGTCACAGCAACCCCCGCTATAAATACAACCTGGGGGCTGAAAGGATTGAGCAGAGCCCTGCTGAAAGGGACTTGGGGAAACTGGTGAATGACAAGCTGGACATGGGCCATCAATGTGCCCTCGCAGCCCACAAAGCCAACCGCATCCTGGGCTGCATCCAAAGAAGCGTGGCCAGCAGGGCAAGGGAGGTGACCCTGCCCCTCTGCTCCATGGTGGTGAGACCCCACCTGGAGCACTGCATCCAGATGTGGAGTCCTCACTACAGGAGAGACATGGACCTGTTGGAGTGTGTTCAGAGGAGGGCCACAAAAATGATCCAAGGGATGGAACACCTCCCCTGTGAGGACAGGCTGAGAGAATTGGGGCTGTTCAGCCTGGAGAAGAGAAGGTTCCAGGGAGATCTGATAGCGGCCTCTCAGTATCTAAAGGTGGGCTACAAGGAAGGTGACAGACTCTTTAGCAGGGTGTGTTGTGATAGGACTAGGGGAAATGGTTTCAAATAGAGAGAGGGGATATTTAGACTAGATATAAGGAAAAAGTTTTTTATGATAATGGTGGCAAAGCACTGTTCACAGGTTGCCCAGAGAGGCTGTGGATGCCCTGTCCCTGAAGACCTGCAAGGTTAGGTGGGAGCGACCTGATCCAGCTGTAGATGTCCCTGTTCACTGCAGGGGACTTGGACTAGATGGCCTTTAAAGGTGCCCTCCAACTCAGATGATTCTATGATTCTAAGCTTTTTAACAACTTGAAATGTCTGGTATATACACCTATTGGACCTTATAGAGAACATGAAGAGAGCTTCAGTTTCCAACAGTGAACTTTGATCCAAATTGAAAAAAAAGATGTGTTATCATTGTGCAAATCACATTTTTTTTTTTTTTTGCTTGGGTTAAAAAGACAGGATGTCATGTATTTTCCATAAGTATTCCATCTCATGATAGCATGTAATAAACTGACAGTTGGGAGAGGTGCTGAGTGGACTACAGGTCCTGAAATGGTCCTATCCCTTCCATGTGGTTTGTGGGAGGAAGATACAAGGACTACTACTCCTGAGATGCTCCTGTTCTTCCCACATGGTTTCTGGGAGGAAGACACAAGGACTACAACTCTCAAAATGCTCCTGTCCTTCTCATGTGGTTTCTAGGAGAAAGACAATCCATCAACACAGGTCCATTGCTCTGCATTTTGCCTCTGATTGCCATGGTGAACTACATTGACAGGAGACTCTCCCTTTTCCTTATATATATACTTTCCATTTTTGTCAGGATCATTGCTCTCAATTCCTTTCATACTTTCTTATCTCACATCCCTTTACCATATTTACCATTTTAAGTAAAATAGTTTTCTCCTTATCTCAGTCCACTGCCTCCTCCTTTCTCGCTGCTCTATCCAGCCTTAATGAGGTGAGGGTTCGGATAGGGGTCTAGGTACTGTCTAGCCTAGGGGGCTAGGCTAGGCACCCTAATTAATGCACAACACAGTAATATGCTTACCGCTGTTGCAATTGTTCTGCGATAGTGTAACTAGAGTAAATCCTCACAGGAACAGATATTGCAATAAGAGATATTCTGAAGCCAGATTTTGTTTTGAAATATAGTCTGAAATTTATAATTAAATTATTTTTGCAGGTGGTGAAATATTGTTTGCAGCAGCCAATGAAATATTTTATTCAATTTCTATCTATATTTATTTTTTAATATTATAAATAAATATAGCAAATCTATTTGTAAGCTAGAAGTTTATTTCAGAAAAGAAAGAAAACCTGAAACATGTAAAGAGTTTCCATTTGATTTCCTTTTAAAAAAAAAAAAAAATCAAAATTTTATCATAATTGACACACTCATAAAAATGGCTTCCAGAATTAGCATTGCTAGTGGGAAAAAACATGTCCTCTTTAAAATTGTTAATGAGTCTTACAGAATAATGTCTATCCCAGTCATATCTCAAAATAAGCCCAACATTAAAGGTGTCTTTACAAGTATGTGCTTTGGGTGCAATTTTGAAATACTTGCCAGCAGCATCATTTATACTTTCCAGATACACAGTTATACCTGGACTTCCACCTTTGTGCTTCTAAACTGCTTAATATTTTCTTTGAAGAGGTGACTAAGAGTTTAAGAACATAAAAGGCTGAGTAGGTATCATCAGCAAAACAGTTTGACTGGGGATGTGATGGCCCCCTGATGTTCACATTACTGATTCAGATTGTGGGTAAGAAGGCAGAAAGGGAGTTTCTCATTTTTGGATAAACTGTTTATTTTATGACTCATATTTCCCCAGAAGATACTTGACTCTGGCACAAGTTTAATGATCCAAGTCAAACTGAGGACATGAAATGGTCTGCAGAGAGATCCATCTCTGCTTCTGCCTTCTCTCCTTGCTGCTTTCTATCCAGCCTTGGCTAGTAATACACCCTCCTCTGTTGCACAGTAAAAGTTCAGGCAGGTTCACATCCATACAGTTTACTTGTACAGTCCATAGCAGATGACATACATAAAATTGCTTTAAGATGGGAGGTGAAACAAAGAGGAGAAAAGAGAGAGAAAAAGGAAGCCTCATTCCTTCAGAGAGGAAGAAAAGTGATGGGTTACTCAGGTTAGCCTCCTTCTCTGGCTAGCTTCTCCAGGGCAGCAGGTGTTGACAATGATTAAGTCGGCAATGGTGAAAAAGTCTTTTTATCTTGCTTTGTCCCTGGTATAATTATACTTTTTAACCAAGATTTCCTCAGTCTCCCTATTGGCAGTTTCTGTTTATGATACTGTTCATGCTGGTTGTGGCATGCCTTATTAGGTGCAGGTGTTGCACACTAATTGACCATCATGTTTTGGCATGTATGTTATTGATATTATTTGCAGGATATTAAAATGAGTATTATTCATTTTCTACTAAGATGTGTTTGTTTTAATGTGAAGCTTTAAACTAAAACCTGCAGGTCGAATAGATCTATGCACAGAAGTATAGACAGGGCAAAAAGGGTTAGGAGCCAGAGAAAGAACATGATCATTAAAACCTCAAAGACAACTACTTTGCAGAAGAAACCAGATGAAAAAGACTAGAATCTAATAATGCAAGGTGATGAGGATAATGGCTCTTGAGGTGCCGGAGCAGTCTTGAAGTTGGTTGATGAAAGGTTAATGGGTTATAGGTGAAAGGCAGGCAACAGGCAGAGTGTCATTTGAGTTGCAAGGGTTAAAGCGACTAAGGAGCCATGCTGCATTTTTTTCTTCTAGGTTCACAGTTTTTTCTCATGCCAAAGAATACCATAGAGAGATATCACCATGAGAAACATAGGCAGCTTTCTTAAGCACGGGTGTGCTAAGCGAAGTGAGGCATTGATCTTGAATCATTTTGTCTACAGAGAAGAATAGGAAGATGTTCTGTTTCATTTTTGTTTAGGAGGACATGTAGTGGGAAGGTGAATCCTTAATATTGTAGAACTTAGGGACACTGTGCCTGAATTTGTTGGATTTAGCTAAACACAGTGGAACTAGACACAGCCAACAAAATTTCAAGAGGTTACCGAAAAATAGTAAATAGAATGAGCAATAATTGAATAATCCGTGGAAGATGGCTCCTTCTGTCTTTTCACTATAGAATCATAGAATCATAGAATGGCTTGGGTTGGAAGGGACTTCAGAGATCACCTAGTTCCAACCCCCCTGTCATGGACAGGGCTGCCAGCCACTAGATCACTAGATCGAACTGCCCAGGAGAACATCCAGCCTGGCCTTGAAAACATCCAGGGATGGGGCAGC
>VXAV01000320.1:244-58066 GCA_013399715.1 Alectura lathami
GGCGCTGCCCAGCCCGGGCCCCCACCGCCACCCAGCACGGCCCGGGGAGGCGGACAGGACCCCGCGCTGGCCGGGGAGCCTTGCAGGGAGGCCGCTGCCCTCCCGGGACCCTTGTCCCTTGCGGGAGAGTCCTCCCCGTCCCTCTCAGCACCAGCGGAGTGTCCCTCTGCTCAAAGAGAACTTGAGGGAGGTGACCCTGGAGGCCGTGGGTGCGGGCGGCAGGGTGGTGGCACAAAGCCCAGGCTCCCCTGCCTTGCTGCCTTCGCCAGTGCCTCCAGTCAGCCCAACCTGCTGCAGAGCGACTGGGATGTGTGCCCCCTCCTCTGCCACGCCGTTGCCCCTGTCACTCCCAGCACTCTATCCACTGTGTCCGCAGGAGTTTAGGGCCCCCAGAGTTACTCTTTTCCATCCTGCCCTACTCCTCTCCCAGACTCAGTTCCATGTGAGAAATCTTCCCAAATGTCTGAGCGAGCTCTGCCCTGGGGGGGAGACAGCCCTCTCCACTCCTGTGCCAGAGCTCTGGGACGGTCACTGCAATGGGGACAGGTCCCACCAGGCGTAGAGCAGGCTCACAAGGAGCAGACACTGACAGGGCTTGGATGGATGTGGCGTCCCCATCCCTGTCCCTTGCCAGTCCCTGTCAATGAGCAGCGAGTTAAATCCAGCAGTGCTTGGGCTGCGGTTGGGCCACCGGTGCCAAAAGGGCTGTGGTAATGCGTGCCTTGCTCCACACTCTCATCTGCTGCCCGTCAGGGGGTCACCATGGCCCCAGGCCCAGGGTTGGGATCCCCACACCAGTCCTACTCTGCCCCAGCTGGGGCAGCGAGGTGAGCTGCCACTGAATGTCCCATGAAACAGCCTCAAGCTCAGCCAAAAGTTCTTAGGTGGGCATGGCCTGTCCCTCCATCTGCTCCTGTCCAGCAAGATGGGGAGGGAAAAAATAGTCTCTGCAGTCAGAAATACTGCTCTGCTGGCTGGAGAACAGCCGCCCTGGTCAAAGTGTATTCAAGGGCCATCTGCTCCCTTCCTCTTCGCTCCCCTGGACTTTTTACCCCCTCTCCCACTGGGATATTGCACCCCTGGGCCCCCCCAATGTGGGCAGGCCATGCCCTCCCTCCTCAGCACACTGCTCCTCCCCGAGCTCTACGGGCATCCCTCGCCCATTCTCTGCAGACATCTTCCCAATATCTGATCTCTTCCTGCCTGCCTGATTTTTCTATTCCCAGTGCATTCCCCTTCTCCCAGTAGGTTATTTCCTTCAAGCTTCTCTTCCCTTATTGTTCTCTGAGTTCCTGTCCCCAGGCCCTCTTGCATCCCCAGTTCTTGTTCTCAGAACCGAGTGCACGCAGCGAGGCTGGGATAGCTCCGCTCACGTAAACACTGCTGTCAGGATACATATGGGCTCGTGCTGCTCCTGGGCCAGGCTCTATGCACAGTTTGTTTGGAAAGAACTTAATCACATGAACTATATCAAAGGACTAAATTAAAATGATTGCATATAGCTAAGGTTTTATTTAATTGTTTGGGGTTTCTTGTTTAACAATCTCCCCACTGAGCAGACACAGGCTGTAAATTTATCTTCTCGGGATTTCAAATGTTCAGTGGACAGAACAAAGACCGGGCAGCTGAATAGGGGCAGCGACAAGTATCTCTAGCAGTATTTTAAATTTAAACCAGTAGCTATGATCTAAAAACGTCAGAGGATGATTTAGGGTTTCTCTTTAACATCAGTGTACTTTCCTACAGTACTGACATGCCCCATTCACTTTTAAAAGATTATCTCTCACTGTGAAGTTTCAAAGACAGCTATAAAGGGCAGGTTACAATATATATACAGTTCATTGTTTTTAGACCTGTTGGGAAGAGAAACAGGTTCTGTAAAGCTATCTCTGGGGCAGGGCTAGTTTTCTTACAGCCATAAAGTGCCATCCTACATTTCCCAATGCAAACACTAAATGCAATAACAGCCCCGTTACTGCCATGTGTTTCTGGAGCTCTGTTCCAGCACACAGCGCACAGCTCCTGCCACTTCTTCCCAAAGCACCTGCCTCTCACCTCTGCCTGTTCCTCTGTTTCTTGTTGCGCCCCCCTTTTTTTTTTTTCCTGTGCACATTTTTTTTTTGCTCCTGCACTGGCACTGCTTGCTCTGCATCTTTGGCTGTGTTACAGACTCCAGGCAGCTGTGCTGGGTAGCAGGCAGAAAGCTGTGCTGGGGAGAACACACAGCAGATAATTAGATACTGCAGCCACAGTCTCCATTTTGGGGGACTAACTGGACAAAAAATAATGTTTTTGAAGTTACATATACTAGCTGAGCTCTTTGTACGTTAGTTTCTGGAATGAATGCTGTTGCGGTGGATGGTGGAGCTGCTCAGTTCAGCAATGTGGGCAGAACAGTTTTCTACAAGGGCTTCTTCCGCAGCCCACGCCATTCCATACCAGCACTCCCGATGCCAGCACAGTTTTACTGGCAACACCTGTGCTGATCCTGCCTCTGGACCACAGAATCTCAGAGTCACAAGATGGCTGAGGCCGGTAGGGCCCTCTGGGTCCATCTGTCCCAGCCCCTGCCCCAGCAGGGACACCCAAAGCAGGGTGCCCAGGCCCATGTCCATGCGGCTTCTGAAGGTCTTCAAGGAGGAGACCCCACAACCAGACACAGCCTGGATTTAAATGGGGACAGCTCAGTAGTGCCCCAGGGATGTGGCACAGCACTATTTGAATCAGTCCACACCATGTGAGTAAAACATGTCCCAGCCTGTAATTGCTTGAACGCACAGCCACCCTCTTCCCTCTGAGAACCCACCCTTTCTGCTTCCACTTGTTGCCTCCTCCAGTTCCAAGCTCTCACAAGCTCCCCTCCCTTCATTCACCCATACTTCACTTTCCCTGCCTCTCACACTCTTCCTCCCTCTTTGCTGTCCCCACCAGCAAATGGCACGTCCCTGTGGTGCTCAGGAGGTGTGGCTGCAGGTGCTACAGTCAGACCCAGTCCACTACAGTGATATCAGATCTGTCACAAAACCACCAACATCGTCCTGGTAGCCCAGAGAAGAGCGGAGCATTTGAGGCGAACAAGAAAAGCCATGTGCCGGTCCTAGAGTGTCAGGATGGAGTCAGGCAACTAAGCTGTGCTCCTGGTGAAGAGCCTCTGATGGCTCTGTGCTCACTGTTCTGTAGCCGTACATAGGCTTTTGTGTGTAGAAAGGTGACTTTGTCTGCCAAACTACGTTACACAAAGTTTAGACATATGTAGCTCTTATATTTATATTGTACTACATTTCCAGCTCACAATTCCCTTCTCATAGCATCTTTTTTCCTCCCTGATTACAGAAGCTCTTACAGCTTCCTTTTCCTATCTATGAAAGTATAATTATGACAAACACAGGGTAGCTATTAGCCAAAAAGCTATATTCGTTGAAGTTATGAAATACTTAGATTAAAAAATATTTGTTTGCATCCAAAATAAGGACATGGCTTTTGTATAAATCATTCATTTTAATCTCAATTTAAAAAAATCCAAATTTGTGAAACTTTGCCTAGAAGCTTCTAACTGATGAAACAAGAAATGCAAAAACCATTATGTCAAGGACACCAAACTTCTCTTCCAAACCTGCAGAACTAAGGAATTGGGAAGTGCTGGCTCCCTCCTTCTCTCAGCCTTCCCCGGAAAACTCAGCACCACTCGCGGGATGTAATTTTAAGCCACTGCTTGCAGCCAAATGGGAATTTCTGATGAGCGGAGCGTGACCCGAAGACATTTGTCCCACAGCGCGGTGGCCTCACACCTCTATCCACATGTGGCTGAGCTGAGGCCATGCAGAGGTCCCTGCCATGGTGCTGCTGGTGGCATGCTGCTTCTCCTTTTGCTGGCACGGGGACGAATCTGCAGTGCAGATTGGCTTAAGACAGAGATTTAAAGCTTTAAAAGCACGAGGAGGGTGCTGAGCAGTCCCACGGCTGTGTGGGAGCATCTGAGCGAGTCTCCAGGCCTTGGTGGCCCGTCCACCACCGCCTCTCTCCAGGCAGGACCGGGGCAAGAGCAGGACTTCTGCTTTCCTGAAATTCTCCTCGGATCCAGAGAGTGGCTCCATCGCCTCACAGCGCTGCAGGCTGCGGCTGGAAGAAGGCTGCAAACCCCACTCCTCGTGGCTTCCCCTCTGCACAGAAGTGCCCCGGACTTCTGGCTTTGCAACCAGCAGCTTCAGCTTGTGCAGAGCCAAGGCACCCTGCCGGGCTGCACCTTGCCCTAGGCAGCGCTCAGACTCCTGCGCTTTGGCAGCGTGTCACACCACAGCTCCCTTGCAAGGGCTGTCCTACACGTTAGGGCATTTTGGAGACCTGTTCATTCACTGGGGGAAGCAGACACTGATTGATCGATCGTCTATTTTTCAAGCGCAAGAGGAAGTAAGATCTTACCCCCCCCCCCCCCCCCCCTTTTTTTTTCCTCTGAAATTATTTGTGAGGCATTGTCTCTGACACTGCCAGCTGACATCCTTTGGCATCACCACCACTCAGTGCACTGAAGATGCCTCGAGGTGTGTCAGTCGTGCGTCACGTCAATGTGCCTTCATGCACCTCCTTGGCTGGGATTGAAAGGTACAGTTTCTAAATCTCCTGGTGACCCATTTTGCATGGATCACTGCTGTGCTAGAATGTAGCTTCTCCTTCCCATTGTGTTAATGCAAGTTCGCCCATGTTCAAAGCAGGCACGTGCCACGCTGCGCACACAGGGAGAGTTCAGGCTCGAATCTCTGTGCGAAACCAGCACAGCCACTCCAGGTCTGGTATTTTCTGCACAAGTGACGTGCATTCGGTGCTTTTTATTAGACCCTTGTAAACACTTTGATTTGATAAACAGAGGCACACAGCTGGCTCATGTTAATCTGGGACTCACCGGAGGTTCGGCAGCTAGGGAGCAGAGCGGCTGCTCCCAGGCCAGCGGGCACCCCTCCTGCTGGGCCCCGCTAGGCCAGGTTGTGTGGCGGTGCCCAGCGGTCAGTGTGTGAGCAGGGAAAGGACCGTGTCACTGGGACACCCAGCACCACCTCGCACCACAGGCTGCCTGCCCGTCTGCCCCTCCAGCCGGGCCAGGGATGGCAACAATTAGCCCTCCCAGCACAACCCTGAGGCACCTTTGCCGTGCGGGCCCGTCTGCCTCTGCACCGGGCCGGCGAGGAGGACAGTGGGAAGGCAGACTCTCGGGGGTGTATCTAGAAGGCCCCGAAGCCTGGTTGTGATGGCAGATGGGTTCCAGAGGCTGATTTGGCCTTGGGGCCTGCTCAGGCTGCCTGCAGGGAAATGCAAGGCAGCTCACCCGCAGGCTGCCCCCGGTTTTCAGCTAGATTTCAAAACTGCCTGGCTGGGGTACAGTGTAAACACCGCCTGGATCCAGGCCGGGAGCTGGTTCTGCTGGGGTGAATCATGCCACCAAGCAGGCACCCCGTGCCTCTGCCTCCTACCTCCATGCTGTGGCCTGTAAATGGTGGAAGTGGTGGCAGACAAGAAGCCTGGTCTCATCCTGGAAAGCAGGGGCGCAAACTGCCAAAGAGAAACACTAGGGAAACAAAGAAGCTTTCAAGGAGATTTCAGTGACAAAGATGGCAAAATGAGCCCGGGTGGATGAGTCAGACCCTTCCCATCTTCTTTCACCGTGTGCCCATTATCCTCTAATTCTCTTTCACAGAGAAATGGGTCTTGAAATTAATGCTGCGTAAAGAAGCATGTGGCAGCTCATGCCATCACATGTCATGCTCTCGCTAAGCTACAACCATGTCTTTGTCTTCATATTTTTGAACTGCCATTAAAAAAATGAAATACTATCTAACTGAATAGTTCTTCAGTGGTTCAGCTATGGGCAGCTCAAATGTTTCTGAGTCTCGTTTGTCTAGTTAAATAAAAACAAACAAACAAACTCCAGACACACTGAGATTTTAATGGAAAATCACACAGTGCTGCAGTCGCGTGGTCCTGTCCTTTCATGGGGGCAGAATGGGCTCATTTCCCTAAAACTAGACAATAAATGACGAATGAGTTTCAATTATGATACAGTAGCTTGGGATATAGCTGCAGACCTTGCTGCCTTTGCTGAAGTCTGGTCCTAGAGATGCAGCATTTGCTTGTTTGCTTAAAGAGAGTTTTCCAACTGGGAAGTAAGGATGTATCCTTACTGCAGACAAACAAGTTACTGCAGGGAAAACGGGGTGTGAAAGTTCAGCATCTCAGCTACTGCCAAGAAGCTGCTCTCACATATTCTTTAACCCCCTCATAAACACGAACTATTTTCCCCTCTCCCACCCAAAGGATGAGATCCTTGGCTTTCTCTCCCAGGTCCTGCCAGGTGAGAGTGCATGAACACTTGCCATCCAACAGCAACCCAACTGCAAGCTGACACTGCCTTTCCTCGCAGTAAGTTGTTTGTCACCCCAGACTCTGGGGCACAACCGGTTAACTTTCCCAAAGCCCCACAGCGATGTCCTGATTCAGGTGGGAGAGCAGCGGGTGCTTCCCAGCTCCCCGGCCTTTGCCCCGCAGCCACTTGTGCACAGCAGCCCGGCCTGACTGAAATTCTTCAGGTTTCAGCAACAGGAAATTGCAGATGAGAGAAAGCGCTGTAAAGTGCCGTTATACAGTTTCAGTCGCAAGCTGTGAAAAGTAGCAGCTCCCCAAGCTCTCAACCTTAACACCGCTATTAATACTACATTTTTCTAATAGCATCTAGATCGATGGAGGATCAGGGCCTCATTGCAGTAGACACCCTACCAACAGCGCTCCAAAAACCCTGTCGTACATCAGCACAGTCTGCAGCCGAGCGTCCCAACAAGTCCCCAAGCACACTGCAGTGTCCTGCTCATAGTAGCAACGTGAACAAGTAACTATATTTTAAAACTTGGTTTTCAGGGACTTTCTTTGTCAGGCAGCAGCTGAGGTGCCCTGCAACACTCCTCACAGGTAGTGATAGATGTTGGTCAGCAGCCATAGGAGGAGAAATCGTTTCTTTGGCTAGTGCATTATTGCTTCTCCTTGGGGAGCCCCAAAGACTGTTCTCATATATGTGTGCTTGCAGCTCAGGTGGGGAGAATGTTCCTGCCCCCAAATCGGGTGGGCTTTCTACTGACCTGACCCAGGGTTGGATCAGATGACCTCCAGAGGTCCTTTCCAACCTAAACAACTCGGTGATTCAGTGGGGACTTGACAGCACTCCGGTTTCCACAATCTGGACAGCCTGTGGCAGTACAAAGGCTGTCCAAGATGGCTGACCTAACCCCTGGGTGAGGGGTGGAGGAGCAGGGCTGCTTTCTGTCCAGGCACGGCCTTGACCCTTCCTGCTCCCCAAGGACAACTGGCTCCAACCTTGGAGCAGACTGGTTTCAATATGGGGCTGTCCATCTTGATCCTGTTTGGATGGGTCAAGAGATGTTGAGACATGCCCTTTCAATATGCTGCATTTTATTAAAAGCAAAGTAGCTGTGGGCCAGATTGTAAAACTAGGTGGGCCTCATTTGTCTGTCCCTACTGTAAGCCAATGAAACCTTCAACATATCCAAACTCTCACCTTTTTACCCATTTGAACGAAAAAGCATCACTAATAAAAGAAAATGACTCACCTAATGCTAAACCTGAGCTCTGCAGATCAGCTTTGATCAAATTCACTGACATTTGGATAACTGCGTTACTATAACTAAAACATCTTTTAAAGTTTTTTTTTTTTTTTTCCAGACGCTCATTCTTTAAACTTTGCTTTGATCACTGCGCATATCCTTTTCAGCAGAAATTTGTCCGCAGAGGGTGAAGTTTTTTCATTTGTTTTTCATATGGATTCTCTTTCCTTTGTTCATATTTTAAATCAGTGAAGCTACCCTTCGAGCTAACCCTTATAATAAAAATGCAGCTACTGTGCGGCTTTTAACAACTCATTTAACCCATCTGTGTCTCAGTATCCATGTTAGCAGCTCAAGGAAACTAACACTTATTTGGGTAATGAGGTTGATCATGAGGCTTAATTAGATTTTTTTTTTTTTTTTGTAGGATGAAGGAAAACATTTCAGAAGGGCTGAGCTATGTGGTAGTACTCTCTTAAGGTGGTCTAACACCAGCAATTTGCAATATATTACAAAAACAGTGTTGCAGAATACCGTATGAAAAAGTATTTCTTTCAGAAGCTGCTGTTGAATTAGCCTAAGTGCTCCAGTTTCCAAGTAAGAGTTGCAATCTGAGATGATTAAAATAAATGGGAGCAGGAATGTGTCAAGACAATTACAAATGAAAAGACTGAAATCACTGGAGCTGGAAGGGCAAAAATCCATCCGTGTGTAAATATATAACTGTGAGTCAAATCAGCTCTAAATGCTGAGGAAGATAAAGCTGGACTTTTCTTTTTCCTATTGAAAAAAAATCACACTTCTACCTATAGACTTTTGAGGCAATAACATTCAGGTTACCATTAGAAAAATATATTTATAACTGATTTCCCCTGCTCGAGAAAGCAGGAGGACTATTACAGTTTCGTTTTGCTAATTATTATTTATTGTTATTTAACCATGCAGCTGAGCAAGGTAGATGCAAGTCGTTCTCTCCCAAGGTAGGCAGCTGCCAGGCCCTTGAGTCAAGGCAGTACTTGTGGTGTTTTCTTACAGCATGGGCGCTGTTCTTGTTATAGCTTGTAACTGTGATGGATTAGCAGCAAATAATCTTCGAAACTTTCAAGTCTAAAGCTGCATCACCTTTTACCATATTCTAAACAAAAGTGAATGTGTTCAAATCGCGTCTGCTGGTGAGATTCCTCCTCTGTCTCGTACCAAAGCACAGTTTCTAAGGCTCGTACAGCTGCCTGCGCGGCCATTTTGCAGACACGTATGTGTGTCATCCGACGGAGCAAGCTGTTAAACTCTGCAAAGCTCCTGTCATGAATAAAACTATTTATGAGTGCACACATTTGCAAGATCAGGCCCTGTGAACATGAGCTCCACATCAAGCTTCTTACGGATTGTTTTCCCAAAACACTTTAGGCTTAGGATCCCTATTAATATAAATCTGCTTCAAACAGGAGATAGTCATTTTTTAACACAGACATCCTCTAATAATTTCATGATGTGGCTCATACCTTAATAGATAGCAGTTGCGATGCAGATCTACCCATGCAGCCCACAGTTGCAAAACATATTTGCGGTAATGAGAACCCTTGCCGACATGGAAAATTAATATTAAGAAAATTAATGTAAGGAAAATCTCTAATGGTTTTTTGTCTGCGTCTAACTCAATTTAGAAGTTAGCAGAAGGAAGAAATTTAGTACCAGGTGTGTAGCCAGCTCTTCAGAAACCATGCCTGGCTGACCACATTCGGAGAGTTGCTGTTTTGACCCAGTGCGTGGGGAGGAATTGCTGCTTTGTAAACTACAGTATGGGACGTCTCACTCCGGGTCTAGCCTGACGATCTCAGCTGTCAGAACCTTGCCCACATGAAAAAGCCCCTTGGCACAAAAGCTTTCCACGTTCATGCCCTTTCTCTCAATGGAAGTGTTTTCTAAGCTCAGAAGTTGTAGCCGGGCAGGAAAGCAGATTCCTTCTCTGACCCAACTACAAGAGACAGAGTGGAAAGAAATATTATCTTTTGTTAGCGGCATCTGTCAAGTCCCATGGCAAAACAGAAGTAACAGTTATTCCAATGAGAAAGGCTGCTCTGCTTATTCACTGCACTTTTAAGAAGCATATTGTTATAACTAAGAGTGTAGTGTGGCAGCTCAGCACGCAACGCCGCGTTGGCTATTGGTTTCTGTTAAGGACATGGTGGGTTAGCAGCTGGCAGCTTTTTGCCTGTACTCTGGGTTTCTCTTGCATCATGCATGAAGAAAGCCTGGAGTATTTTCCCCCTTTTAGCCCATAGGAAGGTAGGTACTACCCTCCTTCATTTTCTGAGGGCTGTGGGTATTTCATATGGTGGAGGCATGAGATACCTGAGAGGACAGGACAGAAATCAAGGAGGCAGAGAATTCTTGGAAGAAACCCTTTTTTTTTTTTTTTCTTTTTTTCCGGTAATTCCTTATTTAGACAGCTTGAAATAGTGGTTTTGTTTTGTTTAGCTCCTACCTAAATTACTTGAAAACAATACTCAGAGAGAGGAAGGGCTTTCTTGGTAAACACTGTGTATTGTCTGCTTCTTGTCAAGGACAGGGCAGACTCCGAACAAGCCTCCTGAGCCCTCCCGAAGAGACGTCAATTACAACAGGAACAGTAGTGTTTGATTAATAAGAAACATTTCCGTGTGTGTGCAAATAAAAAGAGTAGCACATCCAGCTTCCCTCTTCCCCTTCCTTTATCCACACCAGAGCACTCCTAGCATTGGGCCAACCACTGCATCTGCTGCTTCCAAGCAGGTCTCACTGACACCAGCCATGGCTGCCGACCTGCTCCGGGTACAGAATCAGGCACCAACTTCCCAAATCCCTTCACCTTTTCATTCTACAGCCCAAAGGAAGTGAAAGAGTGAAGGTCAATAGTATTCTGCGCTTGTTTAAAATAAAACTGAAACAGATGCCAGAAGTCCCCTGAAAGTGAAAGATAATAATGATTTTCTAATGCACTGACAGAATCTTTTTTTGAGAAAATCTCTCCTGCTCATCCTTTCATTACTGGGAGTGCATGTAGATGCAGAGGGTAAGGCTCACTTTATCACGTACTATAAGAAAGAGCACTAAAGGGGAACCTACTATAATCCTGGAAATCCCAGTCAAGACATCTTTGTTTAGATTAAGGATCTTTCAGGATTTGGATAGCTAGTTTCACCTCTATCAGAAGTAATTTCTGTGTAACCAATATATAACATTGTCTCAAATATTGGCATTAGCTTGGTCATATTGTTGGAACCCAACTGACTTACAAAACGTAAGTACTGGTGTCTGTTCTGTGCTCTGCATGTCCCTCTCATATATTTACCTCCCCAAATATTTAAAACAAATTCATTTTGCAACATGTGCGTGATTAGTTCATATTTAAAAAGAAACCTATTATTTATTTATTTATTTATTTATTATTTTTTTTTTTCCTCCCTGGAAGACTGATACCATTGAAATCAAAAGTCTGTTGACTGTCTCTATATTTTTATGCAGAGTAAATAATACATATGTATTTGGATGCACATACATTTTCCCACTCCAATATGTTGTTAGTGATTAAAACAGTTGCACTCATCATCAACAGCAAAACAGGGAGTCAATCGAGCCACATTGCAATCTTCTGTCACATAAATGCAGTAAAGAAATATTTGCATATTTTATAATTATACTCACCATACTATAGCAGAAAGTTTTCGTTCTAACTTTTGAACTTACACTCATCTCCACTAGAAATACATTCTATTTTATCTTGCTTAAGCACATTTCTTTGCCTTCAGGGAATTGCTTCTTACATTCTCATAAAATGTTCAGGAGACCCATAACGATAAAAATGTGCACAAAGACTCGTTGACAAACGCTTATATCAACCAACATATATCAGAGAGAAGAGAGCCCACTTCCATTCTGCCCTTCTGCTACCTCCAGCCGTACTTTTTAACGCAAATCAGATCATTTCTACCTCATTGCTACTAGCCCCAAATGGCTCATATTCATTGTTTCTCCTCGTTCAAAATATTTTTTTTCAATCCTTAACCGTCACATATCAAAATAGTATGGTAATAAACATTTCTTAAAAGCAGCACATTTGAACTTTTAGTCCTTTTTAAGCGGATCTGAAAATAAAAATACATAAAAAGAGAGGAAAATCTAAAAATTCAATTAATCATAACCAGAAGTTCAAGCAATGAGAATATCGAAGAAACTTCATAGTACCTAATATTCTCTGAAAATATTTAAAATCCACATGTGGACATAAAATAGTCTCTTGCTTTCCTTCTTTGACACAGAATTGTCAGTGGAATAAAAAGCTCAGTAACTCCTAAAGGTAGTAGAGTGTGATCTGCTCTGATTTCAGATTAAGTTATCTATTTATCTCTTCCTGCCTTTTCTCTCCTTCGGAAAGCAGAGAGGATTTGTTCGTTCAAGGATTTTAAAAACACTGTCTTATTTTCATTAAGCTAAGCCCACTGCTGATGTAATTCTTGCATTACAAAGGTCTTAATTTAAACCATGACATAAATGCTTTTCATCAGTTGATTTTTTGTTCTTTGTGCCAAATTTCTTGCATTTTTAAAATAAAGAATATGGTGTATAATAACTGCTGCGGGACAGGCTGCTTTATTCTTCAATATGAGAGACAAATGGGGTGTGACATGCATACGTTTCAACATGCAGCACTTACTTCTTTAGGACCTGACTTTTTCCACTGTTTTCTCAGTAGACTATTTGACTTCCTTTGAATCGGGCCTAACGATAACACTGGATTTGAAGCACGGTTCTCGGCGTTGATCGCACTGACGGGACCAAGAGGTGAAAAGTGCTTCTAATCTCTCCTCTCTCCCCCTCCTCTTCTCTCTGCCTCCCTCTCCTTCCTTCCCCCCACCACTCATGGATTTGGGGTCTGCAGATGATAATTTGCAGAGTGTTGTGGAAGAAGGGTGGGGATGCATTCCTAACACCCCAAATCCTGGTTTGCATTACACATTAGGGATTTCAAAGCACACCAAGATTTAATCATAATCAGAAAGTAGGGAAATCGTTTCTACATTATGTAGTGTCTTTCTTTTTTTTTTTTTTTTGGTTTGTTTTGTTATCACTGTAACTAGTATAGCAAAATCGTACCGTCATCATGTCATGCTATCATTGCAATGATCGATGAGCTACGTTAATGCGTCTGGGAATACTGCATAAGTTGTTTAGTTTGGGTATTATTCTGAGTTTAGGAACTTGCTTCATTTTCAGACAGAGTCGAAAGACACCAGCTGTTTTTCTACTTAAATGTGGAAGTACAGGAGAAATTTTTCTTGATTAGCATTACTAGAAATGAATCAAGATTACAACAGAACGCACACAAATATTCTATTTAAGCAGAAGTTTCAGTGTGATCTTGCTGTAGTATGCAAACAGCAAACTGCAGCATTATTTCACTGATCTCTGCAAGACAACGCTGTCAAACACAGAACAGATTTAGAAAACCTCACATGGATTTTTAGAAAGACTAAAATCTTTTCATTTACTTTCCATCATCTGCATTTTAGGAGATGTTGACCTGAGGCTTCTATTCTTGACCTGTGTTTATAATCTGTCCTTAAACAAACACTGAAAAATTGCCAAAGGTAGGATACAGTAACAGATTGACCTTTGGTCTGCCAACTTCGTTACATTATTTTCTTGTATTAAACTCAGTGGAAAAAGTCTCTTTTAAAATTCAGGTTAACTCTCTGCAATTAATTTATTTAATGTAAATTAGCTTAAATAGATGATTAATTTCTTGAATTCTGGGCATCTCAATAAAATTGAAACTGGGGAAATACATATTTTTCTACTGAATACTCAGCACTAAAACATATTGCTGATTTCTAAATTGCAGATTGTACCTGTAAGGTTGTCGATTACTTGATTCATTATTTTATCTTTTAACCTTTATTCATATTGTTTTCTGTGCAAAATTCTCTGATAGGCACCTGAGGAAAATGAGGCTGTCCTTTGAGGGTGTGTTCATCTGTACATTTTTTAAACCTTTTTTGATAGATTTATATCAAGGCTGGAGTAATTCACCCTGGGATGAAACTTGGAATCAAAACTTTTAAATACAAGCACGTTTATTTTTCTTTTGATTTTTTTTTTTTAAAGAAAATTTTAAAATCGGTCGGCATGTTCTTAACAGCAAACGTTTAAATCCTGATCCATTTGAAGTCGATGGGAGTTTTGCCACTAACTTCAGTGGAGCCAGGAGTTCCTTCAAATAACAGAAAACAATTACATTTAGTATTTTCAGATGGAAAATTTGCGCTTGCAGAAATGAATGTTATGTCTTTTTTTTTTTTTTTTTTTTTTTTTTGGGGTGGGGGTGTGCATATTGTGTATTTCATAATGTGAACTCATCCCTGGATATCTTTTTGTTAAGTAACTATCTTTTTTTCATTAAGATAAGTAACAGTCCAACATATGTGGTTACTTAAGAAATTCCTAAAGATCTTCAGTGCAGTCTTTTGGGATAAGATGTGAAATCAGCCGTTGTCATTCATGACAAATATCCCACACAATTTTCCCTGAGAGTTCGGCATGCCAGCTCAAGTGGTTGAGCGTGGGTGACTGTGTTCTGCCATGCGCTCACCATCTGAAGCTTTGATCTGAGGTGGGAGTTTTGCCTTTCCTGCCCTCAGCTGGTATCCAGTCTTGCTTTGCATTTAGCACATTTAGTAAGCTACACCTCTAGCCAGGCCAGGAGAGATGCATGAACTTAATTAACTTGCTTTATTTCGCAGAAGGATTGGGTTACTGTCGGCAAAATCCTGCCAGTCTTAATCAAGGGGCTAAATGTGACTCCTGGAGAATTTTCTTGGGACAGCGTAGATGAGGCACGCAGCCATCACCTGCAGGGTGAGACCCAAGAGCCAGCCTCTCTCTCTCCCAGGCAGAGCTTTTCAAAGCAGATTAATTGTAAAGCAAGCCTGGAATTTCTAGCTCCAATCGTGTCAATCTATTTGTGATTCTAAAGCTATCAGAGGCAAATTGCACCATTTCTGTTCAAGGGACAGGTGGTTCAACCAAGCCTGCCACAAGCTCCCTAACTCAGACCATCTGTCCAGCAATGCTTCCTTCACCATAGGTTTAACCCCTCACACGGGACCTTTGGGAAGAGTGAATCTGCTGAAGGAAAGGAAAGAGCTCCTTTCCCACATCTGCAGGATGGGGCAGTGCCCAGGTTTGCCAGCTTGTAAGCATGTTTCTATACCCAAGTATTTCAGGGCATTAGAAGCTGGACAGGACACATCGTCACATTCTGGTCCGAGAGGTGAGCCAGCGCTAAGCTGGCCTTTTTGGGTGTTTCCTTTGGATGGGAGATTGATGATAATTCTCTGGTGCAATTCTGTTTACTTACAAAGGATAAACAGATTCTGCTTTCCGAGACCAGAGGAGGAACCAACAGCATCATGCGACTTCTTTGCTCAGCCTTTCCAGAGAGTTTTCTGCTTAAAGGCAGCTCTGCTTTCTGTTTTCCTAGTGAGGCTCTGCAACAAACATTGTCTGCTTCATCTCAGCTGCTTTCTCTCCTAGCATACAGAATTTTCTGGCCCTTTCTCCCCATTTCACATACACCTTGCAACTCCTACACCAAAGGAGGCTACTGCATGCCAGAGCAGTACAAGCTTGGCAGACCTGGACTTCCAAACATCTCCCTGCCGCACCCCTACAAACCAGGTCAGAGACACCACTTTACAGCCGTGCTCTCCCATCCTGGGCATTGCCATGTCATGGCTGCCTGTGGCTCCGGAGAAAACTGGGGGACAAGTGCCAGCTGTCTGAATAAAGAGCTAGTTCTGCCAGATGGCCGCGCACCATGGCCTTCTGAGCTCAAGTCTCTGTTCTACCGTGCTTGTGATGAACAGAGCTGATCACAAAGGCTCAGAACATGCTGACAGCAAGCACTGAGAAGAGACTGAGCAATGCTGAACTTGTCTGAAGTCAGCATTTCTCTGTGACAAACAAAGAAACAGAGCCAAGATAGTGAAACATTGGGCTTCTATTCCCTCCTCCGCGTACCACGCCCCCTCTCACCAAACGCTTCCTGAAAATGGCGTCCTGGTGCCTCGTGGCTGTTCTCTGTGTGCACACGTACCAGCAGAGTGGGTTGCACTTACACTTTCATCATTACATTCCTTTCATTTTTCTTCTGGAAATAGCTATATTGCATGTTAATACTATCAATAGTTTGCACTGTTACCATAAAATCTAGTCATAAATATAATATATATTCAAATTTATATATGTATGATCAAACATCATTATTTGCTATTTAGACAGAGCATTTTCCAAGACTTTAGAAATATTATTATTATTTTTTTTTACATCAACATGTTGTACAAAGCTTATCGCAGATCCCACAGCAGCTGAATGTTGCAGGGACTGCCAGGCAGCCCTGCAGCAACAGGACATTACATTGTACTGTTGTGTTACAACACTAATATTATCTGCGTGTTCATTGGCATGTTTCTTCCACAGCTGCCTCTGCAGAGGACAATCTTCCCTCCTTCTGCCTCCATATTTGTGATATGTTGTGTTATCTGTGACCAAATACACCTTGTCGAAGTACATGCGGTTTCAGTTAAATAGAGAAGGTGTTTCTTAGCGTAATGAGAATGTGCAATTTCAATTTGTACACAGATGTAACGTGCTTCTGCACGATTATTATTATTATTATTATTTTAATATTGTAGCCTCTTTTGTTTATTGTACAGAGTAGACATTGGGCCTCTGTATATCCATCCTTCTCTCTGTCCGGTATTCTGAGACTGTAAGCAGTAGTAAAGGTGGGGCTTCAGACATCAAAGGTATCATACATCTTGAAATTAAGCACTGCGCTAAACTCCCTTTAATGCTTCTGTGGGAAAGTGTCTCCATATGTCATCCCATGTATTTTCTTTGCTATTTAAAGTAGTGCTTAATAGAACACTAAGCTGGTGGAAAACTATTTGCTTTCTTGGGTTAGTTCTGCTCTGGCTTAACGTGGGGCTGGGTAAGCACCAGTGCCGGGACACAGGAGTCGGGTGGGAGGAATAGGGAGTGGGGCAGCCAGCAGGCAGAAGGCTCTCAGTGCTGGATGAACGGTTATCCAGCTCCGGGGTTATCCAGCTCCAGGGTTATCCAGCTCCGGGGCTATCCAGCTCCAGGGTTATCCGGCTCAGGGGAGCCAAGCCTTTGGCTGACTGGGAGGTGCTGAGATTGGGATGCAGCTGCACTCTCACTTCATGGCAATTGCACAAACTCCCCATGAGTAAGTGGGGTCTGTTTCTGGGAAGTGCTTCCAGACTTCTCTCACCCCTGTCTCCTTAACTAGTCTCACTCCTTTTGGACTGCCCTTCCAACTTCATGCTGTCTCTCTCTTCTCCCCTACAATTACAGCCTCCCCCTGCAGCCTTGTCCTCTCATTTATTTTCTTCTCTCTGCCTTCTAGCAGTTCTTCCAGCTCTGTAATCACTTCTGTAACACGTCCTTTGGAAACTCCTTATCCTCCCCCATAGATTTTCAGTGGGGTGTTTCAGGTTTGACTTTGATCTCCTTCCCCAGTTTCTCTACACATCATCTCTGGACCATCTCATCCAGAAACAGAAACATAGAAGTCATTAATGCACTAATAACTCATAGACCTATTGCTCTTCTTCTTGTTTTTTTTTTTTTTTTTTTTTTTTTTATTCTCAAAGTCCACTTTCAAATAAAAAAATGCTGTGCTTTCCCATTTCTTAAATCTGGGCCACCACACAGCTGGGAATGCAGAACTCACAAGACCAGGAGGACAACCACTCTTTCTCCATTAGTCCAGTTGTTTCTCTGGACTTTTAAATCATTCCTCTATAACCCTTTAAAAAAAAAAATTGGATTTGTTGCTCTCCCCTCATTTATAACTGCAGATCTGTCAAGGTCTTTGTCCTCTGTCGTTTCATTTCCTTTCCAAAAAACAGTAACATTTGTTTCCTCACCCTGAGCAAGAGATCAAGAGACGAGGCTGAGACATGGATCCTCCAGAGAGAATGTGATAAGACTGGAAAGACTGTCTTTCAATGCACAGTCCAATTATCATTCTATTAATTATTTTGCCTATTCATCTGTGTTGTGGCAGCGGTCAGGAGCCCATCTCTTGGACTAAGGTTGCTGTTGTATGAGTGAGGGTTACAGTAATGAAAATTGTTGTAGACACACTATTGAATTCTGCCCCAAATCTCTCCTGTATGGTGTGCTCGCTGTCTTCCTACAATATGCCTACCATATGGAAGTGCCCCTACCAAGGGGCACGAGGGATGCCCTTGGTGTGTGCGTGTTGCAGTGTTATGTGATTGACCTCGGTGGCTGTACTTAAACACCACATAAGCGTTTTTATTGCAATATCCTCGGAGCAACAACTAGAAGCCTCCAAAGAATATTTTTATAGGAGTAAAGGTGATTTTTCAAAGGTGACTTTTAAATAGAAGAGAGAAAAATTCAAGGCTTCTGCTAGTGTTTACCTGCAACATAGCATTGATTTGGGTGCATTTCAAATGGAAATGACCTCCAATCCTAAAGGATGTGTGTGGCCAGCAGTTACAGTTGTTCTGAGGGTTTTTTTCAATTGCAATATTTTCCAAAGACCTGCACTTATGGAAAAATATTTTTGACCACAGAGAAACTGAGTGCTCACTGCCTGTTTTTCAAAGGATCTCATAGCACATGACATGCAAAGTCAGGTCTCACAGTCCCTCATGAAGTAGTCTGTGTTGTGATACGAGAACAGTTTTGCATTGGGGAAGACTGAAGAAGAAGGGATTTGACCAGGCTAATTCTGTACATCCAATACTAGAAAGATGCTGATCCATGAATTAAAAATTTTCAGGGAAATCAGATGTTACTTTCACTTTGTTGGAGGTGCAACTTCATTTCTAGCCAAAAGGATGAGAACTGCTGGTTGTCTTACATTCAGTTTTCTGTTTTCAAAAATTCAAATGCATGAGAAAGCATCTCTCTGACATATTGAAGGACCCTCTTTCCTGCCCTGAACTGAGCGAGGCTGCACCACTACAAGCACAGACAATACCGGGCTTGACCCTCGTGTTCGTGCTTATGTTGCTGCCCCGTTCACTGAGTGGAGACTTGCTGGATTTTTTCCATTAGGAGGAGAAATTGATGACAGGAGCCAGGAATGCCTCTGGTTTATTTACAAAGCATGTACTCAGAATCTTGTTTCTCTGAACGCAGTAGAAACAAACAACAGGCGCTTTTCTTACTCAGAGTTTCCAAGCTTGCTGCTGGTGCGAAGCGCATTCCCCGCACAGATGCGAGTCCCTTGTGGGATGGCTTCTGCAGCTGCTGATCCTTGTGGACAGACACATGGACAGACAGACAGACACACAGACAGATGCACACGACACCCAGCCAGACGTCTTCCAGCCTCCGCATACCCCAGCCGACTCCGGCCCAGTGCAGCCTGCTGCAGCGTGGGCTTGGCTGCGATTTGGGTGGCATCTTCAGATGTCTCCGGGCTCCTGTGCATGAAGGCACTAAGATACTCTCTTCATTTACCTTAAAGGATATACACCTACATTAGCTTTGCTGAAACACGTTGCTGGAGATTAAAAAACACACTGCCACAAATATTCTATATACACAACCCGCGTGCAGCCTCCTAGCCTGTGGAACGGCTGAGCAACTTGTAGTGCAGCAGAACTACGGAGTGGATTCAGAGTTGCCTAAGTGATGTACTGTTCTCCGTACCCTCACTGTAGCAAACCTTCACACTACTTTTACAACACCACGGCTTATCTCAAATCTGTAGTGGGAACTTACGTCAAAGGAAAATAAATAAATGGTGGCCCAATAAATTTGACATTTAAGTATAATTTCTGAATGCTTGCAAGAAGTCAATGTTCTCATATTTCAAACAGGTGCTAATTTTTACAGTATTGAGCCAGTCTTTCCTTAGCTCTTTTGATGACATTTTGATAGGAAGGTGCAGCAAGGTCAGAAAGAGATTTTGCTCCCAGTGAAAAAATTCCCATCACATTTCAAACCAAAAACAGTGGAGAATAAAGACAGGTACAGTCTCACTTTAATGTGTATTTCAGCTCGCTGTCTTAAAACTCTTTTTCACCTCGAGTAATGTTTACTTGTGGCAAAGAACATGGGAGTGATTTTTATTAAACAGGAAGCTGGAAGCAGCCTCTCATCAGAACCCACGGTCCAAAAGCCAGAGAACTGATGGCAGCAGAGCATCCTCCTGGAGTTGCATCTCTGCAGTGTTCCCATAGCTTCTTCACAGGGCAAATTGCCTACAGCCTTAAGCGCACGGAGCTTCACTTTTTCTCTGACTTGTAATTCCCTGATGTCTGTAATTCAAGTGTTTTTGTATGGAAAAATGGTCTGGCTGGTTCTACTTTAAGTATACGAACAGTACTCAAACATAATTTGTAGAGTATTAGTAGGGTGTAACAAGCATTATGTTTATCACATTTACATCAAATAACAGAATAGCTAGAAGTTTATGGAATTCATTCTTTGAACTTGGTGTGGGCCAATAAGAGAGGGATGTTTTCAGTGATTTATTTCATATTTATTTAATGTTTGCACACATTGCTTGTGTTTTACATGTGTGTAGCTAGAATAAATATTGGATACAAGACCAAAGAGTTCTCTTCATTTCATGAGTTGAAGATTTTCATATGAAAATAAACAAAAATGTTTGATTTTTTTTTTTTCCCAACAACCTTCAACAAATTTGTGGGAAAAAATACAGTGAAAAACTCTTATTTCTAGCAGCGTTTGGGTTGCTTGAAAGACACACCGTGGGAGCAAGGATAAATGAATCAGATGCAGAGTGAAAAAGCAGCTACATCCTTGGCTAATTTTGCTCAGTGATATCAAAAAGCCTCAATTTTTCCACAGTCCTCTCCTTATTGGTAAAGCTAGGGTTTTATACTCTCCTATACTAAAGGCAGTACTATTAGCATTTAATATTCCTCTTCGCCACACCTACATGTAGCAATTACTTTTCAATTTTTTCAAAACTTGTACTTAGGCAGAAGGATCTAAAGCATGTAGCTCTTCTTTAAAATAATGCTGATTTTGTTTGAAACATCTTTCTGCACCGTTAGAAATCAATAGGGACTACTAGTCAGACATGGGGTTCAACGGAAAAAAGTCATAATCTTGTATAAAGACAAACGCCGGCAGTGGAGAGGTGATAAATGAAGCTGCTCAGGCTGCCTGGCATGTAGATTCTGTGGAGTACGTTTTACTGAAGCAGTTTCCATATCATGTTTGGCCTCACGAATGTTCAGTGGTAGAGGCCAAATCCTGTCCTCAATCAAATCTCTGCAGTTCCCTTCAACTATATTGCAGCTTTCATCTGGTTTCTTACATCAGATTCTTCCACTGGAATTCAGCCTTGCCAAGCATCTTGAAGTTGTATTACCAAGTATGTTTCAAGCACAAATCTCAGCCTCATCACTGAAGACAAGAACCTTTGCCCAAAGGCAGAAAGGCTTGCTTCACCCTAAATCCAAGGAAAAAATTGGCAGTTTTGCACCACTTTGGCTGTGATCTTGGTTTTAAAGGTATAGCATACACAGAGGTAGTTAAAACAAAGTAGGCTCTGGACTTTGGGAGAGGAATTAGTGTCAGTAGGAATCTCTGAGACATTTCCAGGTGAAGAGAGCAGCTTGCAGTGCATCCCCAGACCAGCCTGTCTGCAGGGTTTGAGAAAGACAGCTTCTTAATTCTCTCCATTACAACCCACATTCGGAGACTGAAATGAGAGCCGTGCCCTGGGATGGCTGTTTTTTCCACGCCACCTCCCAGGGTGCCTGCCCTTTCTTCCTTCCTTCTGAGCAGAAATGAATGGAGAGCAGCAAAGCCTTTGTTAGCCTCAGCTCAGGGCTGGGCTGGGGCACTGGTGATCTCACCCAAGTGTCAGGGCCTCCCCAGGGGAGCAAGGGCAAATGGAAGCAGAACCATGAAGAACAAAGGCAAAAGAAGAGCAGGAGCACAAGGGCTGAGGGCTCTCAAGTCGATCAGGATGGCTTAACGGTCTGCAGAGGAGCCTTGAAAATGCCCATCAGGCTGCAAGAACCTGGGTCACCCCTCAGTCCTTCATGTTTCCTTAGCTGGTTTGCTGCACCTGGGCAAAAAGCCCTTCCTGCAGTTGTCCCCTTGTCCCCCTACCTCACTGTGACAGTCAGCAGGTGCCTGGGGGATGTTTTCCTCCTCCTATTCTGCTGCCGACATTGGCTTTCTTCTCCTTGCTAGCCCCAGGGCAACTTGCATCAAAAATGGCCCTGACTGACAGTGAGGGAGGAGAAATGTGCTTTCACAGCGCTGCTGAGTTACAAATCCTGGTGTAGACAAGACGATGCAGGGACAATGTCATTTACAAGGGCATGAACTGGCTTCTGGGGTGCTCAAGCATGTTCCTATCTGAAATCTCTGCTAGGAGAAGCTTCCATCTGGCCATGGGAGTGGGAGGAGGAGGGAGGGAGGGAAGCTGAGGAGAAAGAGCAGCTGATGGCCAGCAGCAAGGAGATGAGAAAGGTATTGTCTCTCCCACTGCTGGGAATGGAACCGCTCATTCAAAACAGGAACACCTGAGAAATAATTTTATAATAATGAAATAATTTTAAAATACTGTCTCAAAACTGCTGTGACTAGCAGACATCAGTCAGGGGAAATCTGTCTTGAAATTCCAGTCACTGGAACTGTATTTCTATTGTGTTTAAACCAATTCAGTCCACCCCACTTAATTTCCATTGCTAAGGGAGTCTAAAAGAGGCAGGAGAGAAAGAAAGAAAAAAAGAAAAAAGTCTGAGAAAGAAAAGAACATTTTGGAAGGAGGAAGAAAGTGGTCAAGAAGCGAAGTGAAGAACAGATCAAGGCAATAATAATTCTTTGTATTTTTTTCTTCATAGATATATTGTCATTAGACTATTGTAACTATCCACCTGTAGAGTAACTATAGCAGACGCAGTGGACATAACAACCTAATCTTCCTTGCGTCACCTCTACGGGGAAAGTGCCAGAAGAGAAATTTATCGGAGGTGTTGTCATATCTCTTTGTGATTTAAACCTGTCCAAAATGAAAAAGTGAAGCAGTTTGTTTGACTTGCAGAAGGGGTTTTGGCTTACTCCCCATGAAAATATGATTATAAATTCCTTCTGCATTTACTGTTGGCGTATTCTAAACAATCGGGTCCACTGATTACTGGGTTATATAAGAATTCTTGTGTTATTTGAGAATACATCAGATGTTATGTGGAAGTCACATACCTACTTTTTAACATCTAAAATCCAAACTAAAGAGAACTTCTATTCTGTTGGATTCTTACTGCCGGTTGAGGGAGAAGGAAATAAAACTGTGGGAGTTTTTGCCTCGAACTCCCAAGCTGATGCTTTCAGTGCAATTCTTACCCATCTGCAGCTGGGCTGTGAGCATTCCTACTTGTGACAGCGATGTCTACATCCAGATACTCAAAAATGTCAGTGTCCTTATTTAAACCTCTGGGGTTTAGTCCCTGCATTTGATCCAAGATTTCAAAAGTCTTGGCACCTACCCTGATGCTTCTTGATGGATTGTAGGGCATAAAAGAGACTGCATTTTGACTTTTCCACTTTTTACCTTGGTTGTGGTATGCCACATTATCTGTCATAGATGGGAAAAACACATGTGAATGGATGTAATCCATTTATTGGTTTATGGTCACAAAGTCCTCAAGGGAGTGTTCCAAATCCAGAATGCTGGATTTTGTATTTCAGTGAGTTAGCAAAAAGACATAGCTTCCTATTCACTAGATGTCCTGCAGTTTTTGGTAAACTCATCAAAGGTAAAGAACAACCATGCATGAAACTATTCCTCTCAGACATTTTTGATGAATAATTATTAAAAAAAAAAAAAAAAAGATAAAGCTTTCTGAAATCTTCAAAATGCAGTCGTGATAGAGATTATCTGCACAGGGATGACCCGTCTGAAGAACACATTTTCAGAAAACAATGGTTTTGCACAGTATAAACAGTTCTATGCATTCAGTTGTGTTCTGTACATTTTCTATAGTATTTGTCCTATTTCAATGCATTCTTACAAACTGTGTTTTTTACTACTACTGATATATCAGAGCAAACCTGAATCTTAGATATATTTGGTAAATGGGAGTGGGTGGTTTGAATTTGATTTTCTGCAGGTTGCTCATATGTTAAAAGCTCTTCCTAAAGAAAAAGTGAAGCACAGGCACAAACAGTGAAATGTTCACCCAGTGTCCTTTAAGTGTGCTTCAGTTTGATCCCGGAAGGCACACTGCTATTATTAAAAAACATGATCGGAGTGAAAAAGCAGTCTTCATTCTTTTGGTTTGGTTTTGTTTGTCGATTGTGGAACAAGTTTTCCTGACGCAGGGACATTTTCCCAGTCAGAACGTTGTGAAGACTAGCATCCATCTGCTGGAGTCATTGGGCATCCAGCAGTGTTTAGATATCTCCAGGTCACACTGGGTTCCCAACATATTCTAAACCAGCAAGATGTTTAGAATGGATCATAGATTCCATTTGCTAAAATGTGCAAGTGAGTCATAATGTGTAACTTATTAAACTGATAGCTCAGGAATTGATTACTCATTGGCAAGGAACTCATAGAGCAATGCAAGAACATACTGAGGAAGAATGGTGTTAAGCAGATTTCTGCAGGCAGGCTGTGTGGTCCCCAGCATTAAAAGAAGGAGGAGGAAGCCCTGTGCTCCACTCCTGATTCCACTACCAGCTATTTAATAGCACTGTTTATTCGTATCACCACGATATCACTTTGAAGCTCTGCATACGGGGCCCCAGCTGAGCCACTTCATCTGCAGGGTTCAGTTTCTCTATCTCATCATTGCATTTTAGAACCATATTGTCAGGATGACTTGGCAATGTTTGCTGAGCACTTTGAAGAAATTAAGCGATGTATTAATGTATAAGGAGGGTCGTTATTTAAGAAAAACTTCATTATTTTTCAAAAGCAAACAATTTTGGCAAGATGATAAAAGGAAGGAAGAAAGAAAGAGGGAGTGTAGGACTGAAGACAGCATGCTCGTTTTCGTCTCACCAAACAGCAAACTTTTTAGCAACACCAGATTCTTTCATTCTCTTTGTTCCATCACCTACCCTCCTGCACTCAAGAGCAGTCATTTCATATCTGTATTTACCCTTCTTAAGCCATGCTCCGTGCTCATGCTTTTCAGCACTTTATACATTTATTTAAGGATCAACTCGGAGCACTTATTCCTCTCGTTAGGAAAACACATTACATTCACACATCAGAGCCTGCAACTGCACAGCTATTATCAATCATAAGATATCACTGACACCCCCCTTTCATCTTCTCAGAGATGCAATGCTCTTTTCAGGGCTTTTGCTTTCACTCAGGTTGCTTTGCTACTTCCTCCTTGGGGCTGACATAAATCGTCTTTCCTTTCCTTCCTCAGCCAATGGCTTCTTTCCCCCTGATAGCTCACGACAGCATGACTGTTAGTTGTTGATGTATACAGGTCAATCCAGGCATTTTGGCAATCAAAAGCAAGGACAACTCCCCCACCAAAAGGCAATGCCCTTGTCAAAACCATCAATCTAATTTTCGTGTGCTCAGATTATTATGGTACATCATCAGTTATACTTTTACTGTGTATTTACTGTACATCTTTTCTAAATAGAAGCAAGGAGGGTGAAAGCAAGAAGGTACAGCTCAAGATGCGATATTTGCATGCTGTGAAGAGTTGGGTAAAATGTTGGCCTTGCTTTCAGTAGTTTTGTGCTGAATTCAAGTAGAATAGGTTAGGTAAATGCCCAGCGAGAGGAGTAAGTAGTTCAAGCTAAAGAAAAAGGAGTCATAACACAGAAGAGACAACATCAAGAGTGGAAGAAAGATGCTTAGAGGAGACAGCAGTGGGATGGTGTCATGGGCAGCTGGAAGAGGGATCAGATTTGGAGGATGACTGCGGAAACGCAGTCAGGAGTATTCAAAACCAACAAAATCCAAATAAGACATTACCCGCTTTGAGACCTGCTGGTAATTCTGTAGCATGCTTAAGCTTCACCCACAAGTTGCTGCCTGCCGGCTCATTAAGTCAATCCACTTGCTTTTTTATTGCTGATGATAAGCATGTAAATATTTTGGGCAATATTACGTGACACCATCATTCAAAATATGACCGAGCTGTGAGGAGATTAATGAGACGCTACAGGTCTTTTGAAATTTCTTTTTTGGTGGTTAAGAAAACAACTATAATTTCTAAAAAAAAAAAAAAAAAAGGAAATAATTTCTCATGAACTTTTCTTACAAAAAATAGAAATAAAAAATCTAATCTGTACAGGTCAGGTAAATTTGTCTAGTGCGAGTCAGTGGTTAAGATGTCACACAACAAGCTACATTGTATTGTGACAAATTTCTTAATATTTTCTGCTTAAAGTTGCTGTGAAGTCCATTGCTTGTCTTAGTTATCTGTTTTCTGAAAACTGTACACTACCTGAAAAGCCTGATGTGTTCTGTGGAGCTGGTCACAAGATACTGACCTGACGGTGCGTTACAAACATGCTGGAGATAAGCTGTTTGTCTGGCCTTCTGCCCAATAACGGAAGGTACAACCCTGTAAATCTAATTAAGCTGATCTATCTGGAATGGGAATTGAAGTTTGTTTTAAAAGGCGCTTTCTGAAAAGATTCATTCCCTAACTTATAAAGGGGAAATGGGCTTTTTTTGGATTAGAAAACATTATCTTCGGAGTTCGCAGGATTATGTCTGCACTGCATGAACCCAGTATTCACACAGGATTGTGTAATGGTAAAAGTATTTGTCTGGAACAGCCAGCTTTATGATTGACTGGTGATATTCTACTGAAGAAGATCTAAGTGAAGATAACATTTTCAAAAGAAAAATATTGCTGGCACTTGACTACCTGTTCTGTACAGCATTTATTCGCACTTGTCAACTAACCAAAATAAAACCTTTAATGCTGCCAATTTGTGACCTTCTTTGCAGTAAAATATTCTGTTACTAAATCAGCACTTCTCTGCTGTCTGTGTTTGTCTTAAACCTTTTTGTGAAACAGTATCTACCTCCTCAGAGCCATTTACTGCTCTCGCTGTGTACGCAATGAGAGTTCTGTGCAAAGATCAAGGGGACATTAGGTGTAGTTACATCCAGGTGATAGTGATGCAGGGTTTACTTTAGGGTTGCTCATTTATTAGGATACATTTTGTGTGTTCTTGCTGAAGCACAACTCAGCAGCAATGGAACTCATTGTTCTCCACATTTAAATGCTTTTTAGACTGAATAGTTAGGATGAGCTGGGTAAATGTTTTGAGGTTTTTTAAGGTAATGAGTTAAAGACACATGAAACTGCAGCTATGTTTTACCGGCTTAATGTAGCCATAAACTGAAATGCCTGATTTATCCCTACGACATAATGAGAAGATGTTAGCGTTTCTCAGAATAACCTGTGATGAACTGGAAGTGTTTTTGCCTATGGCTATATTGTGCTAGGGTCTGATTGTATCAGAGCTCATAAATTAGAAATTCAGAAGGGACCACTGTGGTCATCTGGCTTGGCCTCTTGTACAGTACAAGCCATGGGACTTCCCTGAATTAATTCCTGCTTGAACTGGAGCACAAAGTTTAGAGAAGCAGCCAATCTCAATTAAAATATTTCCAGTGATGAAGAGCTCACAGCAACACTTAATGAATTGTTTCAAGGAACAACTATTTTTGCCCTTCCATTTTTGTGCCTTATTTTTATTTTGGATTTGCCTTGATTTAGCTTAGGGCAATTAAATCTTGCTATGCCTTTGTTTGCTGGACTAACTCTCATTTGTCACAATCATATCCCTGCCGTAGATACTCAAGGACTGTGATCATCTCCTCTCTCAGCCTCCTCTTTCTTAAAATAACAGATTAAACTCTTTGAGTCTATTGCTATAAAACATGTTGTCAGATCTTGTAATGAGTCCCGTGGCTCTTCTCCGTAGTCTGAGTAATCTATCGGCATCCTTCATGGATGGCGAACATCAGGATTGGACTCAGTCCATCATGGGTCTTACCAGTGCTAAATCTAGCAGTCACATCACCTTCCTCGCTCTCTGTAAGTGCTCCTGACTGGTCCCTTGGGATCTGTTTTGGCTGCAGTGCCCACTGAGAGGTCGCATTTGGCAAGTTATTGACCCTCAACCTCCAATTCATCTTCAGAGTCACTTTTTAATTGGACAAACTCTCCATCTTACAGGCTATAATTTAATTCTCAGCTATGTAATTTTCATACAAGAAAGAAGTTTTCCTTTTGGGTTTTGTTTGTTTGTTTTTGACTGTTGTGATTTTTTTTTTTTTTTTCCTCCAGCCAGTTTTTACAGTCTTCGGCATCAGCCTACCTCTTCATTATTTACTTCTCTTCTTGGCAAATTTTTAAGTCTCAGGCAACCTTAGATGTCAGTGATTTCAAGTTATCTGCCAGTCTTGGATGGTCAGTTTAAACCTGTTACTATATTTAGTGATGATAGGAATAACAGCAATGGAATGAAAATTAAGATTTTTTTCTCAGTAATATAATATGGGTAAAAAAGGAAGAGAAGAACTCTCTTGACATTGCATGTAAAAGCAAAAAGGCAACGTTCAGAGTTTAAGTCATTTTTTTTAAATGTTGGGAGTGCTATATAAGTACAAAATGTGTATCAGAAGAGGCTTTAACTTCCTTATGGAGGACTAGACCACATCCAGACTGAACACAGCTGGACACAGCTCCAGGACAGAATCCCCCTCACTGCCTGACTCTGTCATGCGCGTGCAGGTCAGTGGTTTTGTACAACAGTGTTAGAGCTTAATGCAATACAAGGTTAACCCTCGGCTGCTCCGATGCAGAGAAAGGAAGAGAAACCCAAAGCTGGCGGATCCACAAGCCGCGTGCCAGCAGCTGGACTTGCTCCTCACCTGCTCATGGTGCCAGCAGGAGGAAGGACAACCTCCAGTATTTCCTCCAGGGGCACCACTGGCCCCAGGAGGTTGTAAGGAGTACACAGGGATGCCTGGAGTGAGGCTGGCCCAAGTCTGCATGGCAGCAGGAGCCTGGATCACTTAGTTTTCAGACAAGGGCAGAGAGAGTCAAGACAACTCAATAGCCTGGCAGTGTTCCTTCAGCCCTGCATGTAGGGCTGACCAAGAGCCTCCTCAGCCATGTAAGCATCCTCACACCACTCCAAGCAGTGGCACCAGCAATTTATGACTTGCATAAGCACCTGCCCGAACCACTCATCCCTGGCAGATGAGTGAAGCTTGTGTTGAACCTTGCTCCTGTGCAGTCACTGCTGTTGCAGAAGCTATTTAGATTAAAGCTGACATAGGCATTGCTCTGATGCTGTCATTGTATTTACTGTGTCAGCATAGATGGGCCTTCGCTGATATTATTGACATCAGCCCCCAGCTTTTTACAGGAAACGACTCCACGATAATGCCCCCCTACCAAACACACGTATACTAAAGTCCCATTTGCTGCATCTACATGGCATACCAAAATAAAACACGATAGCATGTCCAGCTTACATGCCTAGCACTGTTACACACACTCTTAACGTCCCTAGCACCATACATATTTTAACACTTTTAACATCATCTCTCTCTTTCTCTTTCCTTAACTATGTGTGGGATCTAAGGCATCACCTGAGGGCTTGGTGAGCTGTTGCTCCACACTGTGCTGCAGCACAGGGTCTTGGATGTTCACCGTAGGAGTTTAATGAGTGTTTATCTTCTGACAGTGCCAAGAGGCTGTCTCGCACTCGGTCCTTCTGGTGGCTGCAGTTTCTCAATGTAGTGCTGATGCAAATGTCCAGGTGTTGTAAGAGGAATGGCTCACAGAAACAGGCGCTTGCCCACTGCTGTGTTATATCAGCAAGAATTCACTCCTTCAATACTCAGAGATTTTTCAAGATCACATTTTGTCCCGGGGAGATACCCAATTACAACACAGCTGGGGCCATGGATGCAGAAGTATGCAGACAGCACTGTGTGCGGCCTCGGGATGCTGCGCAGGGTCTGGGTGCATGCAATTCTTTGTTCAAGACGGGCTGATACATATTCTCCTCGCTTTTTGCAGAGATGCAGGCCCATGCTGTGTGCGGGTGACTGCAGCCACCCCAGTTACCAGACCCCTGGCTTAGGTTACTGCCTCTCAGTTGTGAGTCTCAGCTCTCAATATGCAGCACAAAAGCGAAGTCATGCGGGCAACATTTACACTCGGGTGTGACAGTGCCTTAACTTTGCATTTGCAAATGCCTGAATGCATACTCTGTAAGCTAATTCTAACTCAAAATTCTAACTTCTTATGGTGCATTTTCTCCTAATCTCCATCCCTACGGTGCTCCACAGTCCTTCACAGCCTCTCTTGCTGCTTGGACCACATTTCACCACATGCCTCACATCTGCTCACCAGGTTCCTGGATATCCTTGCTGTAGTTTGGCCAGGCTGATGAATCTCTGCCTCTCCAGATACAGGCTTCTGTTCCAAAATGGCTCTGCTTTACCCTCAAGAGTTTCTATTTCTGGTCATCCAGCTGCCCTTACATACGCTAACCTCCATGCCCAATTCATCTTCACAGCCCCAATATCCTTGAGAGGCAAGCAAAGTTTTTCCTGATGTCTGGGTCTGGCTACCCTATTAGAAAGCTAGACACAAGCACTTGTAAATCTTTGTATTGCAAAATTTGTTTTCAGGTACTTTCCAAATACCTGCCTTGAAACCAGCTGTATAATAATAAAAAAATGAGAAATAGGCACCTCATACATATCTTGGTAAAAGGCTCACTTTTTTTTTTTTTTTTTTTTTTTTTTTTTTTTTTTNTTTTTTTTACTTTCTAGTCAGAAATGGTATATGGCTGGATTTTCTCTCTGTCAGACTGCTTCATGCCCATTTTATGTATTTTCATGGCGCAGCACTGCTCTGGCTAAGAATTCAGTGTATACAGAGGCAGTCTAATTTTGCAGGGTCAGAGGTTTGTGCTGAAAACTGTGTATGACTTTCTGCCCTTAAATATACACTGCATCACAAGACACCCTTCCCAGTGCATGTTTGTATCCAGTTGGTAAGGGTGACCTTGACACAAAAGGATGTTTCTGTCATCAGTGTAGTGCCTCAGTCCTGTTCCAGAGGCATGTTGTGTGCTTGCAGATATGTTCCCTGGTAGAAGTAATGGCAGCATCATGTCAAAGTTGTTTTCTCCCTAAAGGAGGAAATTCTAGGAGGAAATTCTTTACTCAGATGTTGGTGAGGCACTGGCACAGGTTGCCCAGAGAAGCTGTGGATGTCCCATCCGTGGAGGTGTTCAAGGCCAGGCTGGATGGGCCCTGGGCTGCCTGATCTGGTGGGTGGCAGCCAGCTCATGGCAGGGGGTTGGGACTGGTCCAACCCAAACCATTCTATGATTCTGTGATTCTATGGAAAAGTACCTTTCTCCTGTAACTGGCCCAAGGGTTTCCATGTATCCAAGAGCCTTAGAAGAAATATCAGTTGAAATTTCTCATAATCTAGAAAGGGAAAGGAGAGCAAATGGTGTGGAAAAACACAAAAGTAAGTAATAAAAACATAAATAAGTAAGTTAACAAGAGTACAAAATGAGAATGCTGTGAAAGAAGTGGAAACAGTCAGCCTTCCTCACCTCTCCTGCTTCTCATCCCCATGCCCACCACCATGCCCTCGTAGGCTGATGCTCCTTAGCCCTGTCCCCTGGTGGTGCCCGAGTGGTGCCCGAGCCAGCAGCGAGCCACGTCAGGCAGCTGACACGTTACAGCTCCTGGCCGTGCAAATGAGCCAGACAGGGCCTGGCAGCAGGATGGCTCAAGGCAGAACCTGTCCGCTCTCCTGCTCATCAGCCCATGCCGGCTCAGGCAGAAGTTTCTTCATCTGCAGCGCAGGCATGTCCTAGGCTCCTGGACATTATTTGATGCCTGAGACTAAACAATGTTTTATGGGTCTTTCTGTGAGTCCAGGCTTCAGGGATGGTGTGCATACCTGCTTTTCACACACGTAACAGAGGAGGAAGAAGCTACTGTGCAGGTTTTCAACCACAGCAATATCAGGCTCTCAAGGAAAACCATCAGACAAGGGTCTGTCCTGTGGCATACCTGGCATACAGGTGAGCCAGCCTGGGAGCTGTTTGCCATAGGAGAAATTAGGTGACTACAAAAAGGATGTGAAATCATTTTATGCAAACAGTAACTAGATGCTTAGAAGGTGGCTGATATTTCTGTCTGAAATGACACAAACATTTAATTGATGGTCTAGTCCAACCCAAACGCTACCAATGACCAGCTGTAGTTGGCTGTTAGGCAAGCGCTGGTTCTCAGAGCTGGGGTCTAAGTCTATCCTGCTTTGTACTGCTTTATTTGTAAGACAGAGAGCCCTGTGAAGTTCCTGGAGCACAAGCAGGGTGCAAATCTTTCAATGCTTGCTGACAGGCATTGACTGCTCCCACAATTCTGGAAGTTTCTGAAGTGAATCATAGAATCATAGAGTAAAACCATAGAATCACCAAATGGCTTGGGCTGGAAGGGACCTTAAAGCCCACCCAGCCCCAACCCCTGCTGTGGGCTGGTTGCCACCCACTGGATCAGGCTGCCCAGGGCCCATCCAGCCTGGCCTTGAGCACCTCCAGGGATGGGGCAGCCACAACTTCTCTAGGCAAAAGTGAAGCAAACAACATATCTGCATAGAAACCCCATGTTAAGTTCGGCACTCACTGCATCTCATTTTCCTCCTCAGCTCCACTGTATGTGAATCTCCATCAGAAAGAAACTCAGGCACCATGTCTAGAAGAGAGCTGCCTAGTGTTTTAACCAGATCCTCAGTTTTGATCTGAGGAACCAAGACCCCAGGGCACACCAAACATACATCCACCAGAACATCTCGCCACAGTCTGAAGAGCTGAATCATTCTTCCCTATTTTTTATTGTAAAAATTTCTCAGAGAAGCTGAGGAGCAAGCTGGATTGGTGCTGGGCTGCATGGAGAGCCTGACAGCAGTGGGAGGGCTGCAGGCAGCACTGGGTTACCCAGTTCTGCTGTGTGTGGGGGCACTGGAAGTACAAAGCACAGGGCCACAGCAGGCTGTGGCTGATCCTGACTGACTGCTGGCAGATCCTGGTTTAAGCACACCGGTGATCAGCAAGGGAAAGGGGCGGGCTGGACTGACCGTGCCCTCTGTGGGTGCTCTCCCTCCCATGCAGTGCAGATGGAAAGATGTAGCTGCAGTGTACTCGTGGATCTGCAGTGCCACAAATGCTCTGCTACCATCAGGACCTTGGGTAGGCTACAAAACCTGCCCCAGCACAAAGGCTTGGACTTATGTCTCTTGCTGTCCTTCTCTGGGTGGGCAAGAGGAGGGGACATCACCTAGAGAAACATTGTAAAGTAGTTTCCTGCAAGTCCGGATAGAGTTAGACTTGTTGAAGAGCGTGTGAGCCTTCTTGTGTCACTTAGCCAGCCCTCAGAGGGGTTGGTAGCATTGTGCCATTTACACAGCCAGCAGTCAGGTAGGAGCTGATAGTTACATTCATCTTTGCACTGCTTCAGGGAGCCCCGCTTCTGTCATGAAACTGGTCTTGAGAATATTTTTTGCTATTTAGAGTATTTTTGAGTTTTTAGCTCCTTCTTGGACATGCCTTAGTGCAGCCACAAAAGCATAAAAACCAGAGCGACAAACCAAAGCATGCTATAAACCAAAGCGACAAGGCATGCTATAAACCTGAAAGTCCTCTGAAAGTTGGCACAGCTCGCTCCTAAGATCCAGTAAGGACACTGGCTTAGGCTGGTTGCTCAGCGAGCTGGTACCAAAATCCTGTTTTTCAAAATGAAGATGGCCCTTATTCCTTCCATACATACATATATACATGCATATATGTATATAAACAAAGCAAAGTACTAGAACCCCTCTCTTGAAAACAAAACAAAACAAAACAAGAACTAAAAAACAGGAGAGATTGGAAATCCAGAAATCTCTCCTGGGCAAACCTGCTCCCCCACAGTGCTCCCCAGCTGCCTTCAGCCTAGCTGACAGCTTACCACTGCAAACCTGAACCTCTTTATTTGAAAGGATCTGAGGATGGAACAACCAGGAAAGGAAAGAACACATGAGAAGGTCGTTCCATGCACATGTGGAAAGATGATCTAGAAGAAAGTGGGGTGCATGTGCTGAAGAAAGGTTGAACATGTGTTGCGGTGGGAGGCTGCGTTACAATTCCCACATCAACTGGTTCTGGCAAAGAGCCTGTGAGCAGGGTTTGAAGAGATTTGTGGAGCCTGCATGTATGGGAAAAATCTTCACGTATCCACAAACTCATTTTAGTTTTTAAAGTGTTGTTTTACAGTTTTTAATGCACGCTCATAGGAGAGAATTGGAGTGTGTGCAAGTAAAGAGAGGAGAGAGGGGCTGGTTCTCTGAGCATGCCAGCAGAGTATAAATGCATAACTTGTAGCGTGGGAAGCAGCTTGCATAGAAGGCTTCTATGGTGATGAAAGTATGATGAAACATCTGGGTTAAAAGATGAGCGCAAAGGAAGCCCACAAAGAGTCAGACTGAGGAACACAGGGAAGAGAAGGAGCGATAGGAGAGGTACAGAGAGAAAGGGTGGGAGCGCACACGACAGGCAGAGAACAGCCAGGAAACAACCCCTACACGGTGTGCGAGGGAACGCCCCATGAGAGAAAAAGAGAAGAAATGTAAAGAGGAAGAAGAAGTGTGAACACACTGAAGAAATACAAAGAATATAGAGTCAATGTTAAAACTGCTTTTGGCAAGCTGGAATTTTCTGGCGTGAGGATGTTTTGTTTGGGTGCAATTTCTCTTGTGTAAAATCTGCTGTGGGGACAGAGATGTGCTTACAGCTGGTCTGGGTTGCTTCTTACCTCTCTCAAGATTTTTTTTTTTACAATTTGGACCAGATTTTTCTTCAATGTCTTGGCAAGGCACCCGAAAAAGAGGCTTTTTGTATGCTGCTGGCATGTGTTCAGACTGCCCCATTGCCTTGTCCAAAGGTTCCTGCCTCTTAAAAATTTCACATTAAGGGATTTTGCCACACTAAGGGAAATTCTGTGCCCTTCCTTGTGCAGTTGATTCTCTCCATGGCCACTTTATGGAAGCAGGAGAAACGTAGGAGAAGCTTCCCTAGAGAGTTCCACACCACCCAGTCAGGATTTCAAGCACGGGGCTGTAACCATGATGGGTGCAGGGAGGGGCAGATCCGTCTGGAAAAGGGGGCTGGAGTGGAGAAGGCTGTGGAGGTGAAAGACACGCAGCAAAGGCAGCCAGGAGAGTGAAATGAAGGAAAAGCAGTATAAAGAAGGGGGAGAGCTTGCTCAGTAGAGACAATGAAATAATATGCAAATGGGAAGTGGTGTAAAAACAGAATTCAAAGGGAGAAAATTAGTATGTAAAAAGAAATAGAACAAAAACTATACAAGAAATAGAGAACAGTGGGAGGAAACAGAAGGAAACTGTAGGACAGGGCAGAGGAAAGTAGGAACAATAAAATAAGCAGACGAAAAAGCCAAAAAGTAAGACACTGAGTAGGTTTTGAGGAGTAACCACTCACCAAAGTCAGTGTTTATTTATTCACAGGTATTACTAGGGAAGAGATGCACTACACCTTTACGTAAAGCCTGTGAGGCTGGAAATAAATGTTTAGACAGGCAATTCTCCTGGAAGACAGATCTTTGTTTTCTCTGGGCCTTCTGTTAACACACAGCTAGCCCTCTGCAGCCAATTGCTGATCCCGCTGTGCAGGGTGCATTGACATCCAGAGGGCTGGACAGGAGCACAATGGGCTCAGTGAGGTGTGGGTAAGCATTTCCAGCTACACCCATGCTGGATAAAGTCCCAGCTCTCCTCCCTCAGAACACAAGGCAAGATCTCGGAGAAAGTGAGCAGCAGAGACGGGCTGAAGCGTTGAGATGTTTAATCCTGCAGCGTGATCGAAGGGGATGCTATGGCAATTAGCAGCCGGGATTAGTACCTCAGACCCCACTTCTAGGTATACACACTCCCATTTATTTTACTGCAGCTGTGCAGATCGCTGGGCTGTGCTTGGATCCATGTTTAGACAGAGCAGTGTCCTGTCATTCCATACTTTTGACCTCAGTTTTGCAGCATTATCTGAAGTAGTGAGCACTTACTACATAGTGAGTGTATGCCCATTGACTTTGCTTGTGTGCACAGGTTGAGCATTTGTAATAAGGCCTTCTAAATACCTTAATTCACAGGATAAATTGTTCTTTGGTGTGAAACTTTACTTTCTATTGGTTAAACACAAGCAGCTGGCTGGACTTTTCATGCATTTTAAGAAGGACAAGATTGCCCTTTTGTTTTACATTTACTTTGCTTAGATTGTACCCTCATTCCTTCTATTTCCTATTTACAGTATTTAATGTGGATAGTTTAAAATGCTTGTAAGAGCGAGGGAGGGAACAGTTTAACCTCTGACAAGGGCAGCATTTTTAAATTTAACTGTAAGCACTTAGTTAAGAAAAATCTGTTTCCACTTTTCTGATGGGATACCTTTAAACAAAATGCAGGTGAACTGCATACAGCAAAGCCACGACGTTGGCCTTGCCAGAAAAGGCCACATCCGCAGCTCCCTGGTCACACAAGCAGTCCTTAAAATTGTGAGTTCCTTTCAAGCAAAAAGCAATACTCCTGCAATTTTAGGATTTGCAGAATTTGGCCTCCAGCTAACCACTTGGCAATACTTGTGCCTCCATAATGTCCGTAGTCCCAAGTAAAACCTCCTAAGTGGTTTTTGATTCCTTCTCAGTGTCAAACTCCTTCAGAAAGAAAAGCCTGCCAGGTGATGAACTTTCCTGGGATTCAGAATGTTTGCTGAAATGATAACAAACCAAGTCCCTCAAAGCTGAGTCATGGAATTTAGAAAAACAAATCTTTACGATGGGGTAACCTAGGGACTAATGACTTCATCTCACTTCCTCTATGGATTTACATAAATGCAACAAGAAAAATAATTTGGCTTGGAAAAGCTGATTGAAAACTGAAGGATCATCCAGTCATTTGTCACGATCCGAGTCTCTTAGCCTTACCAGAACAAAATCCCCAACCGTGTCACTGGACACCAAAGGAGCTGCTGCCTGGCTCAGGGCTCTGCAGCAGGAGAGGCATGCCCACTAGGGCTGGTCTTTCGATTCCCTTCCATCAGTATTCTCAGAAGCGGAGCAAAGCCCTTCCTTCCCTGGATGACAGCAGAGAGGGGTTCCCCTTTTCGCCCTCCTCGATGAGCAGTGCCCCACCACGCTGCTGCCCCTTCTTGCCCGGTGCAATGAGGGTGCCTCCTGCTGCAGCCTCCTCTGCTCAGCAGAGCTGAGCTGTCTGTGCTGACCTCTCCAGCCATCCTCTTGGGGCCAGTAAGGTCACTCCACACGGCTTCACTACACCACAAGCCGGCACAGTGTCAGTGACCCTACCAGGAAGCAAAAGATAAAGCTCACAGAGCTTTCATTCCTCATATCATTTCTCACCCAAGGTTCACAGTGGAAAAATATAGAACAGAGCTACCGTAGGCTCACAGCAGAAATGCAACTGTTCACAATTATTGGACAGATAATTGGCATCTCTGTCCAATTATCCAAACAGATTTGGCAAACGCCCAGAGGGAATGACACGGTTGTCTACTCCTGTGGAAAGAAACAAACTGCATGAAGCTCATTTCCTTCGATGACAGACATCTGTGATTTTTTACAGGGTCTGCCAGTTAGTTAGTTCCAAAATGCTGGGGTAAGAGTAATGTCCTGGAGAACCCCTTGCATAAGGGATGCAGCCATTGTCTGAGGCAGCAGAGAGGCATACATAGAACTGTACACCCACTCTGAGCTGAGACCAGTAACACCACTCTCCTACCCGCCCCTCCTCTTTCTCAAGACTCTTTTATTTAGCACTGAAATGTTAAACATTATTTTTATTCCAAATGCATTTTCAAATCTGTCTTCTAAAATCAGGCTACTGATTTTACAGGAGTTCAATTAAACAGCTCAGGAGAGAATGTTCTACAACCTAAGAATCAGCTAAAATAACCCCAGAATATCTGCTCTGTATTTACTATTGCCACAGTTTGGCATCCTGCTCTCTCTGGAGCTCTCCCCCTCCTGCACTGTTCCCCCATTGAATCTATCCCAGATGCAACACTGCTTCTGCAGATGTTTATATCACTTTGTCCAAAATCTATGCTTGTTTCACCTCTGAAGAGCAAAGGAAAGCTTTATCTGGCAATTTGAATTTTTGGTTATTTGGTTCTTAATGTACTTCAGGTTTCTTCAGATTAGTCTTGGAGGCCTGGCTGGCCCATGGAGCAGAAGGCAGGTGAGACAGTCCATGACAAATGAAATTTATCTCACAAATATAATTTATCTCATGAATATCAGCACCTCATTTGTGTACATGTGTGTTTTCCCCATTGCCGAGTTAATTACTCTTGGTAACAACACTGAGTCAGACACCTGAATGTATCATTGCAGACAAACCCATATTATTTATGCATTTTTACTAAACTAATCCTTGCCGCGGGCAGGATTTTAACCTTGTGAGGGGCTACGAGCTGCTCATGCACGCGGTCGCTCTTCCTGGGGAGCAAGGTGGGTGCACACAGACTTGCAGCCCCAGTTCGTGCCGTGCTATCCTTTTGCAATAGGCAGGGGGAAAAGGCAGAGCCACGACTACCTTAAACCCCCGGAGGATGAGGATGATGTTTGGCATGAGGTTCATTTAGGAGGTGACACTGGGGACAAGAGAGAAAAACACACACCTGGCCTCTGCAGATCCGCTCCGTGCATCCTGCAGTCACAACCGCTTGCGTTCCTGCCCCAAAGCTGGGTCTTTGCACCCAGCTGCTGGCACTGCAGGGGCAGGGAGCCCTGGGAGGGTGAGCTGGCTTCTGCTCTGTTTTGCACATCATCAGCAGAATTGCCGGCTAATTTCCTACTGCAGAGTCTTTACTGCCTATGAGGCAGAGTGAACATTTTTTACTTTAAAATACTAGATGGAAGCTGCAGGTTGGCAGCTGGGGAGGAAAAAAAAAATAAAAAAATTTTGACCTGTAAACTCAGCAGACAAGATAGGGAAGCCATCAAAAATGAAAATTAAGGATCTTAATTATGTCCCTGACAAAGAATAACTCGAATACACACACATGTCCTTCCCTTCCCTTCCCTTCCCTTCCTTTCCCTTCCCTTCCCTTCCCTTCCCTTCCCTTCCCTTCCCTTCCTTTTGGCACTTAGACAAGACTGATACTGCAGAGCATGGGGAGCTGCTTATAGTTCTCATTCTGTAAGGAAATAGTGATCCTGCCTGACCCATCNTTCTTTTCTTTTCTTTTCTTTTCTTTTCTTTTCTTTTCTTTTCTTTTCTTTTCTTTTCTTTCTCTTCTTCACCTTCTTCACCTTCTTTTTCCTCATCAGCTGTTCATTAAGGCTCTGCTAAGCATCCTGGTTTCAAACACATGGTTTTGCTAAGCCTAAAACTGGTCCCCTATAGATTTCAAAAATAATGAGACTGGCTTAAAAATCTGCAGTTACAGAAAAAAAAAAAAAAAAAAAAAAAAAAGTTGGAATACTTAAACTTCTAACCCTTTATCAATTTGGTGTTTGTATTTTCAGATGTTACAAACGTGAAGGACAGAAACAAACTTAAAAAAAAAAAAAGCTTAAAACGGTCATGGGTTCATTCGTTTCCACAAATGGCAGTTATAAAGGAAGAAGCAAATATTGAAACTCAAGATAAAATCTTGAGACTTTTCAAAACTGAACACCACCCTCTCCCAGACCAAAAGCAGCTCTTACTCTGGAGTTCGGATTGTAAATCTCCACCAAGAAAGGAAAGCAAAAATACATCAGAAGAGTGCAATTTCTTTAAAAAAGAAATTCTCTTTAAAAAAGAAATTCGCTTTAAAATTACCTAAAAGTAAAGCTGTTTAATGCTTGGCACCTGGTAGGAAAAAACCTTGAGCAGGGAAAGACTTGCAGATGCACATTAAGGCGTACATCTTGCTGTTCCTCCAGTGCCGCAGTTCTGTCTCTTTACCCAGTGAATGCCCTTTTTGAGGTGAAGACAGTTAAATCCAGACTATCTCCTTATAGCTCCTTGAGGTCAACAGGAGTTTTAAATGTGAAAGGGCTGCAGCACTCAGCTCCTGTCTAGTTAGCCATTATAGCGGGACCTGCTGACCCTGTCATCTCCTCAGCCTACGCTGGTATTTCAACAAGTCCGTGAAACAGTTCAAACTATTCGGAGATGCAGAAAATCAAAATGAAGCAAATGCACATGACTGAAAAGCATCAGTCCTCATGGAGAGTGGAGTCACTCAAAATCGTGCAGGGAAAGTTTTCAACTATGCTGTGAAAACAAAAAGAAGAAAGAAATAAAAGGAGACATTTGCACATTTTACACCCTGCAATACAAAAATCTGTCCAAGGCAAGGGTCCAGTGACGGGAAATGTGCTGCAATTAGAATTTGGAAGGAGGGATAAACAGGGGTTGAATTCAATTTATATTAGTGAGCTCACCTAGCTCTTATTCTACAGAAACTACAGCCACTCAGTACATTAAACAGCCTACAGGTGGAGATCCTAGTACAGCACAGTAAGAAAAGTGGAGATCGTATGTAGGATCAAAAGCACTGAAAACAGGTCATTGTGTAATGTGCAGGAGGTGTTCAATCAAAGACAGTTGAAGAAATTTATAGATCCACAGGGCATAAGGTTTAACTCCCTATAACACTTCTGCAAGGTGTAAAATATGTTTTAAAGGACTTCTTATCCTATTGTTCAAAAATGAGCTACTTTTGCTGATACAGAAGCTCATGACACGCAAATTTATCAAAGGCTTGGCCGAAATCCAAATAAATTGTTCTGTGTGAACTTCTCTATTTTTATCAGCTTTGCAAAACTCCAAAAAGATAAAGTCAAGATAGGAGACTAATCAAACAAAGCGAGGGTTTTTGCCATACCCGAAGGCACTGGACTAATCCAAAGCCAGTAAAGCTAACATGGGTGGAAGCAGCATGCACGAAATTATTGTCAGCGACTTTGCTCAAAACACAGAGTAAAACTTTTCTGAGACTTGAAGTGCCTGCTTCAGCTCGGGAAAGATTTTATCCCTTTGCTGTCCCATTTGCTCCACTTACTTTTGGCTGGATGTGAAGAGTGGCTGATTTCTCTGTGCGCTGCGCGCAGCTGTAAGCCAAAACAGTCAGAACCTCTTTGACAGCTGTTCTCTTCAGTTTTCCAGCCCACATCTTCAGGCTCACAAGAACCTGAGGACTTGGAAGGCTTCTTGATTGCTGGGTGTTCTTCCAAACTGAAATCCTGAAAATCATTGTGGGGAAATCAAAATTAGCATATTGCATTCACTTGGTTTTGGAATACACAACTTCACCCAAAAAAGGTGGACTGAACAAAACAGCAAAACAGCCAGCACTGCAAAACCTGGGATCTGCGATGCCTCTGCTGTGTACTTGATGAGAAGTTCTCCGTCTCCTGAGACAGTGGCCATTTTGTTTGCTGTTGCTGTCAGGCCAGGGAGGCACGCATCATTTTCTTCAAGAACAAGACTGTTTTTCCTTCTTGCTTTTCACCTTGAATTTAAAATTCAAATAGTTTAAGGACTGGCAGAAGAACGTGATGATTTTCTGTACATGTGAATATATGTAGGTAAATAAACATAACCTATAACCATAGGTGGTGTTATTACTTGGTAGCTGCCTTCCATTCTCACGCACATTTTGTTGGAGAGAAAACAAGCAGCCCTGCAATGAGAGAGGGTGCAGAGCTGTAACGCGGGGTACCCAAAGCTCATCTCCAGAAGCAGCCGAATGCATGGACATGGCAGGGTGGGTCCCCCATAACCACACCAGGTGTTATCAGAGGTGTGCAAACCATCAAATCACATGCTTAGTTTTAAACCAAACCAGCTTTAGACTTCACTGACAAAATGACTTTAACTTGGAGTAGAAAATGAAGACTTCAGCCACCAAGGCAAAGCTGTGCTTTATGCAAGCAGCTCCCAGCTTCCGCAGGTGAGATAACAGAAATGCCAAAAGGCAGTCGAAAAAACCCTGCTTTGGTGCTCCTAGCGAGCGAGCCCGTTTTGTCTTTCGGAATAACGCATGGCGTGGTATTTCTACCTTGTTTGGTGTTTAGGCTCTGAATTTATTGCCAGGTTCCTGGCAGCAAGCTGTGCAGGTTGCAAGCGGAGCCTGGTGGAGGTGAGTGGATTAATGTGGTGGCTGCCTGGAATGTCGTCCAGCTGCCAGTTAGAATTATGTTTGTTTGCCTTTGGCACAAGTGCGAAATGAACAGCCCGGGATTTCAGAAGTGTGAGTGTACATTTTTATATCTCACACTAATGAATACATTTTTTTGTATCCTATGCATTTGGGGAAATAGTAGAATTTATTTGTAGATTTTATTTACCACTTGTGTGGTAGAGAGGGAATGTTTCCTCAGAGACTGAACTTGTGCTGTAGAAAAGAGAAAATAAAAAAAGAAAACAAAAGGAAAGAAAAAAAGAAATGGGGAAAAAAAAAAAAAAGACCAACTAATCGAAAGTGATGTAATTAAATTTACCCTAAATTCACTATTTTTGCAACTATATCTAAAGTCAAGTCAAAGGATGCTGAATTTCAGCAGGGTTTGACATGTTCTTCACGTAACATGCTTTGGGGAAAAGTGTCACCGAAAGTTGTACTTTTGTATTTGTCTTCTGCTGGAATTTTATTTCTTCCATTCGGCCCTTTACCCATAACCTGCCAGCTGTCCCCACACCCAGCCTCCTGAGCTAGCAATGGAGGGAAGATAATGCTGTCTGTAACATGCCCTGATGTGAAAAGTGATGTATAAGATTGAATTGTTGCTGCTGAGAGGACCAGAAATTTCCCCGATGAGATCTGTCAATAGCTGACACTAAAACAACAAGGTACAAAGTGCATCTGAAGGCTGTCAGACACCATTGCTTTTTTGTTTTCTCTAGCAAAACGTTCCTTAGATAGGTGACTTGACCCAGCCTTGTTTAAAAAGATCAAGGGCTCAATGGCTCAGAGAGAAAAAAAAAAAAGAGGAAAAGAATAATATTGGTGACTCTACACTGTGTTGAGCCTAATGATCTCTTGTCCCATTAGAGTATGTAAATAAAACTGTCACATGTCTTTTCTGTTGGTCTTAAAAATAAAGCAAGGAAAAATATTTTTTTTCTGGTTTTGATTTCATTTGAAAAATTATTTGCAAAAAGTCACATTACAGGGTAGATTTAAAAAATAATAAGAAAGAATACTTATGCTTAGCTTCTTAATTTATATGGCAGATAGATGGCTGACATATGTGATCAGAAAAATTGCAAACAAAAATGAGATTTGCAAATACATCTGAATCTTGCGTATACCAAACTCAATCCTTTCAAAATGTCTCCAGCTTGGTAACAATTGAACTTCTGTGATTTTAAATTTGTTGTTTATATGTTCATTAATTGCTGTTAGGAGTGAAATACATTGTAACATAATGCACTGATTATTTGAGGAGAAGTAAACATTAAATGCTAATAAAAATATTTTATTGAATTAAAATTCAGGAAACTCTTGTTTAATTCTAAACATTAAAAAAAAAAAAGTTTGCAGCCCAGATCAGAGCCTATTACCTCCAAACAAGGAAAGGTGTACTAAGTGTCACCAGCAGCAGGAAAAAGAAAAACAGATGTGAGTTTTGTAAGCACGACAGTTTTCTGAACTGTAGGCTGAACATGTGAGATGGGATCAGGGGCAAAGTGATGGGGACAAGAAGAAAGAATAGAAAAGTGAAGGAAGGAAAATAAAAGAGGGGGGCACCTAAGGGAAAGAAGGACAAAAGGAATGATATGAAAGAGTGGAGAGTAAAGAATGTTTCAGAAGGGAATGAAAAGTGTGGGTTGGTGGGGACAGAGAAAGAGCATAAGAAGCCAGGAGGAAGGAAAATAAAAGAGAAACAAATGAAATATGGGCAGTGTGAAAACGCTAAAAAAGGAGGAAAAAAAGACCAGCAGATGGGTGCTAAACTGAGGGAAGAGTGCTAAGTCACTTTGGGATGAAACAGTGCTTCCCAACTACACACATTAGACACACTCCTCCGAGGCACACTATGGTCACAGCTGCACAGTCCCGACACCAAGAGAACTATTTGGGGCTGTTGTCCAGAGTCAGAGGGAGAAGGGAGGGACAGCAGAAAGTCCTGCGAGGTGGGGAAATGCCAACTGCCACAGGTGTGGGGTGATCTCCACAGCCTCCGTCTTCATGAGACACTGGTGCCTAACGAGGTGAGGGTGGATGGAAAGCTGGAGAAAGGGGCAACAGGAGGAGTAAGGCGAAGCAAAACCTGTTGCCAAAAAGGGTGACAGAAATGTGCAAAAAAAGGAAGAATTCTGAGAAAGAATTGAGAGAAGCAATTGATGGTCATGGCCTGTTTGGAGAAGGGAATGACTCATCCTGTGTGTGTGTGATCCCTGAGAGCTGTAAGTAGCAGAGCACAGCAAGGAGCCACCTGCCTCCTGTTGCTCTCATGAGCTCCAAGTTGTACAGGAAAGCACAAGAATGACACACATTTCTGTCTTAAATCCAGCCACTCTCAAACGTGGACATCCTTCCACTAGGGCAGTATACAAGTACCCAATTCTGATGCGTTTTGCAGAAGACAAGCCATGATTTGCCTCCAATATTTATTTTGCTTACATGGCAGTATTCCTCAGGAGAATGATGCCTCGGGCAGGTGAGCGCTGGGAGCAGCCTTCCAGTTGACATGTGCTCCCTCTCCTGGCTGGCATTTGCCTCTACACACCAACATAAAAAAAAAAAAAAAAAAAAAAAAAAGACAAATTTGGTTCCTCCATGTTTTTAACAGCAAGAGTTTTAAAACATTCTGTTTATTCTAGTTTATACGTTTGTGAGATTGCTGCCACTCATGCCACATGTTGTGGTCCAATCGAACACAAAGACTGACACCCTTGCCTTTCAGACAAAATAAGCTTTTACTGTCCATGTAGTCCATGTGTGGCTTTGTTTGGTAAAATGGTTTTCTGTTGTTTTACTGATACGAGTGTGCATTAGTGTCACTGTTTTCCTCCCAGCAATGCTCTCCTGATTTTGTGGGGATCTGAGACATGGGTAGACAAGAAGAGAATCACTACCTCCAGAACCAGGGACACCTGCGCTGGTCACCTCAGCCACAGGAGAGCCAGGCACCTCGCAGCCCTGCTGCTGGAGTTTGGGAGCTGACCCGAGAGCTGGAATTCCAGCCCTGTCTCTAACACCGAGTCCTGGTCTAAATCTAGTCATGATCTTCCTGATTTGCTTCCACATCTACAAAGCGGGACTAATCCACACTTACAATACTTACCAGGCACGCTGAAGCAGATCTTCTGCATTTACACTTCATATCATCTGCTAAGCTGCCTCTGCTTGACTAGGTCATGCCTCTTTGGTGCTACCACATAAATGCTAAAACTGAGCATTTCATCTTCAAACAGGGCAGACCCAACTCCGAGCCTTTTTTGGAAAACCACCCTTTGAAATACTGTTTTAATAAAAAAGAACTGAAAAAAGTCTACTTGGCTAATTCTTATGTCAAGATCTAGGACAGATTGCTGGATAGTATTTTACATTCAGGCTGAAATTATTACTCTGGCCCTTAGGCAAAATGTTCCAGAAACTTGTCTTGGGTCATGCTAGCAAAAAATGATGAAGAAAGCAAACATTTTTTATTTTAAATATAGTCTGTGAACTTTTTCAAACATAGAGACTAAATTTAGACAATTGTCTTGGAAACAAACTCAGAAAATTTGGATTTTGTTTCTGCTCATTAATTTTCTAGCTGTTCAAATTTAAAATAAGCAGTATCAGTCAACTGCTATTTTTCCCTTCTAGAAAGTTTTCTTTACTCATTTTAACTGTTTCCTATCATTATCACAGTTCAATGCTTGCAGACAGTAAAACAGCTGAATAAAATAGGCAGCCACTAATATTTCCAAGTATTTTTCAACCCACAGGCAAAGCTATATTCCATTTGTCTGCAAGAATTTCACTCAAGATTGTAGAGATTTCTTTTGCATTTTCTTTGCATTAAATAAAAATTCAGATATGTATTACAATAAATCATCATACAACATTTCCTAGAGCTTGTACCCAACCTCAAAAAGTCCTTTTTTTTTTAATAGCATAATGCAAATGGAAATGTATTTTTTGCAAGAATTGCTTTACTATCGTTACCTACATCACTGCAGGAAAACTCAGCTCAGTGTTAGGGTGTTATTTTCAGGACACAAAACAGTCAGAGTACACTTAAAAGTTTGCTGATATTGCTATCGCAGTGGTACATCTCTCAAATGCATATATACACTAAAATATTTTACTGACACTGTTCTGAAGGAATAAACCAAATAATGTTCACTTTCATTTTGAGAGGAAATAAAACAGAGCCGATGGGGATTGCACTTGTTCAGCATTTCTTTTCTAACCAGACATCATTGATCAAACCGAAAATTTAGTCCCTTAGATATCTGGTTCCCTGTAAACTTGGAGAAAATCTGAGACTTTCAAGGCATACAACTTGGACAAACATTTTGCAGATGTAACACACAAACAGCTCCAGCGACAGGAGTTCCTGACATCGGAGACATAAAGCCATCACACCCAGCCCCCTTCTTTGCATCACTGCCCCCAAACCCAGCCTCTTGAGTGCATGCTGAGCGGACTGTGGCTGCTCGGGGAATCCTGCTGGGCAACCCTGCCAGGTAGCAGAGCACGGCGCTGCGCCTATCACCTGCCTTGTGACAAAATGCACCCCCTGGGTCCACAGACATGCAGCACATCCAGCAGCTAAGTGATGCTCCACGAGCCAGAGCGCAGCAAAGCACTGATTGTTGCTTAGACACGGACAGGAGCTGCCCACCTCAAAATGGGAGTGGAACCTCAGTTAAACCAAGGATGTCTGCTTCGTTTGCTTGTGGACACCGAATCGTCCAGAGGAAATCCATCTTGCCCAGGGCACGTCCAGGTGTACACTGCTGCTGTCAGACCTGAGGCTGTGTCTGAAGCAGGGACTCACCACAACAGGTAACTACTCGCCCCCCACGGTCGGTCTGTCTGTCTCTTTCTTGGACTGTCCTGCTTCAAAAACATTCTGAAAAGTCTTCATTTCATTTTGCATCAGAATGAAACCAAATGCCAAAACCTCAGAATTTTTCACGAAACAGAATCCTTGTTTCCTGGCCAGCCCTGTTATTGAACCTTAATATGATACAACATGTGTCCATATTTGCACACATGGTCCACAGCCCTTACACATGTGTAAATCCTACTGAAGTCATGTATAAAGGATCAGGCTCTAAGGCTGTTATAGAAAAAGTTCATGTTTCACTGACTGTTTGGTATTCTTTGAAGATATTACATTAAGAGTAAATATAGAGAAGTACATGTTATATGCAAGGTTTTCAGAGAACATTTAACTTCCACACCAGAAGGTCACATCTAAGGCAATATGGTCTTGGAACAAGTTCAAAGTTGTCACACTTGATAAAAATAGCTTAAAGGGCACATAACTGTGCTGGAATACGGGAAAACAGTGGAACATGAGAGGGAGAATGATTGAAGGCCTCATTACTAATTACGTACATACTTTGCTGCTATTGGAAGCTGGATTTCCGAGCATGTATATGGTACTTCAGTTAGATAAAAGTGCAAGCAATTGAACAAACATAAACGATTCTGTACTGCCGTATCTAGAGAAATAATGTTTTACAAATACAATTATCTGGAATAATGGAAAACCTTTTACCAATAAAAAACCAGAGGGCTTAAATGATCTTTGTTCTTAGTTTCATCATTATGTTTATGCACTTAATTTTTTGCATTACTTATCAATCTTTTTGTACTACTTTCTTGAAAAACAAAGCATATATTTATTTCATTAATGTAAGAAACTGCATTCACAGTTCTATGTTTCATTTGAAACTGTTGCAATTATTTTGTAAGGAAAAACAACTGGTATTTCCTTCTATCATGAAACATGGACAGATGCACACAATGGGCAGCTGAACTTGAAGAAAACATAAATTACCCAGGAAGATCTGATGGGCTGTTACAGCACAGTGTGGTATATTGCAGACAAAAATTACATTAAATCACCTCTTCAAATACACATTGCATCAGCGTGGCAGTCGTTAGCCCTTAGGACTGTGTTCTGCGTGTTGGATGTTCCGTGTTTGTGGTTCAGCCACAGTCAAACCTACTGGTGGCACTTCAGCCATAAATCTAGGTGAGCATTAAGCAAGATGCCACAGTCCTTCTGCAGAGTGCTTTACTCACATGGACCCCCCGCTGCAGGGGAGGTTGTTTCATATCCCGTAGGACACTCAGTAAGTCATGGGTCAAGTGTGTGCTGCACACAAAGCAATGCCCCACAGCTTCCAGATTCACATTTTGATTTATTGTATTTATTGTATTGTAAAGTTCGATGATTTCATAATGCAATACTTTTGACTCAGTTTTGTCCAGAATTGCTACATCATATCCTGATCCTATTTATTTCAGTGAGGCTCTCAACAATGAGAAAACAAAATTGTTATCTTCCATGCTCAGAAACAATGTATTTATTCACTTGCATTCCCCCCTGTGGAGAAACTGCCTCAGATTCGGGGTTTTTTGACCAATTTTTTTCTCACAGGAGACATATAAATTACCAGCATTGGTCAACAAAGAGTCAGTTTTGTGACAGTCACAAAACTGCCACAAGCAATTAAGTACTTAATCCCCTCAACCAGAGCAAGACATCCGAACGCAGAGTATCTCATGCCTCCTGTGGTAGAAATAGCCAACAGGATGATTTTATATCTTCCACAGTTAGGAAGCAAATGATATCAAAGGTGCCTGAAAGCCAGCCTATCTGGGGATAGGGAATAAGCTGACTCCAGGAGGTGCAGTGCATACATGGAACAACCCATACCAGCCTTTGAAAGTGAATAGCCCAGGGAAAAGGTTACCTTATATTACAGCAGGCGAAGTAACAATGTAATTTATGCTGCTCAGTTTAAAAGCATCACATTTTTATACAATAACAAAAAAGCAGAGAGTCTGAGTCATTAGAAAAATACTTGCACAGCTGGTAAATTGTATTTTCTATGGACCTTACACATGTGATTCTAAGCGCTAAGTATACACATTATTAGGGTCAATCCAAATCCAGGCTGTTGAAAAATCCAGAGTGTTGGAGGATTTAGGATCTTCCTGTGGATTTCGTTGTAGCCTCCATAATCTATGCTTTCATTAAAATAATATATGTTCTAACTTTCCAGGTTCTGAAAGGAGCCTTTGCAATGTTAGCCAGTGCGCTGTCTCACAGGCTGTACAGCCAAACAGACTGAAACAATACGACCAGGATATGTAGTCTAATAAAAATATTTATTCTGTGTTTTTGTCTTCTTGTAATGGATTGAGCACTGATTCAGAAGCAAAGAACTACTGTGAGATGGCCCCGGCTCCTCGCTCAGCTGGAGATGGTGATGTTTTAGTTGTTTTAGTGCTAACCATCTATGAAAGAGCACAAAACGCAGCACGCCCTGGAGAGGACCGGCAGGGTCAGTCTGTCTGTTACAACCCGGTTAAGAGCATCCTGTTTGCTTCTTTGCTCTTTGTAAAGTGAGAGTGAAACAGTCCATCAGAAGTTTGTTTAGCTGGGAAAAATGACACATCTGCTGTCCATTCTTTTTTTTTGTCACACTGTCTGGAAAGAAGTGCTTCATTTCTTGTTGCATCTGGACAAAGACAGACTGACTGGAGGTGCTCCCAGCTCCCTGAAGTTTGTAAGACGTTTTGGTTTGACCTCCTGCTCTACTCAGACTTGAGTTCATCTACTTTTCCGCTCATGTTTACACACTGCCTTTCTCTGGCTGCCTCTCTCCGTGGTCACTCTACCCCTCTACCCTGTGTAAAATTCTGAGAACTGCAGCATAGGAAGGCCTTTGGTCATCCAAGTATCCATCCAGGCCAATGGACTGGATCTCATTGAAAGCATTTTGTTACCAAAGAGATCTGCGTCACAGCAGCAGCTAGCAGCTGTAGTCACAAATTGATGTGACACTACACAAGACACTGTACAAACTCAGAACAAAAAGATGGTCCCTGCCTGAAAAACATACAGCACAAAGTTGTCCTCTGGCTTTATGTTTTCCCCAGCTGTAAGCCCTGGCATGTGTTTTGTACATCAGCTTTGCCACAGGAAGAGTTGTTGCACCATATTACATCCTAAGGTAAGAGATAACACAGAGATATGGCTGACGGATTGGGAGCCCAAGGACAAAATCAAACAACAGTGATCCACCAGACAGGGAGGGTATCGCTTCCCTTGCTCCTAGCTGTTGTCATTTTGGTAGACATCCTGGTGACAGAGGGAGATGACAAAGTAGGGCGAGGGTCTTCATAGATGTTTAAACATGCTGTCTCCATGCATGAAGGACTGTTTAGGTGAAAACTCAAAAAAAAAAGTGTGAATACCAGGCTGTGGATGGTGATTTACATCACTGACAGAGTAGAAGTGAGTAGGGATCCGCTGCAAGAGTGAAAGAGGGAAAGGGTAATGTCCCTTAAAGCAATGCAAAGCACTGAAAATTAAATCCTTTGTGTTCACTGTGATAAACTCAGCTTAATGGCCAGATGCAGACAGGAAGCTGCTATGTTGTAAATAGAGAAAGGGCGTAGATTTGCAATTGTCAAGTGTTGTAGAAAAAGATGCTGCAGTACCTGAGAATGAGAAGGTGGGAACATGAACATCAGCTGTGCTACCTGATAGGAGCCATCCCGCTTTCAGCATTCTTCCATGAATAACGTTTAGATTTTGTTCAGCTTCTCTAAAACAAGTATTCACCCTTCTCCAGTATCATGTTCGTATGTTTGAAAGTACCAAATATACACTCCAGTTAAAAAGTTATTTCTCCCTTCTCACACAGATTTGTCCTTGTTGGAAAACAAACTGTGTGAAACATGAGAGAAAGTCTAAGTATGAAAATAGCCTAAAATGACATACTTTTTTTCTCAGGAAATTTGTGCTGAGAATTAAAATCAGGAGGGGTTGCATCAGCAGCTGCGTTCTCCTGGGAGGAGCACACCTTTAGACAACTCTGAATTGTTAGATCTAATCTACATGGCTAGAAATGGGAGCTGTTTGTCTGGGAACACAATAAAAGTGGTGACAAGACATCTGGATGTAAGGGGATGAGATCCGTCGCCGTAAACCAAGGAATTTGTTTGGTGTCAGTCTTTGAAATAAAAGCAAAGAATTTGTTGTTTAGAGTCAGCTCTTGCCATCCCATAGACTCATACACATATTTGTTTCTAGGCATGAGATGTCTACATCAAGCCTGAACACGCTATCAGAAACCCAGTGTCATGATGCCTGCAGTGTGTGTTGCAAATGTTACGGTTAGCCATATTTTCTTTCATATGTCTCACACAGATCTTAAGAATTTCCATAATGGACCAGGATTCAGAAAAAAAGTGTTAATATATTTTATATTAAGATTCTCTGCAATATCTCATACACCATTAGGACCATCTCTCACTTAAATTGTGCCATACATGTTTGCGCCACTTATAAAAAAGTCTTTCAAACTCTATCTACCATTAATAGGCTGAGGTTAGTCCAACCATCTTCCCGTCCTTCTTCCCACCCCTCCAGGTTTTACATTACACGGCGAAGACACAAGGTGCATAGCATGTGATTCAAATAGCATTAACAACACTGATCTGAACTAAAGCTCAGAGAAGTGCCAATTGTGTGGTACAGTTATTCTCTTTGGGCTAATGACTGATGTTTCTTGTACATAAAGAACTGTTCAATATATTGTGATGGAAAGACACAAAAAGCGTAATCAGAATTTCTTGTGCATCACATTAATGCATGCCGGTTATGGCACACCGAAAGTCAATACCAGAGTGAGTTAAGTAAATATATGGACTAAAAATGTATGGATTTTTTCCCAGGCTCTGCATCTTGCTTCTCAGGGGTGGAGGGAATGCTGAGCAGTCCCATCAGAAGTGGGACCGTTGCAGCTCTTTTATATCCACTGATTTTTGGAAAGGTGTGAAATAGCTACTTAACTTCATGACAAAATGGACGTTTGTAAATTTTCACAGAGAAAAATTAAGCCTTCATAAGACCCTTGAGTTACAGGCTAAGCTAGTATAAAAAGCTAAACAATTACCAAATATTCCGGAAATGACAAAAAAGCCTCCTTCAAATAAACATTCCAAATATCCTGATTATATGCTTTACATGTTCTCTCTCGAATCCTTTGTCTCCTTCACAGCCGGATTTCAATTTATGCAGTCAGACTTCAGTGTTAGGACCCAGTGTTACTCACCAACAAAGTCCAGGAAACCCAGGGGATCGCTGCTGAACTAACAAACATTTTACTCACACGGAGCTGTGGCAGCCAATCAGATTCCAAGGGTGGATTTTTGGCGCCGACACACATCTTCTTGGTTCTGCCGTTCTCATGGCTGTTCAGTGTCTGATATTCACTACTATCAGCTCGACAACATGCAGATAAAATCGAAGCACACCTTCCTTTACATTAAGAAGAAATTTCAGAGCAGATGTCAGCTCCTGCAGTAACGCTCCTGGCACCAGCTGCAGGACAGAGAGCATCGCAGACAGTCACAGCTTCACAACTCGTTTTGCCAAGAAATTATGAAAGCAACTGGATTTTAGCACAATTCAAGCAAAAAACCAGTCCTGAGCTTTGCCATTTCTACCTTCATCCTCTAAAGAACCACCTGGTGACACAAAATGAAGCTGTTGGTTACTTTTTATCTTTTGCTAATATATATAATACTTGTTAAAGGAAAACTATAATAACAGGATGTTATTTATAAATATTAGCTTAGATATATTTATAATATATTTATGCTCTTTATATTTATTTATAATTATCTATACATGCAGATACACAAATATAAGTTTATATACTTGTAATTTTGTAAATGCAAAGATATTAACATCAGAGAACAGTGACCATTTAACTCTTGAGAAGCAGGTCTAATTTAAGAGAACGTACACTAGAAGTTGCCATTACAAGCGCGTATGTTTTGCATGAACAGTACAGCAATAGTCAAGAAAAACCTGTGTGAAACTTTCAGTGCATAATCTCCTCATGCCTGGAGGCAGAAATAAATTACATGTTTCTTTACAAACAAGTTTTAAAATTGTCAAACACACATTTCATGTACTGGAACCAGAAATAATTCTTGGTTGACTCTTTTTTTTTTTTTTATGTATTCCATAATTTGGTGTAGATGTGAAATGTATCTCTTTATACCCAAAGGATACGTAAACTCCTTGACTGTATCAGAGCAGGTCAAATAGCTTTAATTACCCTAAAATTTCACTACCGAAACACAGGTAACTGTTCTCCTTTGTTATCAGTTCAGCAAAACCTTTGAAACGACCTGAAAGTCATAACCCTCCTGGTCTAGATGTGCACGCACATCTCAGAATTTACCTGTAAATTACACTCCCAGAAGACCCAAACTGCACTGCTCGCGCGTTCCCGCTCCCTTCCGTTCAGGTTTCCTACGGTGCCTTTCATCCACTCCGCTACGTGAACAAAAGTTCAGTACCACCGGCATTCTGCAGACACAGAGCCTCTAGCTCTGAATGTACGCAAATACCACTTCTGCAGCGCCAGGTGCCACGGCTAACCCTCACACCTGAGTGCACCCCAGCTGCCCGGACCAGCCCCTTCCCACACCCTCCGCTGGCTCTGGTTAAGCTGGCTGTAGGGGATTTGTAAGGCGCTTTCCCCTTTAACTCACTGTTGGGGGAAATCACGGGGAAGCTCACAAAAGCCCTGAGACAGGCCAGCACCCTCCGTGGGCGTGCAGTGCTCCCCAGCAGGCTGAGCGCTCTGCCCCTCATCTGCTAAAGGAATTTAGATTTGCCAGAGATTCTGAATGTGCTGGGAAAAGAGATTTCCTAAAAAGCCAGATGAGGCAGCAATGAGCTGGGATTATGTATCAAAAGCTGCTTGTTCCCAGAGCCCTGTGAATTTAGTTCAGTAAATTAATGCTTTCCAGTTGTACTTAGTCCGGCTTTACAGTCTCTAACAGAGTTGCGCTCATAATCACAGGCACAAATTCTAAACTTATTTAAAAAATAGCTTTTTTTCTTTTTGAACTCTGATTTTTCATTTTAAATGTGCCACAATTCAGTCAATTTTCCTTACCACTTGAAAAAAAAAATACTACTTCAAAACTGTATCTGAAAGTTTTTTCAGTATAAGTTTCAGGCAAAACTTAGGGAACAGAAGAACAAATGAACCTTACAATGAACAACTGTCTGTACCTTTAGATCTGGAATACAGCTGACACTCATATAATGATGAAAGCGTATAAGAAAATCTATTAAAACTTACCTTTTTTTTTTTTTTTTTTTTTTTTTTTCTCCAGATTTAAAATCTGTGTGCATTTTGTTGAATTTGAAAATAACTCCGGAGTAATAAAAACAGTGTGGCAGTCTTCTGTTTCTCACTTCTCGATGGCTATATGTGATTTAATAATTAGATGTGTAACATCACTAAAAAGCAGTGTCGTTCTAACAGAGAAACAGATTTGATACATATTGCTTGCTTTTGTTGATGTTATTTTTAAAGTCTGAAAAATATTAGGAGATACATAATTTTAGTCAGTATAGCCATGAGCTCACGAAATTTCCAGTAAAACAGAGATGGCAAATTTTACTATTACTGCAGAAAAAAAAAAAAACAAATCAAACCAAAACAAAAAGAAAAAGCAATCACCATGAAATGTTGCAAATTAACTATTCCAAGTTTTAGCATCAGAACAGGAGAGGAGAAAGAAGTATAAGCCTTTATTTTATTTTTATTTATTTATTTATTTATTTTTGCAGGTGTTTTTAAAATATCTCACTTAGTAATGTATATTTACGGTCACCAACTACTTCATGCCATCAGACTGTTGTTGTCTGTGGGGCATCTCAGTAGGTCACATAGTTGCAAAACAGCAAACTCCTCTCCCACAGGGGTAGACTGCTGGCTTCTGGGACCAACTGCTTGCATCTGTGTGGAGGCACTGGAGCAGGACAGGGAGGATTGTCCCACCGGACAGGCATGGGTAACCGTTTGCCCATTAACTCTGTTAAAGTATCCAGTCTTAGCTAAGGGACACAGTGAAAACAGATTAGAGGACTGGAAATATTTTATTTATTTTTTCCCCAATGAGGAAACAGTTCTTCACAGGTTGTCTCCCAGCACTCCCTGTCAGCAAGCTCAGATTCCTGCAGACGGCCTGGGCCAAGCTGCCTCCAAAAACCTCTGCTAACGCTACTGCCCCAGGCTGACTGATGTTCAAGGGGCAGGAGACTCCAGCTCTGACATCAGAGGCATAACAGCTGTCAGACACAATGTCACTGCAGGGGGCTTTCTGAAAGTGTGCTCAGAAGAAAGGGTTGGTTTAAGTTTATGAACAACAGAGGTAGAAGTAAACTAATCTGCAGCACAGTTTCGTTTTTTTTTTTTTTTTTTTTTTTTTTTACCATTTAGTTAGTTTGTTTTAAGTCTATTTAAACGTCTAATTTCCTTGATTTCCCCCTTGACTGCAGCCTCTGGTAGTGGGATAGCCACCTATTCATACTCTATCTTCCCTTGCCTTTCTTTATTTTTTATGAATTCTGATTTTCCCTTCCATTTTGTGTTCCATCGATCTTGCATCTGTCGCAGAAAATGTCAAATCACACATATCAGCAACAACGCTGAAGCTAGAAACACACCTACAGCCTCTTATATCAAGATGTAGTGCTGTCATCTTCACACTTCTGGCCAAATGTCACACAACCTTGTATACACTTTCCCTCTCTCCAGGTTAAAATATCTGTGCCTTTGATGGCTTTTAATGGATTCAGCATTACTCAGGCCAGATACTATATGAATGAAGATGTGCATGTCGCTAGATCTGCCCTTTTTGGTTGTACCTGCCCTGCGCATTTCACTGGATTGCTGAAATACTGAATAAATCCGGCTAGCTCAGGCAGCTGCCCTATGCTGACATTCCCAGTAAACATGCCCTTGTTGCTTCAGCAGGCAACTCGATCCTGTGCCTGATACCTGCAAACTCCCTGTGTGCTGAGCTCTCATTCCTTTGCACTTCAGGGACCTCTCGTGACTCTCTCCAGCTACTTTTGTTGCATGTCACCCATTTCCTTTGTGTCAAAGACTGATTCCTGCATAATGTCTCATCCCATTTTTCTTTTATTATTATTTTTTCTCTTCTGTAGGAAATAAATTATTCAGGGCGTCAACACTATGCGTCTCCCCTACTCTTCTTCTAGTTTACTGATCTTCACCAAAATAGGGCGTTGTTCTTCAATCCCAAACTTTCAGAAAACATTCCAGTGTTGATTGGATGTGTCATTCAAAAGTAATCACATGATGGACGAAGACACAGAGGAATGTTTTTCTGTTGAATATGAAGGCTTTTGATGCATGCTCAGGGTGTGCTCCAATGTTTCGCTTATCTGTTGGCATATCCCTCCGTTGTGTCAATGCAACTCTACAGGGAGGCAGCGCTATGAACAAGGTTGCTGCCATTGACACAGATTATTTCACTGAGCTGGCTCACAGTGCAGGCTCCCAAAGTTTTATCAGTGAAATTCAACACTCTGACGCTTCTAGCACAGGGACAGAGACGCGTAGCGGTTACGGAAAGGAACTATCAAGAATGTTAGCACTAGAGAAATTGCAAGATGGAAACATGTCCTTAAAGAAAGATCACTTTACTTAGTGATCTTTCAGTCCCTCACCTGCCTGCTACCATCTCTGGCAGGTTAGCGTGCCACAGTTGCTGAAGCACAGCCACACATTATGCTCTGAGCTGCGGAAGTGGTGACTTCCATCATAAATGCAGTCCAAACGGCTTCAACTGTTTGTGAAGGGAATACTGCCTTACGGGCTGTGACTCATGAAGACGGCAGAGCAAGCGGGGCAACAGTTTATTTAAAAACAGGGCAGATTCATGATTGACTCTGCATGTGTACACCAGAGGCAGGGCAATCAGCTCACCCATCATGAGCTGGAGCCACAGGGCCTGATTAGCTCAGCCAGATTTCGACACCGGGTCTGTTACCGTGGTTAGTCCTACCTGAGCCCTCGCAGTTTGGGCCTGCTGCACAGGACCCTGCTCCACATGCCATACATTGCGACTTGGGTTTCCAGGCGTGGAACAGACAGGATTGCAAATTCTCACCAGGAGTGTAAAACTCAGTAGGCACATCAGCCTTCAACAACCAAAGCAGGAGGCCTTTGTAAAAGGTTAGTCATCATCCACATCAGAGCACTGCCTGCAGGCCTTGCCTACTGCGCCTCACCCCTAAAACATGGGCCCGTGCTCTTTCCCAGCTCATCCCCGTGCCGGTCCACGGGGGCCACGTTAACCCAGCAGAGGCCCAGGAACGGCCCCAGCGTTGTCAGACTTTTGGGGCTGTTGGAGAGGGGTTTCCTTCCTCAGAAAGACTCTGGGTATACAGAAAATCAAATATGTTCATAAGAATACTCCTCCTCAAAAGTGAAACTCGGAACGTAGGCAGAACTTCACTCAAAAGCAACATGGAAAACACCCATCTTTACCAGACGGATTCCAAACCAGCAACGTGCTTGCTACCACTGGGCTTTGCCCACGCGTGACACGGACGCGACGCACCGCGAACCAGCGCTCGGAGCTGGCTGGGGCCACGCAGCCCGCAGCAACGCACCCCAGGGACTCACGATGGGAGGGGCCCACCCCCCCCCAGGCAAAACAACCTCCACCACAGGAATCTACCCCCCGCGGAGGGGGCACCCTGAGACGGCGGCGGGCGGCCGCTCCCCCGCACCCCACGCCACCACCTGCTACCCCCCACCCTCCACTAGCCTGCCACCGCGCATGCGCACAGCGACAGCCGGCGCTACGTTCGGGCATGCTGCCCGCCCCTCAGCTCCTGGCAGAGCGCTCCCCCGACTTCAAGCCCGACTTCCGCTCGTACCGGTGCTCCCGCCAAACCCTTCCGGCTGGGCCGTCAGCCCGGACGAGCTCGTAAAGGGCCCGGGGGCTCCGGCCGGACGCTCGGGGGAGAACACGC
>VXAV01000320.1:58169-104738 GCA_013399715.1 Alectura lathami
CCTCAGGGAAGTGGGAGGGTGCTGGAAGGGGTCGGGGGAGCAGGGGCTGGCGGGGTGGCCGCGCCTCGGGTCGGCGTTGGGGCAGGGCGGTTCGCTGCGTGCGCGTTGTTGAGGGCGTTGTTGTTGAAGTTCGTAAGCTGCGCTTTCACCTCGGTGTCTTTGACATCTTTATGGGTATGCACGTGTATGTCCTCCGCTTAGGATTTGAAGTATATTTTTTAACGTGTCCAAACAACACGGCTGTTGCTTTATTGGAATTATGCTGACAGATCTGTAAATAACATCCCACTGTCGTGTCTTTGGTCCTAGTCCTTGGCCTGTGGTTCAGAAATCCTCCAGAATGCTGGAGTCCTACGTAACTCCCATTTTGATGAGCTATGTGAATCGCTACATAAAGAACTTGAAGCCCTCGGACCTCCAGCTGTCGCTCTGGGGAGGAGATGTTGTGCTCAGTAAACTGGAGTTAAAGCTGGATGTGCTTGAGCAGGTATGTTCTGTATCCGCTGGGTGCCTGTGGTTTCAAGCTTGACCAAATGGTCTGCGTGGGTCTGCACAGAAGGATGTTCGTTTACTGCTTGTTGCTTATTTTCATGCATGTTTTTCTGCATTTACTCATTAGTGCATTATTCCCTGCCATTTGTTTAGTGATGAGTGGTAATTCTTTGCGGAGCCTGCAAGTTAGAGGGTGTGAAGAGGGAGGCTTTTTTGTATGCTTGTTTACTCTTCCGGTGGCCATTGTTTTATGTCTAACAGAATTGTGTTTTGCAGTCATATTTACTAACTGCATATAGCAACTGGTTCAAAATGCCACCAGGTGATGTGGGACCTCTTTAATTATACAAGCTAAACACAGATTTGTGCCCTCTGTGTTGTTCTATGGCTCTAGTTTTTATCATTCCAGCTGTATCTAAGCCTAATGGAGGAGTGGATTTTTTCAGCTGAGGAACTGCTTCCTTCTGTGCTTCTCTGGGTTGACACTCAGTGTGTCAGACAGGAAGAGCTGTTGTGCATGGTGTAGCAAGTCTGAGCTATAGCCCTGTATCCAATTGTAGTCCAACTGAAGAAGGAGCTGAGAGAAATGCAGCAAAAAATAATGGAATATCTGGATAATATGACTTCTGGAAGAGAAATGGGAAAGACAAGGATTGTCTCTTAACTCTTGCTCATATTGTTTAGAATTTTGCATGTCCTTTATGCATGAGATGAGAAGAGAATAAACTGCACTTGAGTGGACTTAGACTTGACATGAAGGAAAATTTTCTTCCTGTTTTAATCAGATTGAGTCCCTGGAATAGACTGTGGAACCTGTGTGGTTTTTGTCAGGGGGACCTAAATAAATGGCAACAAGTATTTGTGGCTAATAGAGTACCTCTGATTCCCTTCGAGAATAGGGTTAAGTCTTTTGAGAGATTCTGTCCAATTTTCAGTGCTTCTGTAAAAAGCCTGATGTGTCTTCCTTCAAGTATTTGGTGGCCTCTGTTATTTCTCTCAAGGCAGCTGCCTTCCAGTTCCTCAGTTTCTTGGTGCAGTTTCTCCATACAGGTAGTGTGGGTGCTGGACTGTAGGATGTATTTCTCCTGCAAATGTTCAAACCCTTTTTAATGTGAATGTTATGGAATCAAAGAGTTGACCAGGAGGAAATTCTGGAGGTCGCTCAACCCAGCCTCCTGCTCCGAGTGCCAGCATTATACCAGCTCAGCTTTGTGCAGGTGTCCTGGAATCTCCAACCTTGGGTGAGAAAGCCACGTCTTTGGGTAACCTGACCCAGTGATGTGTCGCTTCCTTTGTTTTGGAAGGGGGGCTGCTTTATGCCTGCTGGACAAAGCTCTTCTTGAGTATGTAGGAATACAACATCCTTTGCAGCTGGCAGGCAACTCCCTTAAAAAAGCTAAAGTCTGTAAAAGTTACCCGTATATGTTAGCTTATTTGGGTACCTTGAAAGTTTTCAGAGGACTCCAGCTTTTGTGGAACGCTAGATGACGATTTGAATGGTAGCACAGGTGCCAACCTACCTGCCTCTCACAGCTGTTCTGAGAACAAGTTTGCTGCTTTCTCCCCTCACTTCTCGCCTGTCTGCAGGTGTTACGGTTCCTGCATCGTGCTGTTTGCTCCTACAGGCCACCCAGTGGGATCCCAAGGAACAGAGGGGAGAACAGGGTGTGAGCTGCTGTCCCTCATCCCGAAGATCTTACCTTAAACTTTTCTGGAGATAAAGTTGGAACCAATGCCATGTGAAAGCAGATACGGGGTAGCTGTGGACTTAGAGTTATCAAACCCAAAGAGAGAACATTTCAGTACCTGAGAGCATTCTTGTGTTTATGTTTATTTTATATACTCTCATTAAACTATGCAAAGTATAACTTGTTGGAATACCTTTGCAATAACTTCTAGGGCCTGTCTTCTACCCTACCCCCTTTTTTGACAATACCAGTTCTGTAGTGAAAGCTGAGTGCTGGGGTGTGCTCAGGCTCAACCTTCTAGCCACAATGAACCTTTCACACATCATTACAGCACCTTAAGTACTCAGTTAATTTTATAATTATTGAGTTTAGTTGAAGATTAACGCTAATAGAATTGGATCTTTGAAGAGGTTTTTGATATTAATCTTTTTCCTGTCTCTGTTACTAGACGACTAAGAGTTCCTAGAAATTTTCCATCTGGTAAAACTTTCAAGAAGCATTTTGTAATTTAACTTACTTTAATATTAAAATATTGTTTGAGACAAGAGCCTTTTAAGCTCTTCTGGCAACATTTATGTGGGGTCACTATGGTATCAGAGGATAACAGAGCTGGCTGACAGTGGTACCAAAGAGATAAGATGCATGGTGAGCTCTTCTGCTATTTGTGTGTATTTATGTTGATTGTGTTAGTGTCTGTAGGGATGCAAAGGTTCTTCAAGTGTATTTTAGCTGGCTGACACATCCTGGTACCTTGGTGGAAGTGGTTGTGAAAGTTAATTAAAAATGGAGTCAGCTTGTTGCTGTAGTGTCTTTAAAGCATTGGCTACCCAAAACATACTGACAGTTACCACTGCCAGTGTGTTGTTGCAGTGTGTCGTCTTTTGCTCTGGTAAAGACAGATTAATACAGAGTACAGCAAAATACAGCTTATATTAAGACGGAATTAAGACTGAACCTGCTAAATTTTGTTGCAGGGGTAATGTATGTGATTAAATGCATGCACACTGGAAAATCCAGGAAATTTACGGTAACGTTACACTTGTATAATGACTGAATCTTTTCATCTTAAAGCCTTCAGAAATTGTGAAGGGAAATATGAAAAATGCTAATGTACCTAGAATAAGCCAAGGAAATAAGGGCATAAAAATATCTTTGTGTTATGTGCTGCTGTGTTACTTGTGAAGTGCAGCCTTGAACGTGAAGAGGAGGTACTGAAGTTCATATTGACACTGAGGAGCAGTTCTTACTCATCACCCCACAGTTTAGGGGAGCCCTGTACTTCAGAGCAAGGGGAGTTTTAGGGCAAGGGGAATTAAGGTCATCTGGGCTCTGGTCTGGCATGACGTTAGCCAGTTATCTGTGTGTTTAGCCCATGAGCTTGTTTTCAGCTGTATCATAACTTTTGAAGGGTTTATATGATGTAAACGTAAAATCTAAAATGTAAGGTCTGATCTCTCAGAAGTACAAGCAGTGTATTCAGAATTTCGTGTAGTACTTAAAGGGGAAAGGTTGCACAGGAAAGGAAGAGGAATAAAAACGGTCTCGGTGCTGGGTTATACACAAGTTACTAAATGTGGTACGCATTTGCTTTGTATTGTCTCCTGAAGTAACACAGCAAGATCTCTCCTCGTTGCTCTAAGGAGGCTTGTGCAATTAGGGTGATGTCAGATACGGTTTGTATCAAAATTCCTTTACAACAAAGGAACTATGTTTTCTAGTATGTTTGCCTGTGTTGGCTCATTTTGAAAACTCCTGTTTCTGTTCCGTTTTTTTCATTATCATACAATTAGCTATAAAAAGAAGGAAATGCATCAAATCTATCCAGCAAATGGTGGAGAAAGGTCTATTCTAGATTGGTGTTTGAAGTAAACTCGGCTTCCACGCGTGGAAACAAGTTGTGATCTAAAGACACATCGTGTGTTGATGATTGGTGTAAAATTACATATGTGAGTTAGGAGAGGGAATGTATTTCTGTTGTTGTAAATAGTAGTCGTTTTCTGTTTGATTCATGAAAGCACTGTCCCTTAAGTTTGAATGTATTTTTTAGGTTGTCTTTTTGATCGTTTATTTCTGTGAGCCCCCTCAAAGCTGCAGGACGTAAGATACTTTTTCATTTTTTGAATTATCAGTGTAGCAACATCTGTAGCTAAACTGCCCTGCACTCGCTTTTTGGTGGTTTAACTGAAACTGCCCGGATTAATATTTTTTTCATGTTGATTGTATGCCTAATGCTGAATTCTGCAGAGATAGGGTTTTAGCTAAAATCTTTCAGTATATTTATGAATGAGGTGAAGAAAAACACTTTCTAACAGCAAGTTAACAAATTTCAAAATTCTTATGAGAAGGTCTGTGGCTGTCATCTCTTGGAATGAGGACATAAAATCAGATGTGGCTTTGTGCAAGCATTGTTGAGGAAGAAGCTAACAGTCTCTGACATGTTTTTATTTTCAACTTCAAAACCCAAAAACTAATTTACAAACTGAAATCTGTAGTTGACGAAAAAGAGAACTATAATGTTATGCATCTTTCTCTGAAGATACTGTCAGCAGTGAATGTACTTCATTTTACTGTTAGCTTACAGCGTCATCTACATTCACCTTCAAATGACCAAGTGGAACCATCCACCTGCCCTGCTGAGTCCCATCACTTCCCAGGTCCCTCAGTGCCACATCCACACATCCCTTAAATACCTCCAGAGATGGGGACTCCACCACTGCCCTCGCAGCCTGCTCCAGTGCCTGAGCACCCTGTCTGTGAAGAAATTCTGCCTAATGCCCAGTGTTCTCTCTGCTAAGTGTTAAGCTCCTGCTTCGCAGACAACCCCCGAGGCTGCTAGAGGAGTCCAGCACTTTGTATCTCAAGTACAGGAAAGCATCCAGTGTGCTGTCCAGTGCAAGGTGCCTGAGGTGCAAAGCTTGTCTAAATCCTGCACCTCGTGCTGTCTGCTGACAAGCTGCCTGCAGCAGCTGGCTTACCGGGGCTGTCCTGCAGAGGTGTGCTTGCTGGATGGGGTGCCAGGCATTTGGTAGCAGTTTGGTGCTGTCTTGGTAGAGCTTGGCACCGGTTTTAAGGCTGTGTAACATCAAAGTTAGGCCTTGGTGAGGAGGAGTCTGGGTTTTGCAATAAAGAGTTTAATAACTGTACTTACTGAGCAGTTTGGTGTGGATAGGGCCATACCTTGAATGCTGTGCATGAAAAGAGACCAAGAAATTAATTGCTTCTCTAGTGAGTGCTTCCCTCCTGATCAATGAATTGTTTGGGGATTCTGAAGAATAAATAATGGTGTTATTAAAGAGGACATAATAAAATGCAAGAACCAAGAGTTCTAATAAAACTAGCAATTAGCAGCTGAAACTGTACTTCTGGTATTTCCTAATTTAGAATGTCTGGCTTGGTCATTTTTTTTTTTTATTTTTAAGCACTACCATTTAAAGTTTTTTTTTTTTTTTTTAAATTAATATTACAAGTTGTTTTGGAAATGGAAAGCATTTTACATGATGGTGTTCAACAGATTTACTGCTCAGAACACGCCTGCAGAAATTCTCATTTGTAAGTCAGAGTGTATGGAGTAAATCTTTGCTTTATAGAGTGATTTTGATTTGATTAGTATTTCTGTGCTGACCTCTGCTCTTGTTTGATTTGTTTCCTTAACCTTTAGCATTATTTTAACACTAGGAAAAAGGAGTAAAAACTGTATTTACATGAAATAAAGGGACCAAATAAATGTGCATCTAACAGAAAACCTTCTCAGTGTGCGATACTAAAACTCTTCAAGTTGTTAGTGCCTCATGGCTTTTGTATAGATTTGATTTTTGTTTGTGGCCTATCTTAAGAGCACTGAGCTCTTACAACTCAAAGTACTAAAACATTTCAGAAGAAATTGCCTTAGTATGGCTTTGTCAGTGTTAGACTCCAAATTCCTGTTCTTCAGAATAATGCAGGTCATGTCTCAGAGACAAATGAAAGTCAATACTTACACTGTCACAGTGATGCATGTTGTGGGAGCTTCATGCAAGAGGTGATTTTAAACCTATTATTGTCAAGGACGTGGGAGTCTGGAGCAGTTTTTTCTTTTTTTAACAGACTAGTTGTGATGAATGTGTGCGAGCAGTTGGTAGACTTGTTCCTGAGCCCAGTGGCACTGCTGAATTGGGGAAGGGGAAGAACCTCTGTTTTGTGCTGGAACCTCATTATTTTAAGTTACAAATGTGTCTTCAGTTTTGATATGTATCAGTAGGTAGTTAATACATCACTTTTTTTGTTGTTGTTAGGAGCTGAAGCTACCATTTACTTTTTTAAGTGGGCATATTCACGAACTTCGGATTCATGTGCCATGGACAAAACTAAGATCAGAACCAGTTGTCATCACCATCAATACAATGGAGTGCATCTTGAAATTAAAGGATGGGGCTCAGGTAAGAAACGTGATGGATGTTTTCCTAACACTGTGACCTTGATGAGAATAATAGTCTCTGCAGGTTACTTTATTTTAGGCCATGTGAAGAATCAGGCAAGTGAAGTTTCAGTCCCTGTTATTTTCTCGGAGGGCAGTGCTGTTATTCCCATAATGGCTAGTACTTATGTGGATTTTGAATGCCTTATTAGCTATAGCGGTGTTCTTGCAGGTGTGAAGGCATGTTTGTAGTGCCAGAATTCTCCTGTGACGAGATAGCAGATGGATTGCACAGGCAATATAGATAGCATCCCGTGTGCTTCCAGCGTCTACCACCTGGGAGACAGTGCTGGTTGCTTGGGAAAGCTACGTGCAGCCCTGCTGGGCCGGAGGTGTGTTTCAAAAGATAAGTTGTTAGCATTGAAGGAGTGCTTTGAAGATCCTGGAGTGAAACTTTCTTTTCCTTTCTGAAGTTATAATACTTGAGTGTACTTGGAAATCTTACACGCAGGGGTGTTAAAGGGCTTTTTGTTCAGCTGCTTGTAACAGTTTGTCCATTACACCATTTCACAGGCTCAGGAAGGATTTCCTTCTGACAGTGAGGCTCAAATATGCAGTGGCTCATTCTTGTTACTTTTGTAATTTTGTCAACAAAATTACTTTGGCATGTTAATGTTGAAACTTTTCCTCTTAGTGTTGTACTTGGGCTCCAGGGGAGCTTTGTGTCTTTTGTTTGTTTTTAAGCCTTGTTCACATTTTAATTTCAGCATAGAATTCTCCAGTTGTATTAAAGATCCTGCAAAAGAAACTTCCAGTTTGTGCAAAGCTCTTGGTAGGCAGCTTGATGAGCTGTGAACATTTAATGCCAACAATTAGGTACCAGCCAGCAATAACACTGGAGTACGCTTTTCTATGATGTTTGATATTCCTTGTAAATTTCTTCTACAGTTCCAGAGCTGAAAGGCTTTTGTTGCTGGAGTAGAAATCTCTAGTCCTAGGCATGCCACCCACAAAGGATATGCTTGCATTCTGTAGTTGCACTTAATCTATGTTGCATGTGTGCACGTACACATATGCGCACCCACCAACAGCCCAATGCTAAATACTTTTCCAATGTTAAGGTAAGAGGCCAGATGTTCTTTGAGAAATGTGTTTTAGAAGCAGCAAATTACAGCTAATTATAGAAGCTGCAGGAAAAAGACTTGTAGCTCATGACTTTGTGCAACCCAGAACTAATACTTGATATTGGACCATGCAGATGGCTACTGCTGGAATGATCAGATTTCCTGCTTGCATGGTATTTGAAACTTAAATTTTGTGGTGCATACAGCAAAAGGTCAAATGTCAGAAATGTAAAGCACTCTCAAAACAAGTATTTGTTACAGATGCTTACGTTTCAGGAGTAAGAAAGGTTTTCTGAAAATTGCGGCTGACGTTTGGACAAATCATTCAGTGGTACGTACGCTCAGGAGAGCAAAATTTGGATCTGTGCCACAGTAGGTTTATCTTTTGACTAATAAGAATGTAAATGAAAACACTTTTCTGCTGTTTTCCAAGGATATCGTTTAAAAAGTTGACAGCTTGAATTTTACTTCTTAAATTACTATTCAAAAGTGTTTCGTAAAATGAAAATATTTTGATAAATTGTGTTCTGATTTCCAGTGAGACTATGCAGTTGGCTAAGACCTGTTGTCATAAAATGTTTGTAATAGTGAATGAAAAAATGGAATTAAGTTATAATATTTCCATGGAAGATGGTAGTAAAGTAACTTTCAGTGATTTTAGCTCTAATTAGAACTGTTCTGCTCAGAGCTTCTTATCAACAAAGAACGTAGTTGGCCAGAAAGTTCATTTTGGTTCTCAGAAGTTTACTGGCTTAATACTGTGTTTTCTTCCTTAGGCAAAACCTAAAATGAGCACATGTATATCTTCACCCGAGTGAAAAATTCATTTTCTTGCCTCACCATAGGGTGATGCATCTCTTTCTTAGAAAGAGCTGACTTCAAAAAAAAAAAAAAAAANNAAAAGTGTGTTTTGGAGATGTATGGGGATTAAAGTATACAGAGCATTGCTTCAGATTATTGGCCTGTGGGCCCTATGAGTTTCTGTGGACAAAAACATCTCCTCTCCCTTTACATATTTTTTGAAGCGTAGTAGTCCCTTGGAAGTCCTTCTGTATTTCTGGACTTTCGTATTTGGTGCTGCGGATGCTGTGTCATTGTTGGTTCAGCTTCACTGTTAGTTTGGGGTTTTTTTCTTTTTTTGTTGCTGTTGTTATGCTATTGCAACATCTCCTTGGTTGAAATAAAAGTTCAAAGTAGGCAGTAGTGGCTCAATTTCTGGTTTTATGCTAGTATTCTAAGTGGAAGTAGAGTGGATGTGTTGAGCTCACCAATGAGGCACAAAACCCCCAGTGTGGAACTAGTGGTGTTTTTAGCAAATTAGGAAGTTTGAGCATTTTGAAGGTCATTGCTTTTCCCCTCTTTTCCTTGCTTTTCCTCCGTCCTTTTCTTCTCTGCAGGTGATAATATCACTTCTCTAACTGGTGGAAATATGGAATAAATATGGTTACTTTACAAGAAAATAAAACTTCAGTGCATCAGGAACAGCTTTGCAGTGATTAAGGTGGTGTTCTGTAGAGCATGCTGTGCATGTACTCTTGGTTATGGATTAGGCTAGTGCTAGTAACTCAAAAATTTGGTGTGCAGCGTTCTGTGTTCTGTCTTGATGTCTGTCAGCTTAGTGCAATTGTGCTTGTTTTACTGCTTCTGAGTGCAGTCTCCTGCAGCACTGGGGTTAAGCATGACCCCTTATGTTATCAAATTCATGAAATATGGTGGTAAGTATGACTGAAATGTACTTTTATACTCTAAATTTGGTTTTGAACTTGCATTCTGCCTTGTATTTCTTTAGTTATGGTAAATTAGTCCTATGAGATTGTGCCTCATGAATGTTATGTGTTGTTTTAGAGGGTAGTTGAAGTTTCATATTATCTAGAATTGAAACCCCCTTGTGAAGTCTCTGAGGCAGATTCCCACCCTAGAGCTTCAATCACCTTCTTTTCTTCCTTCACCCTTCTTCACAACCTTATTCTTTTCCACCCAATCTTTTTTTTTTTTTGAAAGTTATTTGGAATTCTTTGCTCATTCTTCTTTCCTGCCACTATACCTCTCTCTGTGCCCAAAGCAGAGGCTTTAAATTCAGTCTGTGGTAATTGGGAAGGACAAGTCTACATCTGTATCCTTCACCTTATTGGCATCATGGCTGACCACAAGACTAATCTTTGTGCTGTTCAACCTTGAATTCTGTTGTTTTTAGCCTTGGAAATGACACAAATGAGGAGACTCAAGGAGAAATTCATTGTCTGTATTACGGCTTCACTTCTGAGTCCTTGCCTTTAGTCAGTGCATCAGGAGAAGCTGGTGTGTAGGAGGAGAAATGTCTCTACAACAAGATCCTGTGTGGAGTCTGGATTCAGTGACTCTCGCAGGTGCCTTCTAACTCAGGATCTTCTATGATTCTGTAATTGTTTCCCAATCTGAGAAAACATTTAAATGCAAGCAGTTACAGGAGCACAAGGAACCCAAGTAGTTGTTTGGATCAGCGTACAGACCATCAACCACTGCTCCTTTTATGAGGTATTACCAGGAAGGTTTTGAAGGAGTATAGAAACTTTGTGGAAACAGTGGAGAGCAGCTCACCAGCATGCTTGTCAGAGCAACGCACATACTCTTATCTGAAAATCAGTAGAGACTGTCATCGAAGAATGCTGAAGGCAGAAATTGATCTTAACTAGGAAATGATCAAGATGGTAGATATGGTGTGCGAAAAAGTAATGAAGGACTTTGAAGCCAGAACACTTGTATTTGATGATGGGGGCATAGTTATATAATGTGTTTGCTTAGGTGGTGTAGCTGGCTCCAGGTCCTTAGCAGTGGTTTGTTATTTTTTCCCCTTCTCACCTCAGTTGCAGTAGTTCAATTGAATGTGGCTGTATGAACGATCAGTGTTGTGTTTTTCTGTAGAAGTGCATATGTATGCTGTTCAGTGACAGCAAAAGACTTGAATTCAGAGCGCTAACTCCTAACTAACTGCTTTTCTTTTGCTCATGTGGAAGCTCAAGGTCTTTGTTTTAGAAATATTTTCATTTGGGGCTTGCTCATATTCATAGGGATGTCTTCTTAGGTCAGTAAATCTGTTAGAGAGTTTTTACGTTTGTATGCAAAGATCAGGAGCTGCCCTGCAGGAGGAAAACTGTTGTCATGTAGTTGTTGCTTGAATCACAATCTCAGGTTACTAACAGGTATGAAATTCTGTGCCAATTGCTGCTGCTTTTTTTTGTGTTTTAGTAGTGTAATGTAACAATGGGGATTTCAACAGTTTCTGTGTGTGCACATTACAAATAAGTGCATGTAAGTAATAAGAACAATTTTCCATAGTGATTTTGATTAAGGAAAAATTTGTTTGTGTAGATCAGGCTTAAAAAACCAACAACAACAAAAAAACAAAACCTGACAATTTCATTTTGCTATTGTGGTTCAAGACAAGACTTGAGACCACTTAGACAAAAAAAAAAAGTCTTTAATTCCATTTAATTTGTCCTTTATGATGATTCATTTTCTGTGAAATCGGGACTAATTTTTATAATTTTATTACTGATTCAGAACACCTGTCACACTCTAGCCTATTTGGCTATTTTGGGTGTGCTTAGTGAAAACTATAAGTTCTTAAAATTGAGTTGGCGGTGTAGTTTCAATTTCTGGAGAAAGTCCTCAATGCTGATGTTTTATATGCTCTTTAAGGTCTCGTAGATGTCATCTGAGATGCAAACAATGGTTGCCAATGCCAGGTATGCAAAATGAGATGGGAGTGAAATAATCTTGCTGAAGAGCAGTTCTTGCCTTCTGTTGGCTTGCTGTTGATGTACTCTGTAAACATTCCCTGTGCTTACGGACTCTAAAAGACACCTGTGAAAGATGTAGGAAGGACTGCTGTAAATTTGAATGCAAATAGTCTTTTGTTTCTGGTAAAAATGAGAAAGGATGCCTTCTTAGACCTGTTGGTTAAAAGGAGGAAGGGAGCTTTTTTTTTTTTTTTTTTCAATTGTGCATTACTTCAATTTTTCTCACCTTTCTCAGTATCTGTTCAGCATTCTAATCATGCCTGTTGCATCCTTTTGTCACCCTCCTCTGGTAGGAGGATATTATCCTCCTAAGGGAGAAATACCATACCCCATCGATATATTGCAAAAGCATTTACCTAACATATGCTTTCAGCAGAACAAGCAGCAGTGAAAGGCAGGCTGCAACAGCTGTTAGAAAAATTCCTGCAGCATTTGGAGAGATTTGTCCTCTTTGCATTTCCAGTGTTTGAGTGGCTGAATCACAGAGTCAGAATGGCTTATGTTGGACCTTAAAGATCACTTAATTTCAGCCCCCTGCTGTGGGCTGGCTGCCACCCACTGGATCAGGCTTCCCAGGGCCCATCCAGCCTGGCCTTGAGCACCTCCAGGGATGGGGCAGCCACAGCTTCTCTGGGCAGCCGGTGCCAGAGAACAGCTTTGCTTAAACCTGTGTTGATATTCACCTGTTCTAGCTGAGCAAGCACATGTGGCCATGTAATTTTGTAATTTACCTACCTCTTTTCCCCCCTACTAATCACTTTAATATTAAAAATTCTTTAAAAGCAGGGTATCTACCATTGTAAGTTGCACTCATTCTTCTTGCAAGTGAAGAGATGGCCTCTGCTTTGAATTTGTAGATGCCTGTGGGCACATTTCTTAATATTCTGGCAGTACAAGTCCCTCCACTGGCATTGTGCCATGATGCTGCCTTAACTTGGATAGCTGGCTTGCATACCTAAGTGCCTGTTACCAGGTTAGTCATTTGGACAGTTTTTGTGTGAATTTTTCTCTTCAAAGCCTTTTCTAGTGCTAAGTAATGGTGATTTCATGTGTTTGAAACTGATTACTGTAAAAGGTGTGTATGTTCCCACTTGATTCCTTCTGTGCTAGTGTCTGGGCCCCAGCAGAGCTTCCAGTGTTGGTATGCAAATGACAGCAAAGACAGAGGAGTGATCCTTACCTAATCTTAGTGCTTAATCTGGGTGAGTGAGCCTGAAAAGGTGTTCCTGCTGAAGAGCAAGCCGTGATAGGAAGCACTCATGCTTGCTTTCCCATGCAGTACTGGTAACATCTTCGTAGCAGTGCCGTAACTAACTCCTGAGAATACCACAGGGACAAGGAATGATGGCCTCTCCTGGTATCTTGAGGGTACACATGACTGTTGTATAAGAAGGGTCTAATCAGGAGATCACTCTCTGAGCAGCCAAACACTGGGCAGCACAGCAGCGTGGTGAATTTGAGTGCTCAGCGCAATGGAGCTTTCTGGTGGTTGCGATGTTTTTCCAGTGTTATCGTGACAGTGCACATGTGCATGAAAGATGTAAACAAGATTGTCCTTCCTTTACTTCTGCCCACTTGTCTTCTCTCCATTTGGCTGAAAATGTAATGCTTAGTAGACAGAACTCCATGATTTCATGACTTGAAATATTTAGCGCTGCAGTTGTCAATGTTGAATGTCATCAGAAAGAGAAGTTCAAGTACGCTGTGCCAGGAGTGTTTACTGTGGTAGAATCAGGTACAGGAAAGCAGTCAAATTCAGTTTGGGCTGTATTCTTACGAACAAAATCAGATTTTGAGTGCAGTTAATTTAAAGAGGAATGTTGCCAAGATCAACCAGTTCTTTTCTAATAAATGTATTGAGATTGTATGACGCTAATGATTTTCAATGTATTTTTTTTATAATCAAATGGATGCACTTTGTGAATTCTCAGTGTAGCAAAAACCATGCAAGGCAAGGGTATGGCTCTGTTTTAGCATCCGTGTTGAAGATAAGGAAGCAGCCAGATGCTTTGTATGTGGTTAGTTTTCCCTTCAGTGCCTATTGCAACTAAGGTAATAATGTTTCTAGTAACTAAATGTTGCCTTGTTTTTAGCTTGCCTATTGTCTTCTGAACAAGACCGTCCCTGTGTACCTCTCCATGTCATAGTTCAGACCAAGTTTGTACTTTTGAAGAAATCTCCTTGTTGTCCAGAGTTACTGTCCTTTGAACCAGATCATGCAGTGGTCTCAGAACTAATGAGCTGGATCCCTTTTGGATGAAATTAAAAGGAAAACGTATTGTAGGAACATGTGCAATGCGCTTAATCTGCTAACTGAAATTATGGCTAACAGTTGGGCTGTTAACAGAATCAGTACTCTCTGTGGCCTCAGGTTAGGAGCATGGTAAAGCTCACTAGGTCAGTTGAGTTTTCCACTGAAATGTCTTGGGTGGTCTAGAGTCAGAAAGTCCATGTCTAAACCACGTTAAATGCCTACCTTGCTCCTTTTCATAATTAACATGTCTGCAACAGTAGTCATCTTGTGAAACAGCTAATAATGAACATGGTACAAGCACCAGTTTTTTCTTCCTCCTCTGTAAAAGCACCTTCCTCTAGTATTTTGTGAGGCTGGTAATGTAGTGTTTTCTTATCTAGGGGTTCAGGAGGAAGCTTACATGGCAGAGAAGGAGAATCTAAGCATTTTAACACTGTGGATTTTTAAAATAGTTGAAGTAGCAAACATTCTGCAAACAGTCTGAAATTGTGCTCTCATAATGCAATCTGTCTGCCTGTAAAAAAAAAAAAAAAAAAAGTCTGTCTGTGGTGTTCAAGCAGGTACCATACTATTACAGACAAATCCCTGTACTTGTTACCTATATATTGGCCTGGACAGGAGGCTGGAACTCCAAATAAACAGCAGATATTCTGTGAGATTATCTGCCAAGAAGACTTCAGAGTAAAACTGAATAACTTTAGGTGGGTGAAGATCAGTGATGTACAAGGAAAGTAATGACTGACACAACTAAGCTGCTCTGTGGATTTTTCATTGTGATTTTTTCATCTTACGGACTGGACTTGTTCATGCTTATCATGTCCTTTATGTAGATAAACATCAAGGCATGGTCTCACTACCATGCACAGCTGTCTCGTGGAGTTTTTATTTGTTTTGTGCTGCTGTGTACTGGGTGAGCCTAAATCAATACTGGTAGAGAGCAAGAAGTTTCTGCTTTTCACTTCTCAGAAGACCAGCTCTAAAATTCCTCTTGTCTTGTGCCTTCTGCGCTCCCCCCAGGCTACCTCTTTCTCAATGTACTGTTTGCAAAAAAAAATGATTTGAGAAGCAATCTTTATAATGCAGTGCTGGTAACTGTGCAGCTGGATTGCATGGGTATATTGTCTCATAACTGCTCAGCTGGTGGAGGACTGTGGCTTAAAGACAACTTTCTTCCAGAGTAATAATGTCTGCCAGGCATCGAGGCTCTAATGAGGTTTGAGGTCTCGGGTTTCCTAGTTGCCTTGGCATGACTTGTAGTACTTCCTTTTACTGTACTCATGTAGTTGGTTTGTCTTAAGGATATGGACTGGACTTCTTGTGGTCTTTTCTATTCTAATTTTTTGTTCTTCTAAAATTTTAGATATTTAGAATTGAGGATTATTTGTTTTACATTATTATTTGGATGTATTGGCTTATACTGCTTCATTGACTTAAGATCTGTTGTCTGTGTGTGTTTGGCAGACCTGCCCCTCAAAGAGGAGGTAGCTGGTGCTGAGGGATTTTCCAAGTATATGTGACTTAGGAGTTGAAGGGTAAATTTTTTTTGGTTTTGTACTGAAGTAAAAAGCTTACATTATTCAGATATTGTTCATTCTCCTTTCAGGTGAGAGATGTAATACATGCAGTGTAGTTAGTGCAGGTGAACTGGGTTACCTCTAGGAGCAGTGCTATCCTTGGCTGTGCCACAACATCTACTGGTACATCTGCTTCACCTCAGGTCATTCAGATGGAAGAATGTGGCATGCCATTGTGTCAGCGGGAAGTCCTAAATCAGGTTGTGTGGCGCTGGTTCTGCACCTCATTGAACATCTGTCCCTTCTATATGCTGCAGAGAACTGCAGTTCCAATTTTATTCCTTCAGCAGGTAAAGGTTGGGTTAACTGGATGGTTGCAGCATGTGTGCTCCTCTGGATTCATCACTGACTGGTTGCAGAGTCCCAAGCATATATACAGAAGTATGCATTTCATAATTTATAGTGGATTTACAATGGTGTTAGCTCCATGCAAGCAATGCTTTTGGAGCACTTTTTTTTTTTCCAATTAGTTGGTCTTATGCAGAGCATCAGACTTGTCTTCCTCAACTACAGAGACAAAAGGATAACGCAGGTAGGAGTAGTACAAGCAGAAAAGCTACAGCAGCCGCGTGGGGAGAGGTTAGGTGAGAAGAGACTGAAGCCACCAGGTAGATGTGAAGGGGGGAAATGGGTTCTGGTTTTTTATTTTGGAGGTGAGGGTTTGGTGGTCGGGCGGTGTTTTTAGCTTTCATTACTTTACGGGTAATTCTGAATAAGATTTTTAAGCACAATACCCAAATTTGATCAAACAAAGGCTTTCTTTCATTTGCTGTGGAACACTTGACTAGCAGAGAAAGTTCTCATTTCTTTTGGTGAAACTCTGTCAGAATGCTACATTTTGGAAGGATATAATCCTAATCTTGAATGTGCTGGAATAGTTTTCTATGTGTATGCGTCTTCTGGGGAATCCTACATTGTACTGGATTTCTTGAAGCTGTTGTAATATTCCAGTCCTAAGTAGTTTAAATTAGTTTTCTCCTATATTCTGAAAGTTTTTTTTTTTCTTCAGAACAGATTACTGGAATGTTTTCATTTCCCAAGTTTCTTTTAAAATAAAGGTATTTTTCTGAATCAACTTGTATTTCAGTAGAAAGCAGTGTTCTGTGCTACATGTGTTTCTGATTGGTATATTAGAAAAGCACTTGGCTTCTGGGCAGACACTTCTAAATTTTTTTTCACTTTCACACCAGAATTTTTGTTTATTATTGTTTGTTTTTCTCTTATTCTGCATTTTTTGGATTTTTTAATTCTTTTTTTTTAAACACTGAAAGTGTAGGTACTGACTTCCCAATTGGCTTCCTTCTTTCTATTTAGAGTTTGGGGTAGCAATAATTGTGCCTTAATGTTTGTTCACAGAAGATTCCTTCTCATTTGTACCATCTGCTTACCCTTCCATATTAGATCCTTTCTTCTTCTTAAAGGTTCTCATGTTCAGTGAATTATTATTTTGACAAGAAGTCATGAACAAACACCTTAGCAGCTCCTCTCAAGGCTGTGAAGGTTTTGCATGGATTATTCTTTCCTTCACTTCACTCAGCTGACAGAGCTCACTCACCTCTTCATGCTTCTAGCCTTACCCTAGTTCTTCTCATATATGGCATTTGTGTTACAGTGCAGTGAGTTGGACAACTTGGTAATCTCACAGAAAACAGCCCTAGCCCCAAAAAGGGGGTGAGGTTGCTTGACTTTTCATCTGGGTTAGTGTGTTGAATTAGCTTGGTGGTTGGGTGAAGGCCAGAGATGGCATCTTCTCTGTATGCTAAATGTAGGCTCATCTGTGATTAGCCATGTTCCTAGAAGCGTAAAATATCCTGAGTTGGATGGGAGCAACACCCAGCTCCACTGAGAGCAGTGTCCAAACGCTCCTTGAGCTCCGTGGCCACTGCCCTGCGGAGCCTGTTCCATGCCCACCACCCTCTGGTGCAGAACCTTTTCCTGACCCCCACCCTGACCCTCCCCTGACGCAGCTCCATGCTGTTCCCTCGGGTCCTGTCGCTGTCCCCAGAGAGCAGAGATCAGTGCCTGCCCCTCCGCTCCCCTGTGAGGAAGCCGTAGGCTGCCATGAGTGTTGTCTAAATACATCTTTGACCGACCAGTCTCTTCCACGAAATGAAGCACTGTGTGATCATCAGCTGGTGTGCTGGACTGACCTTTCTGAATGATAACCAATACCTTTTATTCAAGAGTCTTCTTCTGAGACTAGAGAATATTCAGGGTATATTTGTCATTTGTAATGCCATGTCGATTGTCTGTGCAGCTTCAGTTCAACATAAAAATAATAGGATGGTGAAGAAGCAGGTCAGGTCCATTTTCAAAACTGAATTTGTTGGTTGAAAATAGTGACAATTCAGAATCTCACAGTTTAGAGCTAAGTCAGCGAAGGATGGGGAATACGTTCATGTAGTTCTTGTCATTGTTATCACTGTGGATGGAAAATAATTACTTTCATTTGCTGAAAATTGAAGTGCAGGAAGTTCCTGCACATGAGCTACTGTGAAAATAAAACACATTAATCTGTAAAACTTTCCTTGGAATGGGAATGTATTAGAAGCAGAGTTTTGGTCTAGAAGCTGAAAACTATATTTGGATTATGTTTTGGCTGAAGCATGTAACCATTTGAGATGTGGGAAGTCACATACCGCTGATACTGTGTTGTTTGCAAGTAAGGCACAAGTAACAGTATTTATCTATTTATCTCTCTGTGTCTCCTCATCTTCTTTTATTTTTGCTTCGGTAACATTCTCTAAAATTGAATCCAGCATTTGACTGACTTGCCGGTGGCAAGTTCTGTTCTGTATAAAATGATGTACACCAACAGCCAGTAAAACCATTTGACCCCAAATACACACATTTCTTATTAGTCATGCATATGAAAATTTATAAACCTATGTCAAATGCCAATGTTAACAACAGTATTATTTTAACCAAAAGCAGGTGCTTCCGTTGTCTGTGTATAATCATGTTTCTGTGCTCATCTCTGTATCTAAGTTCTCTCCTGCAGTACAATCTCACTTTGCTTCTGCTTCTCATACATTTCTTTGGCACTGGACATCCGTCCATATCCCATTTTTGTTATTCCCACTTTGCCTGGGAAGTAGTTACAAATTGACAGTTGAATGGTGTTGCTCATATGGAGGGGGAGAGAGTGTTGCTCTGGTCTCAGAGGAAGCTGATGTTGCTTCTTTTTCTTGTTTGACGCTGTAGTTTGATATTTTCTCCTTGGTTGCTTTAGATTCCCTTGGCTGAGGAATCATGTTACTGGGGAAGTAAGGAAGCAGCAGTTCTGCTTATCTGTTGCACTGCATTGGTGCAGAGAGATGTTTTTTTGTTTTATGCATACCTGTGTGTGTTTATATATGGATCCATGTGTATTAAAGACAGCTTCCCATCTGACTAGTTTTCATTTCCTTATTGCTTAATGTTTAGGAGGAACAGTTTTTGGACAGGAAATATGGAGCATGTAGTATGTAGTCAAACAGTGGTCTTACAGAGTCATAATATCACTGTTATTCCACATTTTAATAAGGCAGTGATAGCAGAGAAGAACCAGTTTCTGGCTGTTCTGTGGGCCGGCACATGTCCACCTGAATGGCAGTCAATGTGTATTTAACTTCTCTCCTTCCTTCCCTCAAACAAACCAACCCCCTTCTTTATTCTGGTGCTGTTTCATGGATCATCTTCATGTTCTGTAATTGCTAGAAAACTGCAGACCCCGGGCTGAGTATTTAGTTACAATATCAGGTTGAACTCTTGGCAAGGCACCATTTAGAAGTGACTTGTTGAAACATGAATTACAGAACTGTTCTTTACCAGCTAGGATATCATCCAGTACTCTTTTTTTTTCTTTTTTTTTTTTTTTAATCTGAAATTGCTGTGCTGCTATGGAATTGAAGGAATTACACATAGCAAGCCAGAATTCTAGTGGATTAATTGAAGAGGCAGTAAGTTAGGCATCAGAGCTAATGCAGGGATGATAACTGTGTCTTTCTTTTCAGAATATCAGAGTCTGTGGATCTCAATGTTGTGGCAGAGTGACTGAGCTCATGAGAACTGCTTTCAGTAGATTCACGGGTTAATGTTGTCTGTTTCTAAAAATTATCATAAAAAATTGTCAACAGATTTGTAACAGCCAGAGACTAGCAACACCTACCTCTAACAATAGTGATTTGCATAGGAGTTGCTTCAGAGTAACTTAGGAATAAAAACAACACATGCTTCTGAGCTGTCTGATATCTGTGTGATACTGCTTGTCATGTACAGGTAATACCAAGAATATTACATCAAAGTTCATAGGGAAATAGTACAACATTTTGCCCCAAATTTTAGCATTAATACCTAATGATTTTGAAAATGTGTAAATATCCTGACTGCCTGCACTTGGAAACATAATGCAAATACCATATCTATAATTTTATGTGTTGGGAGACTGTATACTTAGAAAGCTGAGTATGATGCAAAAGTATCATTTCTTTGAGAAGCTGCTTTGTGGGATTGTCCTGGGCAGATAACTGCCCAAATCAGCGTGCGTTAGCCTGCCAGCAGTGTGGTTCCTCCCTGCCATCATCTGGTTGCTGCCCCATGACCAGTTCTGAGAGCGGGAGCTGGCTGGTATGTCACTGACATGGCTGAATTGTAAATTTAAGGCCAAGTTCACTGGCCTTAATTCAGTGTTACTTCACTCAGATTTCAAATTTCGCACCAACTGCTTTCAGAACAAGTTTGTTGCAGGATAACGGTCCTGTTGGTGGTGATGCATGAGCTAGAAAAGGTTGTTTTGGTTTCTTCTTTGCTGTGGTCAGCTGGGGGAGATGGTATCTGTTGATGTTGAGATATGATATTGAATGTTGGAAAGGAACCCATAGGAACAGACAGCAGTGATGGCTGCGATGCCATTGCTATGGAACCACATTTCAGAGCAGACTTTCATATTTTCACGCTAATAGGAAAAGATCATAATATTGGCTACTGCAAGTTTTTTAAAAGTAATTATTTTAATTCTGCAAGTGGACAAGCACATATCAGAGTTGAAAATTGGCTGCTAAAGCCCCACTGATTTGTATTCCAGCAAACAGATTTACTAAGGCAAATGCCAATACTAATGTGTTTGTCTTTATAAAGTAGAGAGAAGCTGTTCTGCTTTGTAGGTACAGGAGTATAAAATAGAAAGGTTAAGAGTAATTGTTTTACCTTTACTTGTTTCAGTTAGCTTTTTTTGTTGACCTACAACAACAAGGAAATACAATGCCAATAGTCAGTGTCTATGTTTCAAGGTACAGGGTGAAGGGATTTATATGTTGAGTCTGGCATAATTCCTAGAAATCCAGGGTTGGATTCTGATTCCACTTTCCCTGGCATAGATCAGAAATACCTCAACTGATTTACTTTGGAGTAATTCCAGATTTGTCCCCGTCCAGCTGACATCAAAATTAGTACTCTACAATCCAGCTTTGTTTCAAGTAGCTCGGTGAAGAGTTTGGATTGGTATGGCTTAACAGGGAATGAAATGAGGTAATGCGTTTAAAAATATTTCCTTAGAGAGGAAGTAGTTTTTCCTCATTTGTTGATAGATTAAAGCGTAATTAAATTTGTTGGAATGTATTTTAGCTCCTCATTATAGCGAAACCTATTTCAGAATAGGCATGATCACAGATTCTGTAGTGGAAAAAAACTGTAATTTATTCACCTTTTGGTAAAGGCTTCTTAAAATTCTGAAAGACAAAAATACTCTTAATTCTATAAAGTACAGTGTACTCTGAAATCAGAACTTGTTCCTTTTGGAAAGAAAGAGTGGTGTTTTCTCTGAAGGGGTGCGACTCAGTTATAGTTTATTAGATAGTTATTGAACTTAAGCAGAAAAAGTTCATTTATGACTTGTGACTTACCTTAGAATACCTGCACTTCAGCAGTGCTTCCGACTGAATGGTTTTGACGCACAACTGACGCAGATTGTTTTATTTTGAGTGCTTACGGACAGTGATAAACCTGACACCATTGAACTGCCCTTCTTGCCAGCAGAACGTGGTACTGTTCAGTTTTAATTGTGCACTTTCTCTTCTATACGAAAATCCCAATCTTACCTTTTTACAGTCCACAGAACCTCAGGGAAACTGTATTATGCTGCTAGCAATATCCTGAACCATCCGGTTGTCACAGTCGTCTTAGTGTTTATTCAACAGATGGTGTTAAATTAAATGTAAATACTTATTTCTTTACCTCTGGGGAACACAGAACAAACTTGATGGCTCTTTCTCCCAGGCTGTGATCCGCTCAGGACTAGCTGATGTCTTGCAGGACTGTCTGTTCAAAGTGAAGGTCTAAAGAGCCCAGTGTTCTCAAACCTGCTGTCCTTCATTTTCAGTAAGCTTTCAGATTCTTTGCACCTTACTGAAGGATGAATAATGCAAAATTGCTTTACCCTTTTGTGTTGTATATGCATGAATCATTCTTCTGGAAACCTGTTGATCGGAGCTGTTTCACTTCCAAATATTTTCAATTAAAGCTGAATTTTTTTTTTCTGGTTATGTTAGATAGCCAAGCTCCTAGCATGTGTGTTTTATTTATTGTTAGCCTGTCAGCATTGCTCAGCATTTTAGGTTAGTGTAGGATTCCCTGGAACACACTAACGGCTGCTCCAGTAGTGGTAATATGTAATTACTTAACATTAGGCCCAAAGCTTGTTAGTGTTGATATTTTAAAATTGTGGGGATAATTAGGACTGCTTTTAAAGAAGCCCTGTAGTACTCCACCCGGTTCTGTATGCAGAGTGCTCTCACGGTCAGTGCAGTGCGGTCAGTGTTGCTGTGCAGTGTATTGGGGGTGGCAGCAGTGCTCAGGTTCTTCGGATGGGCGGGTCAATCTTGTGTGTGGTTTTTTAAAATTATTCCTAGTCACAGGACAGTGTTATGTTTCATGGCCTCTGGGACACAGTGTCTGTGAATGTCACCTGAGCTGTGCATGTGTGTAGGGCTGATGCTTTTTGGAGGCCTCTGTCTTCCTGCATCTGTGCTAGATACCAGCTGTACCAGCATTCTGCCCTGGAGTTTTCCCCCAGCAGGGTCTGACAGAGACCTGACAAAGAGGGCAGACAAGAGCGTGGTGCTGATCCCAGACAACTCGCTTAGCCTGTTCCTGTCTGTCCTCTTTCCCATATGCTCCTCAGATGTGGATGGTGACAGGGTTGTGGGGTAAGTGCATTGTTCTGGCTGTGGGAAGTGGCCATCTTTCCTGGAAGCTCTTCAGGATGCTTTTTCCATCATGCATTTAAATACAGGCTCATTATACGGTGGGAGAGAGGCTACAGGCCTCTGAGATAAATTGGTCCTGGGGAGCAGGCTGCCTGCACCACTGCAGTCATCTGGTGTGCAGCTGAGGTTTGCAGCAGAGGCCAAAGGCAACAAGCTAGCTGAATTGTCCTGCCACCCTGCATGCGGCCTGTGGGCTATAGGTTGCTCATTCTTGATATTTGCTTACAATCATAATGAACATTAAGATTTTGCAGTAAAACTTCAGAAAAAAAATACTTAACAGCATGAGAAAAATCTGTTTAAGCCACAATGAACTCTATAATTCTTTTAAACAGCCTTCCACAAGGAGGGAGCATCTGGTGGACAGAATAGATCAGAGTCCCAAGTGCATATGCTAGTGGTTTCATTGTCATCAACAGACATTACATTTTTGTTGATTTATTTTGTGCAGTGAATAAAACTTCATTTCCTGCTCTGTTAAGTATGTTCTACTTTGCTTGACTTGTAAAAAAATGAGCTATGGTTGTATCTATACGAAAGTTGAAAGAAATTGGGTGGCATGGAGTTAACAGTGGACATCTTTATCTACTTATGTATGTACAATTCTTCTCTGAAATTCTCCAGTTTTTGGTAATGTTAAATCTTCTGCAGATAAGCCTCTTTCCTTAGGACTTCTATTTAAAGGTCAAGGTACTCAGGCACTCATCTTTTCGTCGTTTATTACATATCTGAGAGTATTCCACCCATAAATGTGGCTTATAAAACTGTTTATTAGCAGATACTGACTGCTTTATTGAGGACAGCACAGGAGTACTTGAACAAAAACAAGCATACTGTGCAATAGTTGGTGGAAAAATAGAGATTGCCTTTTATCAGTGTGTGTGTAATCCAAATTACTTAAGTCTGTGCTGTACACAGCTGCTCAGGTATTTTCCTTCTGGCATTTTTTTATGAAAACTTCTGCAAAATAATCGTTACTTTGTAGAGAAATTCCAGTTTGGTTATTCTTAGAGTTCTTTCTTTTGTCTTGGAGAGAAAAAATGGAACAAGGCAGAATTTGGAACAAGGCAGAGCAGTATTCCCCTGCCTGTCAAACAACACGTTTTCGGGACTCTTCAGTGTTGAGCTATATCTAATTAACTTGCTTCTCTGTGTGTGAATTGTAGAATGGATGTCTGGTTTTCCCTTCTGGGCTCCCTTTCTGGCTGTGTTTCCTCTTTTTATTGAAGTGCCCAAGAAGGTTCAGGAGTCCGTGGCTGCAGGGCACCACAAGGGAGATACTCTTTAGGAAGAGGCAATAATTCACGTACTGGACACAGCCAGAGTTCGGCCACATTTCTGTTCAGGTGGATGGGTTTTCTTGTGTGTGTGGAAACAGCAAAATGTTTTGATTTGACAAAATAAGCTGTATTGCTTTCAGGAATGTTGGAATACTTCATTTCAAAATGGAAATACCAAAACAGAGTTTTACATATTTCTGAGGTAAACTTTTTTGGTGCTTCCAATTAAATGATTTTTTCACTAGTTTTTGTCATGATCTAGTACCAGTAAGCCGGTATCAAGAAAATGGGACTGCAGGAACCTGACTGCAATGATGTGCGTGCTGTTTGAGCATTCTGTGAGAAACGGGCTTGCTGCAGACCTGTCGGCTGACAGTTGTTCAGCTTCCCACCTACTCTGCTGGGACTACCTAGAGATGGATGATTCTGGCCTGCCAGTTGTTAGCTTGGGATGCAGTTATTTTATTACCCTATTTAAGGGTAAATCACAGCTCATTTGAAACTAACACTTCATGTCTTCTTCAGATTGGTTTAACATTAGATAATGATTGCATAGGATCTCTGCATTAGTAGTCCTCAGCACCAACAGTCTGATGCTGGTCTTGTGTGCTTCACTTGCTCATAGAAGATGGATCCCAGCTCTTGAAGTAATGTTTGATGGTCTGCTGACGCTGGTATGTCATGGCTTGTGATTTAGTGAACTTCTCAGGTCTCCTGAGGAGACAGATCTCCAGTTTCTGTAGAATGGGAAGCAGTTTGCTTCTCCGAGAACAAGTGATGGGCAGGGGAATGAAGAGAAAGCCATGGGGACTGTTGCTGTCGGTTAAGAAGAGAGATCTTGCTTGCGAGATGCTTCTGGAGCAAAAATATTAAGTGTGCTTTGGGGACATTGGACTTTTTATGACTGGGGGTGCCCTATCCTGTTCTGCTTGAAGACAGTCCCAAAACAGCACCATACTTGTACATGTTCCTTTCCCTTCACTTACTGTCTCATCTCAAAGTGATCTTAAGTTCTTATTTCTGTTTAGTCTTTTTGACTTTGCTTATTTTTGATGCCTGACCTGTGAGGTTTGCCCATCTAAAATGTCCAGTATAGAACATTATATTTTTGGAACTGTAATATTCTTGAATATCTTCACCTGATTCAAAATCTTAGTAGTGATGCTATTTGCAACTTTAACATATAGTGTGCTTAGCTTTTTATACTCTTGTTTCTTCGTTTGAAGAAACAGATCTGCACAAAGGACTTGTGTATATTAATCTTGTATAGGCAGAAGGCAAGGACATACTGAAGTGGGGTATTCTGTTTTCAGTGCTTATCACTGCCTATAGGGGGACATGTAATGCTTTAAGTGCCTTTAAAGTAACCTGAACACATTCTGGACATAATAGCTTAAAAAATTCCTTTACATGATTATTTTCTTTTCACTACTGAACAGTGTTGCAATGAATTTGCTTTAAATTGGTATAATCCTGCCATCTGTGATGGCTAGATACAGCTTCTTGTACAAATCAAAATCTTTTCTGTTCCTGTTTCTTTTGAGTACTAATCTGTGTATTCTGTTATGTGTCCTCTTAATATTAAGAAATGGTTTTGTTTGTGCAAAGTTATCTTCTTTCTGTAATAGAGCAAAAATGTATTCCTAAAAATACTTCCTCCTTGTGCTTTAGTTTTGTATGTGTGACCTGTTGAAAAAGAAACAAGAAAAGAAAAAAGAAATTGATCTTTGATCTTCATTTGCTACTGAAAGGCACCAAAAGCATGTAAAAAAGAATACTGAAGTATAGTGCTTCCTGATATTAAATGTAAACTGATGTACACTGCTAACTTAACAACACCAGTCTTGCATGTGTGGGTTTTTTGTTTGTGCCTGCTACAATTCCAAAGCTCATTTTACTAATGGTGGGTGGGCAGGCATGAAGATGAAGAAGGGAGCACAAGGATGCATATTGACACAGAGATCTGTCCATGAATTTAAGAGTTTTGTAGGCTTGAAATTTTTCAGAATTACTGCTGGAGAGGTCTCAGGTTTCAGCCTTGTAATCTGAAGTGCATATGAGTACCAGTTGCTCTGTTACTTGCTGCTCTGTGAGATGCTGTTTTCCACTTGGGCTATTTTCTGCTGCTTGATCTTATGCTTTGTCTTCTCTAACTTCCCTTCCTGGATCCAGCCACCTTTCTCACTTAAACACAATATTCCAACTGATACTTTTATTTTTCAATTCTATGTTGGCTAACTTTGATTATTGCATAATTTGTTTTGCCTTAAAGGACTGCATGACTGGAGTTTTAAAAAGGGTTAATTTGTTTTGAAGATGAGTGGTGTATAAGCCTGCTTCCCATCAGAAAGTCAGGCCTTCGAAGTTCGTGTTGTAGTCCCATACCAGTTTCTTGAAATTACTTTTCAGAATCTTGATCTAAACTAAGCTGAAGATTAGGGTAGCAATTAGAGGAAAAAGAGTTTTTTGTTAATTAAATGTTTGCAGTATTTGGCAATCTATTTCTCAAAGATTGGTAAGTCATAAACATTACCTGAGAAAAACAGTTAGGTAATACTGTCTTTTTGAGTTGCTATTTGCAATCCATAGCCTTTACCGATCTTATCAGTGGCCCAGTGGGTTCCCCAATAGTCGAAACTCCTGGATAATTCATAGAATCATCTGCATTAGGAAAGACTTCAAAGATCGTCAAGTCCAGCCATCAGTCTGACCTACTGAGGAGTCCCATCACTAAACCAGGTCCCTCTAGTGCCGTGTCCATATGCCCTGTGTGCTGTGGTATGTACAGTTCTTACCTAATGCAATTCCGAAATGAATAGCTTGGTTGCACGATTGCAGATGATCCTAAATGAGGAGGAGCTGTTGACTCTCTTGAGGGCGGAGAAGCCTTGCAGAGAGATCTTGACAAGTCAGAGGGCAGGGCAGTCATCAGCTCTATGAAATGTAAGAACAACAAGTGCTGGATTCTGCACCTGAATCGAGGCAGCCCTGGCTCTGTGTAAGGACTAGGGAATGAGAGGCTGTACAGCAGCCCCATGGAAAGGGTTCTGAGGGTTCTGTTTGATGGCAAGTTGAACATGAGTGAGCCGTGTGCCCTAGTGGCTCAAAGGGCCAACTGTACCCTGGGGTGCATCAGGCCCAGCACTGCCAGCTAGGTGAGGGAAGGGACTGGGACCTGGACAGGCTGGAAAAGTGGGCCCACGAGAACCTGATGAGGTTCAACAAGGCCAAGTGCAAGGTGTTGCACTTGGGTCGGGGCAATCCCAGGTGTGTGTACAGACTGGGAGAAGAACTCCTTGAGAGCAGCCCTGCAGAGAAGGACTTGGGCGTTGTGATTGACGAAAAGCTGGCCATGAGCTGGCAGTGCGCTCTTGCAGCCAGGAAGGCCAATGGCATCCTGGGCTGCATCAAGAGAGGGGTGGCCAGCAGGGAGAGGGAGGTGATCGTCCCCCTCTACTCTGCCCTTGTGAGGCCTCACCTGGAGTACTGTGTCCAGGCCTGGGGCCCCAGTACAGAAAGGGATGTGGAGCTGTTGGAGCGGGTCCAGAGGAGGGCCACCAAAATGATCAGAGGGCTGGAGCACCTCTCCTGTGAGGAAAGGTTGAGGGAGTTGGGATTGTTCAGCTTGGAAAAGAGAAGGCTCCGGGGAGACCTCATTGCGGCCTTCCAATACTTGAAAGGAGCTTACAGGCAGGAGGGGGACCGACTTTTTACACGGGTGGATAATGGTAGGACAAGGGGGAATGGGCTAAAACTGAAAGAGGGGAGGTTTAGGTTGGACATCAGGAAGAAATTCTTCCCTGAGAGAGTGGTGAGGCGCTGGCACAGGCTGCCCAGAGAAGCTGTGGCTGCCCCATCCCTGGCTGTGTTCAAGGCCAGGCTGGATGGGTTCCTGGGCAGTTTGATCTAGTGAGCTAGTGGCTGGCAGCCCTGTCCACGGCAGGGGGGTTGGAACTAGATGATTTTTGAGGTCCCTTCCAACCCAAGCTATTCTATGATTGTCCTGCTCTGCTCTGATGTGGCCTCACCTCGAGCATTGTGTACAGGTTTGGGTGCCACAATGTAAGAAGGACAAAACTATTAAAGATCGTCCAAAGGAGGGCTGTAGAGAAAGTGAAGAGTCTGGAGGGCAAGATGTGTGGGGAGCAGCTTAGGTCCCTGGTTTTGCTCAGCCCAGAGCAGAGGGGGCTGAGGGGAGGCCTCATGGCGGCCTACAGCTTCCTTCCCAGGGGAGCGGAGGGGCAGGCGCTGATCTCTGCTCTCTGGGGACAGCGGCAGGACCCGAGGGAACGGCATGGAGCTGTGTCGGGAGGGTCTGGACACCGCTCTCAGACACAGGGTTTGGGTTTTGGGTAGTCCTGTGTGGAGCCGGGCGTTGGACTCGATGATTGTCATGGGTCCCTTCTGACTCAGATCGTTCTGTAATTCTGTGAACTTGTAATGGGCTTATGTGGCAAAGATTTGTTAGCTGAGGGGCTGCAGTGGTGACCTGTGTGAGCAAGGCCCAGTGCGGAGCAGAAGTTCCCTGCACCCCATGGGCACCACGTGGAGCAAAGCTCTACATACAGCCTGTGGAGGAACCCATGGAGCAGCAGGAGATCTGCCTATGGGGGACCCATGCTGGAGAAATTTGCTCCCGAAGGATGGACCCAATGGTACAGACCCATATACGCAGTTCTTGATGAACTGCAGTCTGTAGCTCTGTTTGGGAAGGATGGCATCCTGTGGAAGGGGCCCTGCGCTGGAGTAGGAGAGGAGAGTGATCACGAAGGAGAAGCAGAGATGAAGTGTTAACGGACTGACTGCAGCCCCCATTTCTCTGTACCACTCAGAGAGGAAGTAGAAGAAGGTGGATGAAGTTATCTTTTAATTCTCCCTGCCCTATTTTATTAGTAATAAGCAATAAACTATATTGATGACAATACTGAGTCTGTTCTGTGCATGACAGTAATGAGTGAGTAATCTGTCATCCTTATCTCAATGCTTGAGCCCTTTTTTCATTGTATTTTCTGTCCTTGTTCCTTTGAGGTGGGGGAGGGAGTGAGCAGCATGGAGTTTAGCTGCCCTTCAGTGTGAAACCACCACAGAACTGTCAAGGAGAGCGCTTTGCCACTGATTTCAATGCAGCTGTATTGAAATAAGTGTGTAATAGTATTGAAGGTGGCACACTTTAAATTGGCTTCTGAAGGAGCTTGAGCTATCCACCATCCCTACAAATACATACAATGTAAACTGTTATATGTTAGAGAAACCTGAATGGGTTGATGACTTTATGGTATTACCTGTGATTAGTCAGTCAAATTTATAAAGGGCTTCTTGATGTAAATTGATAGAGCAAAACCTGATGAACTGTATATTTAAGAGAACATTTCTTTTTCCCAGGTTACTTTTGAATCTTTTTTTTTTCCATCCTGCTGTCAGGTTTTTAATCACTTACTTTTACATGTGGCTGGAGTACGCAGTTGATCACCTGACAGTAACAGTCCTGTACCCCCCACCCCAGCTCCTTTTGTTCCCTTGTGCACTCAGCTTTGTTTCTTGCTAACACTCACATTCCTCCCTTGCTTTAAAACTATCTTCTTTAGACATGAAAGAAATTACTTTCTATTCAAAATGATTGACAGAGATTTGTGAGAAAGGCTTTTGCTCCTAATTTTAGCTTAGAATCTGCTCTTACTAATTTGTACTAAGTACATCCATTTGAAGCATTTTTAATGTCATAACTTGTGTAAGGAAGGAAGTGGCATGCACGTAGTGGTTACTTGAAAGAATAATAAATGTTGCATCCTGATTAAAAGTCCCAATTACCTTAGAGCAGGCACATTTATCACATTGGTTTGAAATACAACATTTAGGTGTTGTGATGTTATAATTAGAGAAGTCTTTTGTGAAACTTTGCAACAGTTATAATGCAGTGTTGACAGCTATGCTGCTTTTAACATAAAGCATTTTGGTGGTTTTGTGTGACAGATTGCTGACTGTTTGTTTAGGTTTAAGGTAATATTTCAAAAGCTTTCTTATAACATACTGCTTTTTAAATAAGTAGCAATGAATTCCTTGAAATGCTGTTCACATCAGACTGACAATTGCAAAAGTAATGACTGATTATAACTAAGAACTCCTTATTGAATGTTCTGAATAAATTGCACCTATGTGTACTCTTTCATATTCATTAACCAAGAGTTTGTGCAGCCATTCAGCTAGCTTTGTGGTTTAGTCTATTAGTTTTGTTAACTGATGGTATTTAGGTAAGATGTAATTGATAAACTACATTTGGTGAAAATCTGTTCTTCCCCATAGTGGTATGTGAAGTTATCTTAAAAATACCAAATAAAATTTAAACTGTGTTGTTAGAAATACAACAGAGCTATTCATTTGTGATTGAAAGTTTAAATGCAAACATTCGAATTAAAATTATACTCCTTTTTATGGAAATTTTACCTGAGACAACTAAGTAACAGGAGATAAATGGAACCCACCACTAGCTTGGCTTCTGTGTTTAGAATTTGAGTAGTTGAGAAGTTAGAAAACTGCTTGAATTAGGATAAATAGTGGTTTTTGCTAGGCATGTGGAACTCTGAAATTTACTGTACAATTATATTAACCTGACAGATTTTTATGTTAAAGCTATTTTATTGTTATTAATATATATAATTAATACTGCTAGGTAGCATTACATTGCTACGTAGCATTACATACATACCTGTAATGCTACATAATATTATGTGTGCATGGAATACATAAGTACAGTGTATAACTATTGAAAGTGAAATAAAGCTTAATTTCCTAACTTAGCATAGCAATAAAAAGCCGTTAGTATTCTTTTTGTGAAGATTCTTCATAGTCCTTGAAAAGGAGAAGCATCTTTACTCATGGTGTGTAAAAGGTTCCAGTTTACTTTTGTAGAATTTATGGTACACTGAGACCTTACTTTTTCTTGAAAGAAATTCCCCACACTTCTGAATTTGCAGAATGCAGTGAAAACTGTAAAGGAATTTGGTGTTGCTATGCTTATGGCTGAGAAATCTCATTCCTACTTGAACCTCCCTGCACTGGCAGAAAGATTGCCAAATTGCCACTTCCAGCTTGTGAAAATCAGTGGCAAGTGGGGACATTGTAGTGGGTATAGTCTTCCTTCACTCTGGGCTTGTAGTATGTTCCCATTTGGTTGTCCCCACTCCACTCATTCTACTTCCAGCAGCTGTCAAAAGCCAAACACTGCCTGAATGTGGTCAGCAATGAGCAGAGCTCTCATGGATAACAGCTTCTCTAGGTCAAGCTTTGTGCCTTCATCTGCCATGTGGCAGAGGTTTATCATGATGTTTGAAATTTTAAGAACTGCAGAATACTGAACTGGCTGTGTTATTGCTGGGGGCCTGTGGCAGGTATCCCGCTCAACGCTGTTTGGGATTGGGAGGAAGATTGTTCTGGACAGTATTATGTCTTCCTCTGAGGGAGGTGGGTGGCGAGGTTATGTTGTAATAAATTATTACCACATCCTTGGCAGATGCTTGGTGGAAGGAATTCTTGTACAGGGGGTCTGGCTTTCTAATAAACTGAAATAGGAAGTGTGGTAGGGAAAAGTAACATTAAAGAAAGTGTGAAATGGAGCTGCAACTGCAGCCCACTAGAAAAGTGGGGGGAAATGAGCACCCTTAATGATGTTCCACCATGAAAGCAAGTGGCACCTGGCTAAGAGTCTGGGGCCAGTTTAAATAGAGTTGGGGACTGGTGTTAGCCCTCCAGCAGGTGGAACAGATTACAATAGGAGGAGTAAACTGAATGGGCTGAGACTTTGCTAATGGTTCCCAGATGTTGTTTAATAAATTAGCAATGTGATCAAACCATGCTCACAATGGTTTTTCTATCTTCCTGCAGTGTTCAGGATACCGTATCTGGTGACTGCTGTAGAAATAGTGCTCAGCTATTCTGAACCAATATTTCAAGAGACTTCTAACAAGACAGAGTATGCCCAGCCTTTGACAGAGCATTTTCCAAAATAGCACACAGGAAGTGTAAACTACCTTAAATACCATGTCTTCTGGACACAAGAAATACAATGATGTAAGAAAAAATGTGCCTTTAAGGTGATGACCAGTGGCTGGAACTGTGCTGTGATGTGAACCCGTAGCCACCCCTGACCTGTGCATGAAGCTGAATGGCAGCAGAACAGTCACAGTGTTGTAGAGTTTCCACAAAGGGAGATGAGTTGTTGAACTTGAAATACTTGTTCCATTTTCTTCAGATTTAATGCTCAAGATTTTTTTTTTTTTTTTAAAGATGTCAGTTCTTGTCTCATAAGATTTGTTTTCTGACTTCTGTTCAGAAATGCAGCAAAAATGATGTAGGTCACTTCTGGTCTCTTTTCTTCTCGTGTCTGCAGTCCTGAGTGTGCTTCCTGCCAGTTTTTCCTTCTGGTCCTTCAGGGTAAACTGTTGCAGCCAATCTTTCTTCTTGCTTTGAGGCATAAAGAATAAAAGTGGGGCAGAAGGCTAATTTCAACCTGCATCCAACCTACACCATCCATCAGTTTTGTTGGAAGAGCTCACCTAGTGCGTGTTGCTCTGGTGTTTCTCTCCTCACTCCTCTCCTGTCAGGCCATCCTGATTTCAGAATTTCCAAGTTAGGAATTCTGTGCACTGTGAGCTTTGTGGAACAAATGTTTTGGAATTGCCTTTTTTATTCTTTTCATACTTCCTACTATAGGAATGTCAAATCTTGAGTATAGCTACCAATTACTACTACGGTAATTGTTTTTTTTTTTTTTTTTTAAGTTTGTTTTCTTCTTTGTAGCTTAGAGAACTGTAGTCACAGATCTGGACTCCACTGTGCTAGGTTTTAAACAAATGCGGAATTAAGATGCCCCCTGCGCTATCACTACAAACCAAAGCACTGGGGAATCTTCCTGTAATATGAGGAAGAGTGAAATCTTTAAAAAGCTTATCCTAGGAGAAATTGTAGAAAAGCCATCCTGAGATGTTTATTTCTATTAAAAAGCACTTACATCATGGTAGGTGGTCTCCGGTTTGTTTTAAAACATAATAAATACATCAGAAGCTTTACTAGATGATCAGTTAACATTTGTATTAATAAAACTTTTTTCTCAAAACAGAGGAAAGATATTTGTACAACTTACTTCCCTCAAGAAGACTTGCAGAGTCATTTTATTAGTTGCTTTGTCTTGGGTGTTGAGACACTGGGGTGTATTTCTGAGCAGGCTGAGGAGCTCTTAGTGAGAGCAGTCTGTTTTGTTTGTCTTTGCCTATATGGCCTTATCACCACAGTCTTTCACACTGGCAGCTCCCTTTCTTGTAAACAGAGGAATGTTCCTTTTAAATACCTCTGATAATCAGCTAATGAAAACAGTAGCAACATCACAGGGATGTTATTACCCAGAAATCAATAGCCAGATTCTGCAGTATCTGTGTACCAGACTTGGTACAAGCTTCTTGGCTTTCAGCTGGGGCTGCTGTTGTGGCATGTTAGCAGAACCCCAGCTTTTACATGGAAGTGTAAATTACACCTGCATTTGAGAGCATGTTGTGCTATGCTAATACAAAATAACTCAACATGGATTCTGGTAAGAGACTGTGACCTGCTGACCTAGTACAGGTAACACAGTGTGCCTTGGTGGCCACTGCTGCTACTTGAGTATCTGAATTTAATATCAGCTGAGACCAGATGCAATGAGAAGAGCAAATACAGACTCACACCTTGTTAAATCAGTTCTAGATTGCTTCAGTTTGTCCATTATTCTCAACTAGGTTACCCTTGTTTATTCTCCTATTCCTCAAGGTGCTTCGTCAGTTGGCTACAGACTACTTCTTCCCCAGTTCCTTGGTACTTCAACTTAATAATCCAATAAAATGAAAAGTTTTTTTTTTTTGCCATGTTTCTACATCAAATAATATAGGAAAAAAAAAAAAAAGGTAGAAAAAATAAAGACCTTCCTCCATCTTCTTAATCTCTGAGACTCACTCTGGGGTATGCGATTTGCCGATTTGCCTTGTCGAAGAGATTTGGAATTGGATTCTGAAATAGTGGAGGGTTCTCATAGGTACAGCAAATGTGTATATAAAATCTATAAGACTCATGTAATATTGGACTGCTTAATTACTCCACAAAGCAGCAACCCAATCTGATCGGGTTAAACCTTTTTCATTATTTTATAGCATCATAATTGTAGAATGTGCATATCTACGTGTCCTATCATACAATCAACATCTGCATTTTAAAGTTAAGGTGCATTAAGCTGTTAACCCACACAGTCATAAAATTAATATCCTATATATGTTACTGAAGCCTGTGTTTGCTGATAACTCTTAATGAAATATTCCTAGCAGGATAATTGTACAGTAAAATCAGTGAGGCTGTATTAAGGTTGCTGATTCATTTGTAAGTAATGCTTGACCTGTACTAGTCAGCAGAAGATATGCAAGGTTATACAGAAGTGTGGTATTAATGAATTTGTATACATGTGTATGTCTATAATATTTATTGACAATTAAAAAGCAGTGAAACATAATCAGATCTTGTTGAAAGCAAGATTTTGATAGTACCTACCATTATGATACATTTTTAAGGCAGTCTTTTAAAAAAATGTGCTTTGGTTTTTGTTTCCTATTTCCACATAGAGCAGTCCTAGAGCAGTTTGGGATGAGCTTTGGAGATGATCTAGCCCAACTGCCTGCTCAAGGCAAGCCCAGATAAGAGCAGTTAACTCCAGTTGTTTCCAGCCCAGTGCTGAAAAGTTGTGAAGGTGGAGATTCTCTTCTGGTGGCCTGTCCCAGTGTTCGGAATTGCCTGTGTTTTAGTTTGCCAGTTTGCCTGTTGTCACTTCTCCTCCCATGGTTCACCTTTTGACAAGAGCCTGCCTCTACCTTCTCTGTACCCTCCCAGCTGGTTCTCTTGTCTTTCTCCAGGCCAAACCACCCCAGTTGTCTCTGTCTGTTCCAAGGGAAATCTCGTGTGTTCCGGGTCCCTAAACGCTTTGGTAGCCCTCCACTGGACTTGCTGTGGTATGTCCTTGTTCTTCTGGTACTGGGGAACCCCAGATAGGATGCAGTACTCCCCACAAGGTCCCACAGGGGCCGAAGAGAAGAATTGTGTCCTTCAACCTGCTGGCTTTACCCTGGTTAATGCAGGGTTGTCCTCCTTTGTGATAAGGGCACCTGCTGACTCATGTTCAACTTGCTGTCCACTGGGACCCTTGGATCTTTTTCTGTGAAGCTGATTTTTAGCCATTTGGCCCCTAGTCTGGACCACTGCACAGAACAACTCCATCCCAGGGGCAGAACTTAGCATCTCCTCTGTTGGGCTTCGTGGAGTTCCTGACAGCCCATTTCTTCAGCTGTTCAAGCTGCTTGCCAGCAGCAGTCATGCTCACTGGTGCGTCAGCTCCTCTTCCTTGGCAGGTGGCTGTATCCTATCTTCCAGCTCTACAGTAAGGATGTTAAACACCATGGGCTTAGTGCTGGTGACTGAAGGATGCCACTAGCAAGCAGCCACCGGCTGGACTTGGTACCTCTGGCTGCAACACTTTGGTCCAGATGCTTTTCCACCCAACTTATCCCTTCCTTCTCTTTTGTATCAGCCCAGTCCACTAGCAGGGAATGAGTTCCTCTTCTGCAATTTTTGCATGCTGCAGTTTGAGATAGGCCTCACATGAACAGGATTACGTGTTTCTTACTAACTGGTGAAGGATATTAAGCTTGTTGCTTTAGAAATGATGAAGTATCAGAAAAAGCAAAATTTTGTAGAGGAAGAGACAAAACAGTGTCAGGGAACCTCTGCAAATTTGTGTAGTATTTACATAGAATTGGTTGGATTTTTTTTTTTTTAGATTTTGTTTCATAATGGTAATTGCTTTTACACATATTTCCGTTTTCTTTTAAAAAGAACTTTTTTTTCTTCTTTTGCTGGGTTTCATGAAAGTGGGGGGACCATATTTGCATAAATGACTAGGTGATACCGAGAGAAGACATTCGTTTCCCATAAAGCATGCTTATGAGGCAGTATGGAGATCTTGCATGTTAAATAGGTTTTATGCATTTCAAAATGAGTGTCTTTTTTAAAAGTAGAACAACATTCTTGAAATATTTTGTTTTCCATAATGAACCAAGATAAATTCTGTCTGTTAGGAAAGGTCATAATAAACCTCATCTAGTATGTTTTCACATGCTGTCAATTTTAATTCACTTTAATCAAATCACCTTGCAATTATGGTTTTATATGCTACATTGCGATAGAAAATTGGCTGAGGAACCTGCACGTGAATTTACTAGCCAAGGTGTAATTAGCATGTCACTTGTGACCTGCATAGTTTTAGACGTAACCATAGTGCTCTGTAAGAGCATTTCCTCAGAGTACCTGATCTGAGGCTTTTGCCAAAAGGGAGAAATGACCATGCAAACTTCTATTTATCCTGATATTTAAAAGTTACCAAGGTATGTTTGTGTGGTAACATCCACACATAGAACCTTATGTTAAAATTTTTGAAACTGTCTCAGCTTTGCCTATGGCAGAAGCCAGTGGGAAAATAGATTTTAGTAAACAAGTTACTTAAAAATCAGTGTTTTAGCTGCATCATGCAAATTTTTGGTTTTGTACTGTTGTGACTGTTATTTGGAATCACTCCTGTTAAAAATGGATGGGCACCTTATCAAGTAACTCAAGTTATTATTAGCACTTTCAGAATCAAATTCCCTTCCTATTCCCTATATAATTTTTACTTTAACCTGCTTTGTCACCTGCTGTGAGCTAGATTTATTAGAGTGCAGTGGTTTTAGTACGTTTTGGCTGTGTGTTTATGATGACATCACTGTAATCTATATACAGTATGTGATTTCAGTTGTTTCCAGTGTTAAATATTTTCATAATTATGCTGATTTTGGCAGTTTGCTTGGAACTTTTTCACATCTCTCTAATGAACATGTTTTATTTCTGGGCTTACGAGACAGCCACATGTTTCAGAAATTAATAGTATGCTCTTAAAGTTTGAGCAGAAATGTGCAGATACAGAAAGGTTTTGAATTTGAATAGGAATGTAGTTCCTCTAAGGTCATACCCACTGTTACTGTCTTCTGGTAATTAAAAAATGCAATATTTGTTTTATAAAGCATCAGTAGCTGGTGTGAAAATGCTGTGTGTTTGTGTTTGGGGGGGGGGCGGAACCGTACAGCTCTTTGAAATATTTTTGGTAATTGTGTAATGTAAGGAAATGAATGAGTGTTGCTTTTGTTTTTACCTTGGACAACTTTTTTCAAAAGTTTTGTCAGATTCAGTTCTTAAATGTAGGTATACTGTTACTTCATGTGGGATGAGTCATGGGTATATTTATGAGATAAATTTTTACATGTTGTGTTTTGGCACCACCTTGGAACATAGCAGTAATCAAAACAAAAATGTGTAAGTCCACCTTGCTCTAAAAGATTGCAGCCATTTTCCATCACAAGAAACTTGTAGTTCAGGGAAGTACAAAAACTTTATTGTATTGAATTTGGTTATATGTGAAGACTTGAGGCTCTTTTAACACTAATGCAACCCATGGTTTCCTCCTGTTCCTCAGAAAAAAAAAAAAAAAAACAAACACATCCCATGAACTTCAGCTAGTGTGTTTTCTTAACTCTCTGAAAGTGGTAAAAGGTTAAATCAGTCTTATTTCAACTTTAAGCGCTAGTAATATGTATGATGAATGCGTTGTATAGATTTTGCTTAAAATCAGGACAAAACTCATTGGACTAGTTAGTGTCAATACATGGATAGAAGAATTGGCCTGAAATGTAAAATGTCAGGCTTGATACACTTCCAAAACAGAATGTCTTTTTTTTTTTTTTACCCCTCTTTCTCATTTCTTCGTTTCTTTTTCACATAGCCAACGTAAATACTAAAAGGAGAGTGTAACGTGGTGCTATCAGGTCAAATCATGAAGTCCTATCACAGCACCCTGCACTGTCTGAGTGAGCTTAGGAGAGAGAGAGGGAAACGTGCTAACTGAGCTGCAAGTAAATAGCAGCATGGTGACTTGTCCAAAAAATACTTTCATGCTAGATATAAAGTAGTGTCTGAGAAAAAGGGTTTGATTAAAATTTATTTAAACATTTTAGCTTAAAGTCAGTCTAGTTTTTTGAGTAAGCTGGAGATGTGAAGGGAGAGGTGAGCTTCTCTGATTGCAAGATATGATGATAAAGGGGCTTCTTCCAGATATAGTTGATATTAAACAAATTTCATTTTTTTCACACATTGGAATGGGAAACTCATGTAGGACTGAACACCCATTTCAGTTTTCATGAATCAGAATGTGAGAATTCTGTATGGCAGAGGGCCGAAATAATGATATTAAAAAAAAAAAAAAAAATCAGTGATCTAACTGTGATGAAACTTCACTTCAAGAAATGCAACTTTTGTTTTAATTCTGTACTAATGAAGTTTTCCAGTCAAATTGTGTATGGAGCTCATTCTTCTTTTACAAGGATGATTTTTACCCATTTCAATGTATCAATGAGTCTGAATTCTGCATTTTTTTCCAAGGAAATTCAGTCTTGTTATCTTTTTCAGGCTGTGCTTATATTGCTCATTATCTTTGCTTTTCTTTCTGAAATGTTTTCTACTTCATCATAGAATTTCCTTCTGTATTGTGCGTATGTAAGTATGGATAGAGAAAATGTTCTTTCTCCTCATTTTTTTTGAAATTCTAAACTTCTATTTAAAATGTATCATTACTTGTAACTTAATTTTTTTTTAAAATTTTAATTCAAAACCATTAAACAAGTAATGGAAATTTCCATTTTGTAATTACTCTGAGATGATTAAAAATGCCAGATAGCATACAAGGAAATACAGCATGTGTCCTGTGCAAAATAAAAAGCAGCATATTCTAATCTGTGTGCTTTGCAGCAGTTAGAAGATTTAAGAATATTACAGCTTCATACTATGGTGGTTTACATTTGTTCCCTGATCCTCTTGTTTTGTGAACACTCTGTGATCTTAGTAGCACCCAGAGAGCATTTTCCTCATTTTCTGCAGGAGGCTCCATCTACTGAAGAGATAATTCAGCTTGTGTCAGAAGCTGTGAGAACTTGCTTCTTTCCCGATCTGCTCTCCTATTACACTTACAGGAATATTCACGTTGTTTTTTCGGGGTTTCTTGCATTTGAATTCTGTAATTAAACTGTCATTCTGGAATGCAGTGGCAGTAGTGACGTGACTTTTAAAACAATAAATTCAGCTCATTAAGATTTTCTTGTGTCTGCAGATTTCCTCACGTAATGCTTATTTCATGTTCTCTAATCATGAGCAATGTTTTCTGCTGCTGAATTTCTAAAAGTAAATAAGCTGTGTAAAAGCTCAAAATGAGCAGTTACCTTTCAGTTTGCTTACCATTTCCAAGGCAATGTTTACCATTTTAGAAGTCTGCAACAATATTTTGCTTTGTGAAGCAGCTTCAGTTAGCTGTACTAGGAAGGGCATGACTGACATGTTGTGTGATGTTGTTTCATGAGCAGGCACATAAACTCATAATAAGGAATGTTTCACCAAATATATATTTTTAATTGAAATTAATAGTTAAATAACTAGGTATGATTTTTTAAAAGTTTCTGTAAGTATTAATTGCAAATTATTTTTGTTTTCCAGCTAATTTTCTAATCCTTTCTTTAGTTAGATGGATGAACAGGATTGTACTGAAGGAAAAAGCACTACCAAAAGTTTAACATGCCAAATATTTACTGTGCTGTTCTCCCCACATTTATTTTACTGCTTTCTTTGATTGACTTAATTGCTTTACTTTCTTTCAGCAGGAAGATCACGAAAGTTGTGGTTCTAGTTCAACAAACCGCAGTACCACAGAAAGCATGAAATCAGCAGTAAAACCACGCCGAGTTCAGCAGTCTGCTTCTCCTGACCCTGACTTACCCCCAGGTAGACAATAACGCCAGAAGCTGGGTTGTGTTTGAGTGTTGGTGGACATTCTGGCCACTAGAATAACATTCAAATGTTTTCTGAGTTACTTTTATCTGTTGAATGGTTTTACATTTTAGAAGTTCTCTACATGTGCAAATCATGCAACAAAGAATACTTGTATATTATAAAATAGAACCTAAGTGCAATAAAACTTAGTTAAACCTTATGTCTTCCATTTTGCTGTGTCCTTAAATTTACATAACCCATTTGCAAAGCTAGATAGGTAACTGTGAGAACCATTCTGCAGACATAGTGCTAGATTTCTATCCTCTACTGCTCTAGTTCTTCTGTTTCAGATCACTGTGTTTTCAATTGCTCATTAACTGCTCAGTGGTTCACACTGAGTTCCTTTCCTATATATTTTCAGACCTTTAGTTTTCAGATTCTTAATGATTTTAAAGGTAAGTTTTCTCTTTGAGAGCAGTAATTCTGACAGATGTCTTTAGATCCCTGTTTACTTGTAGAGGTGTGAACTTTTTTTTTCTAACATAGAATTTGTCTCAGAACTTGGAGATATATGATGCAGAAATGCCTGAAGAACTGTGTTTTCTGATTGTTTTTGCTTCTGCATTTGCACAGAAGTTTCATGTGTGAACTGTAGTTCTGTGCAGAAAAATGAAACTTGAGAATACTGGAATGAATTGCAGTTTGCCTTCTCGGGGCATGTAATTTTCGATGAGTTGTAGACATGACAGTTTTGTCTTAGCTTTTTTCTCTGTTTTAACAGAAAGTTCAAGTTTTTACTTGCCTTATCTTGAAAGAGATCACTGAAGCTCAGCATGTGTAATACGATGTAGCAATGAGTATCATCTTACTTTGGAGTGGATACTTGTGGAGCCATACATGGAGGCTCTCACAGCTCCAAATCCAGTGGGTGGGAATTGCAGGGCTTGGGGCACCTGCCACCCCCTACCATGGACAGCGCCTCGACTCTGGCAGTGCCTGGGCGTTGGGCTCTCGGTGTCTCAGCCCATAATAGCAGGAGTTGAGGCCTTGACAAAGAACTGGGGGGTTGTATTGCCTTCTAGGACAGTTTTAGGATTTGGCTCATTTTGTTATCAATGAGTGTCATCTGCAGACTTCACAGAAAAGTCTAGTCTGATGTGGGGGGGGTGGGGCTGGAAGCCTGCTTATTTGGGATATTGGCATCTGATCAAGTTGAACATTCCAAGAGGTGTTTCCACATGTCCAAATGTAGTGTGGACATTGAAAATTTGTTTGGATGTCTTCTTTTGTAAGCGTATATTGTGGTTCTCAGTGATTGCTGTGTTTATAGGAATGCCAGATAAGGTATCTACAATACTGTAGCAGATTATGAGATCCAGTGTCAACTTATTTGCTATTTGATAGATTATGTAGACGTATTTTGTTCTTCTTTGAAACTGTAGGGCACTTATCTCTTTCATTATTGTTGCATTCTTTCATCTACTGCGTAGAGTATGTTGGTAGTGATGCCTAGTGATTTTGAGAACCTTAATGAGAAGTTTAGCTTATTGGATGCGCTGTGAGTTACTTTCTTCGCAGCGATGTTCTCTGAATAGCATTGTGTTTGTTTTCTATTGTGGGTTTTTTTTTGTTTCTGTTTGGATGTACAAATAACACTTCATTTAATCACAAGTCCTGTTTGGTAAATAGGCTAGATTAGGAGTAAAAGCCTCCTTATGGGAGGATTCTGTTCTGTGATATAGGACGCTGACTTGTGCAGCTTTAATTTGTGCATCTTGTATTTTAGTAAGATGTTGTCATCTGTTTTGTATTTGCTTTGCTCTTTGGAGGGTATAGGTATTAGATGACTGTTGTAATTTGTTGCCATTACTGTTGTCACAAAGATTTGTTTCCTTTAGCTCTGCTGTGTTCTTAGGTAGGGAGTTTGGCAGAACTCAGCTAAAAACCTAGCTTTGGTAGTGACAGAGCACTGCTGAATGTAAGGGCAGTAATGGCCAGTCTGCTGAGAACACTATTGAATCTTGACACTGTTCTGAGCTATGGTGCTATGATATTCTTTGATGGAGCTCAAAATGCGTTCTGCAGTATGATACAGGGTTCCGGAGAGTCTGGAAAAAGCATATACATAGATTTTTTTCTGTTGTAAAGTTCTCAGAAGAGAACTTACCCCCACAGACTTTCTGGTATTTCCGGTCACTTTATTGTAGAATACCTGGATTTTAGTGGCAAGGTTAGTTGTAGTGTTATGTTTAAAAATTCCTGAAATGAGAGATAAACCCCACCTGTTTTCTCCCACTAACATTTTCAAAGAATAAACTTTTCTTTGTGTGTTATGTGTGGTTACCCATATTTTTTTAAACTTTGTTTTGAATGCTAAAAACTACAATTGAAATTGATTAAACTTGATATACTGCAGATTCTTACAAATGGGAATCAGTCTTCCTTTTTTTTTTAAAAAAAAAAATCAACTTCCTGACCCCTATAAATAGGGAGATAAAGTTCTGCTCCATTTTTCTATGCATTCAGGCAAAAAGACATGCTGATGAAAGCTCACGTTTTGAATTTTTGACTAGTCCTTGTTGTTACTCTGTTTGACTCTGAATAATGGTGGAAACTACCAGTAGAACTCGCTCTTTTTTTTTTTCCTTGTTTTTTTGTTGTTGTGATACTGGAATTGTGATATATCTGTTGTTCAGAGCAGGCGATTGTAAATTAGATTGACTTTGAAAGATTCTTGAAAGCAAAATATTAAGAAACACAAAGAAACACTTTGGGGCCTGTGGCAGGATGGCTTCAGTTTCTTCAATGAAATGAATAGCTTGCCTGAAAATCATAACTAAGTTACTGGTTATGATTTTGTAGTTGCTAAGTATAAAATCTGCATAATATCTCCACTCTGCACTTAAAAGCAAAACAAAAAAAAAAAAACCCAAAAGCTAAATGATTTGTGCCAGCTTCTAGTAACAGACAGGCAAGTTCACACTGCTCTAGTGATAAAAATAGATCTCTTACGCACTTTATTCATACTTGAATGGAAATTAAAATCATTCCCCTGAAGTATTGAAATAATACACCGGCTTTTCTGAATTCATATGGTCTAAAATTATACATTTCCCTTTCAAGATGTCAGTGTGAATTTTTAAAACCAAATTCTGTGTATTTTCCAGTAGTTTTTTAGACTGATACACCAAACAGTTGAACTCAATATACTCACTTTTTTAACATGGTCTGTCAGAAATTTGACTTTTACTGGATTTTTGCTTTTCCTGTTTGTAGACAATGCTATAAGACACGCGTTTTGTTTCAATACAATTACAACATGCTATGATGGCAGGAGATGTTAAAATTTTATTTCTGTCCTGTTAAAGCTAAGCTTACCCAAAGAGTAACATATACTCAAAAACAGCATAAAAGTGAGTTAAGAAATGGGATGCATGATTTACAACTAAATTTTTTAACGTTGAAATAGTTCTCAATCATCCAAACTTTACTTAATCAAAATCCAAATATTGTACTAGTGGTATCTAAAATTATGTCTTGCATTTCATAAAAGAGGTGATTGGAGGCTTTGAAGGCTGAAAAAGAAAAACTTTGCATGTCAAGTGTGTAAATTTGCAGTCGTGGAATTGAAAATCACTGTGGTAAAATATTTGATGTTCTCTAAGATGAAAAGTAGTATTTGAGTGTGAAACTATGAACAGCTAGAAAAAGCGGAGTAGAATGAAGTGGCAGCCCAAGTCTGCTTCTACTGATCATGCTGTGTTTTGATGTTAATTTTAAGATTTATGTGCATTAAAATTCTTGACACAACTCTCATTGTAGTTGCAAGTTTCATAAAGCTACTCTTAAAATTGGTGGATTTATACCTGTACAATTTTTACCTGCTTTTTTAGCATCCATTAAATGTATTTTTAGATAAAGCATGTAAGTAATATTATATATTTTTTTTAAAACATAGAAGTTTTAAGGTTTTTTTTCCAGCACAAGCTAGTTATTTCCATGATTTCCATAGTTACATTCATCATACAGAAAATACACGAATATGAGTAGTATTTAATTTCTTTACCATATTGTTAAAATATGAGTGTTTACTGCATAGTGGGAATTCACAGCACAGATTATTTTTCCAATCATGTTATATCTGAAAAAATCTATATGGATTTCATGCCAACAGGCCTCAGTGCAGGTGCTTACTCTTTCGGTTGTTGACAGAAATTGATTTTGTTATGTCTCACAGGGGTCTTATTGAGCATGATGTGGATATATTAGCTTTTAGAATGAAAAAAAAAAGGGGAATATTTAATTTAGAGTGAACTTCTTGCGAACTAGTTGAGTGTGGAAATAGAATGTATGCATACCTGAAAACTATCCTAACAACTATGGCAATCATCTTTTCAATCCAACTTCTAAATAGCTTTCAGTTAAAAAAAAAAAAAAAAAATTGTCATTAGATTTCTTGGTCTACGGTAATTCACTCTTTATTATCCCTGTTTTAATCTGAAAGCTAGTTCTTGCCAGTAAAAAAAAAAAAAGTAATCTCCTATGCTGTTATGTTTCTAGTATTTACAATTTTGCCTTCGTAGTTTCTTTGCCTTATTACCAGAGTCTGATTGACTTTCCTGCCCTTTTTAAAAGAGTTTTGAGTCCTGTGATTTTTGGAAGAAAAAAAGGCAATGGTATTTGATCTTGTGTTTTAGTTTTGAATTAAAAAGGAATATAATTTGGAAGTAATCACTTCAGTCATACATGGACTTGGCATCCTGCCTTGAAACTCCTAAGAATTTGTTTTGTTTTATAGGATACGTTCAGAGTTTGATTAGACGTGTTGTAAACAATGTCAACATCGTGATCAACAATCTCATTTTGAAATATGTGGAGGATGATATTGTACTCTCAGTCAATATCACTTCTGCAGAGTGCTATACAGTCGATGAGTTTTGGGATCGAGCATTTATGGACATATCTGGTGAGTAGATATCTTTTGGCTTTATGTATCAGTGGTGGAACTCAAATTCGTACAGGAATTTTTAAGTGTAGGAAGAATGGCTTTTGATGTCATAAATCAGATACTTCCCGCCAATTTTCATTTCTGATCAGTTTTTTTGTCCTTTATCTTACAGATCCAAATATAATGCTATAGGTTGATTCTTAGAGCATACTTACATGATTACAAATAATTATTCAACACATTCTAAAGCTGTCTGCCTCTCTTTGCATACTTGCCATCCTTCTGTGATTTCATTTTATTTTGCACTTGCCACTGGCGGTGAGTGCATATGCAGTCTGCTTCTATTTCTGTAAATGAGCAGTAGCATCTTAAGGTGTTCTGTTGCAATTGTTTGTGATCATATATTAAAATCCTCTAAATAGGCTGGCTCCAGGTGTAGTTAACTGTGCTGCACTATCATGAGTTTGGCATAGCAATTGTGAGATGTTTCATTTCGCAATTCAGGAAGAATAAACTTATTTTTTACTTTTTTATCTTGGTTTTCAGTATCTGAGTGTCTCAGTCCTTGAATTAGAATATTCACAGTAGTTGTCTAAGTCTGGATGTTCTTACTGACATTTGATAGAGGTGCAGTTTTGCCACAAAGCATTTCATGATCCGTTCCAGGTAGAACATGGAATTTCAGTAATGGGTTCCTGAGGGGGAAAATACACAAGATTCCTTCTGGGAGAATAAAGAGAATAATATTAATATTACATTTGCATATGATCATACTCTTATGTATAGAGCATACATGTAATGGATAAAAATGTGAAAATTTTGGTTAGATTTAACTAATGTGTCCTCACTTAGGTATTCAGCTGGAAAACTCTTTGTGACACGTGTTCTGTTATTCTCTTTAATCACATAAGCAAGTGCTGTACTGAGAGGCTAAATAATGATCATGCTACTGTTTTGTATGATTGTCTTCTGGATAAGAACAAGTATGTGTAAGTTATTTCTGTTATGCAGTATATTTTTTAACATTTACATAAACTTTCTTCTTTTTAAAGCCACTGATTTGGTACTGAGGAAGATGATAAACTTTTCTGACTGCACAGTATGTCTTGATAAGAGAAATGCTAGTGGTAAAATTGAGTTTTATCAGGAACCTCTGCTCTACAAATGTTCCTTCAGGACTCGTCTGCATTTTACTTATGATAACCTCAACTCCAAAATGCCAGCTATTATTAAAGTAGGTATCCAAAAATCTTCTCTTTGTATGTGTGAATAGTTTTGAGATGTATCAAAATATACTTGGAAATTTAAAGTAAGATGAAAAGCCAATGCTGTTGTTTTGCTAAAGGGAATTTTAAATTATGTTCTGTTCATATGATGCAGCTGATCCCTTACAGTATGTAAAGATGTGATGCTGTTTAATCTTTTGTATTTATTTCCTATGGCTTTAAAAAGGAAAAAATAATTCTGAGGAAAAATCATATCTGCAAAAATCTGTTGAGGAGAAAAGACTGTATGGTGTAAGGTGCTTGCAATAAGGTGGAAATGATTTTTTTTTAATACTCTTGTACTCTTATTATGTACTCTTGTACATAATAATTGATACTGCTTAATGAAGCCCATGGAAAAAAAATACCAAGCCCAGACCAAGTGACCATGGGCATGCAGTATAACTTGTGGATGTCTGATATTGAGTGAGGTCTTTACATTTTTAAGTGCAGAACCCAGATGCTGTATTGGTGGAGACTAAGCCATCTTTCAGTCTTGCATTTGCTCTTCTGCTGTGACTATGGGTATACATGTGAAGTGTTCTTTTCTCCCCCCCCCCCTCCCAATGGGATATGGCAATAGACATATGAGTGTTTATCCAACTAAGAATTCTAACAAAAT